>BLXT01007711.1:61207-76710 GCA_019648995.1 Plakobranchus ocellatus
ATGAATTACCCCGAGCTAGTCCAAAATACTCTTAATAGGCGTATGGATTACTCTGAGGTACAATTTGGGGTTGGCAGGTCTGATGGAATCTATATCATGTTTTTCTCTTAAGAGTGTTGTCAAGGGCTCAAATTATATTTAACACTTTTGTAACAAAAGCATGACGGAATTTCCTTGCTCTACTTCATGTTTTTTGGTAATATGTGAGATGAAATGTTTAATCCTCTTATAAGTTAAGATTTTGTTTCCAGTTAGACAATCTGGGGAATTATTTTAATTACTTATACTTGGCTTGAAATTCATGATTTTGATTTTTGTTTAAATTTCCACAGCTTTCATCCTTTAATCATAACTTAATTATTGTTTCAATTTATATGCCTATAAAGACCTTAAAACAATCTTTAATTTTACACCAATTTTGTCTCTTTCTGTCCATTAGTTTTTCTTTCTTGAATTTTTCAATTTTGTAAAAAATTAGATTTTTTGCCTCCCTTGGCAAAATGTGCAAATTTGCATGGAAAGCCATATTCATGTGAGAAAATAAATATCTTAAAACTGTGTGACAATCTTCAAAAAAATAGGCATTATATGTATGTACATGAGAAGGTGCTCAGAAAGTTTAAAGGCTGTGGCCCTGTATTTTGGGAAAGTTATGGGTGTATAAAGATGCTATTGCGTAACATTGCCAAGTGGCGCACAAAATTAATTGTTAAAAAAATTCATAAAATCCCTAAATATTGAGTACAACTAAGAATTTGGTACCAAAATTCTTAGAATCAAAAAATCTTTCCATTTCAGAGGTCATTTGATTGATATAATGTAAATCAAATTTTGGTTTTGGGTACCTACTACATGGTTTGAAAGGTCTCTAATGATCTAAAGATTCAGCATATTTTGGAAGCGTTAAAGCAATAATGTTTTCTGTGACTTGCCAGACCATGGAGCTCTTTGTGGTCTATGTTTTTTTTTTATTAAATTATATTTTTTGTTTGCCTTGAGTAACATCTACTGATCACAGCGTGGCATTATTGCTGTTTCGTTCAGTAAACCGGCGCTGGGTCGGTAACCTGACCCCGCCAGGCAAAGGTCAAGTCAGGTTGTCTCTCGGCAGGCGCGATGTAGGCGCTGTTTTATTAAGTCTATATGCTTGTTTTTGTGATATCGTAGAACAAGATAAATAGAGTATGTTTTCTAATTTTTTATACATATAAAAATACACAAGACAAAGATAATGCATGAGAAAGAATGAAAACAATACCTCAAATAGTTATTGTGCAATCAGGTTATAAAATAGTGTATTAATTGCATTATAAATATATATAAAAGGCATGTATTTAGAGCCCTTTTAAAGA
The DNA here is from genome assembly GCA_019648995.1 of Plakobranchus ocellatus. Lineage (NCBI taxonomy): Eukaryota > Metazoa > Mollusca > Gastropoda > Plakobranchidae > Plakobranchus > Plakobranchus ocellatus. The sequence continues at coordinate 62,560 of BLXT01007711.1, forward strand.
AAACAAGAACGTTCAATTGTTTTGAAATTTTAAGACAAAGATAAATATATAGTTTACTTTGCACTCACCAAATTTCATCAGGTTAGATGGAAAACTTTTTACAGGAGAGCCGATTGTTCATATATCACTGCTAATTTTGCCAGCACCATTCATTACCAGGCTAACTCTTTATTGTGCTGATAATGGGTTGTAATTATCACTTGTATGGCGATATATGAATGATTTTGTTACTTGATAATCCAATTACATATATTATATTATAAAATAAATAGAAGATGAAATTACAATATACAAATAATTATCATAGTTCAATAAATATTAATTATATCACAGTTATTGTCTTACCCTTGGAGAGCAAGTGTGATTTGTAGAAGGTGTGTTGTTAATATGTGGTATAGTTTCTTAAGATGATTGTAAAGCCATGTTCTTGATGTTTTTCTATGTGTGAGATCATTTGGTGGCTGTTTTTTGTTCCCTGCTCCCGAGGAGGCCTAGTCCGAACATGTATTTTTTAATGTGTCCAATGCAGTGTTTCTCAAGTAAATGTTGTTTTGGAATTATTTTTGTGAGGAAACATTCTTCTGTAAATTGACATGTAATTGTCTATTGCTGCATGTATTACTGTTAAAAAGCTGGGATCTATAGGTTTTGTGTGAGATATGGCGTTGTGATCAGTACAGAAGAGAAAGCATTGTGAAGGTTGTTAAATAATATCTTGATGGTGCATGCTTTGTCAATGAGGAATGGATTGCTTGTGAGAGTTCGTTGTAATGTTTGGCGATTGTTTCTGTGAGGTCTGTTCAAAGTTTGCTCCAAAGGCGTCAGGAACTTGTGTCTTTTTGTTGCTATTTGTATGTCTAAATTGCGTGCTGCGTCTTCTAACAATTTATATTGTTTTCAAACGATTCCTAGTAAAAATGTGAAGGTAAGGAGGGCTAACACTATCTAACTCTATGTCTACAGTATAATGAATACAGTATATCTTAATGGAATAGGAGGAAAATAAACAGAAAGTTGTAACTTTATTAACACATCTAACGTAAAAAAACTTACATCACTCAAATTTATGGTTTTGAAAGCATATTTTAAAAAGAAAATTGCACGTTCCGTTTTTTAATAATTAACATTTAAATCGAACTAGTTGGAATGAAAGGTAAAAATATTTCACGATATAAAGACTTCAGAAATGCGTTATCACACTCACAGGTATTATGATAGGATTCCCATCGCAGGATCGGGTTTTAGACAAGATGTAAAGAAAATAATTCCAAAAACAGCAATGTTGATACTATGAGTAGTTTTGAAGATATTGTGATATGAAAAAGGAGAATTTTCTATTTTGTTACAAAATTGCGGCAGGCCATTGCGCTAGCGTGTGCTCACTGCTATTATCTCCGTTCAGGTACCTGCCTGATACCGGCTCTAATTGATGACCCCAGGTGCGGCCGGTGCATTATAACAAAGTCTCAGTCGCCTAAGTTCACAGGAGGTTTAGGGGTGCTTGGCTCAGCCGCGTGAACTAAAATGTAATTTTTAAAGCGAAATGCTAGGCTGTGTGATATGCATTCTGTTGTTTATGAAGAAGCAGGCATTTTTATGATATGGTTATAGATCTATCGTACTATGAGCCCTGTTTACAGTTTCAAAAACATAAGAATTGCAGATATAGAGTGGGCAAAAAAAATCTGTGGTTTAAGTATGAGAGAATGAGGATAGAATTTTCTAACTTGCAACATTTCCTTTTATGAGGGCTGGGAATAGGGCAGATTTCTGCTCATCGGGAACTTCTCATCTGCTCATCAAAAGACAGTTTCCACCTTTTTTAAAAAAAAAAAATTATCATTTCTATGTGCTGTGTGCACCCTATTACTGGCGGGCTTTCCTTGAAATATTCATGGTGTTTCAAATAAATTGTTTAAAGGCTGACAGAATTTCACTACCCACAACAGCTCCTTCACAGTCAGACTTCTTGAACTCCTCTTGCATTTCAGTATCAGTTTCAGAGTGCAGCTTCCACCCCTGCAAACTGTTTGAGCTGATTTTTTCTGTACTAATTATTGTTTTAAAGTCTATTCAATTTTTTTTATCAAGCATGTATTTTTACCTTCCAATCTAGGTAGCAACTGCTATGCTTAAAAGCCTGCCCAAGTCTGACCAGGCCAGTTATCTCTATATGATCTCACTACACTTGACTGGACCAATCACAGAGGAGCAGAACACTCGCGGACGCCTCATCTATGCTCCTGAAGACACAAAACAAACCATCGGTTTGCTGTTGGATAAACCCATTCCTCAGGTGACAGCGGTTTTTATATTCCCTGGCTGTTCTGACAGCATTCATCCTCTTTTCTCACTCCCTCTCCCTCTTTTTCTTTCCTCCTAAGTTATCTCTGTCTCCCTCTCTTCGACCCTCTTTTACTCACCCTCAACTCTCTCTCTCCTTCCTTCCCCATCCCTCTCTTCCTTTGGCTTCCTATACAAAAAAAAAAAAATATTTACAGATTTATAGCCTGTAACCCACAGATCGAAACATCTGAGAAATACTGAAGAAAGAAATAATCCTAGAAAAAACTCAAAAAATCTTGGTGTCAGCATAAAGAGCAAGTAGGAGGAAAAGAAGAAGACTTTCCAGAGATATCTTCTATCTGGTGGCTAGAAGTAAATACACTCCAAAAAAATATGAAATTAGAAATGAGCTTGCAACTTCTTTTCTTATTCTTTTCATTTGTTGACATATTTCATATTTGAGGGAAAGAAAAAGCATTGGTACACAGTAAGTTAAAATATCAGAAGAATTTACGTATAGGTTGGTACTTTCACAGATGCCAAGCTTTCCTGTGTACACTAGGTCAGGGGAGGTGACAGCATCAGTTGACCTGTTGAGTAGCGACCTGGTTTTGAGTGAGGCTGAAATATCACGCTTGCTCAAGTTCCACCATTTTGTGTTTTCGGGCGTGCTACACCTGGAGAAAGACCCAATGGAGTTTAACCCTGAGCAGGCTGAGTTTGGCTGCGTTGTTGTGCCTCTCAATGGTGAGATTCACTATATAGCTCATCACATATGGCTGGAGTTCTCAAACTCCTCAGTTTATTTTGATATATACTTCAATGATAAATCTTTGTATTTCTGAGTGTTTAAGGCTTTATTCATTAACCTGATATATTCTTCAAGTCAAACTTTCTGCAGGCTAGGATATTTTCCCCATCAGTCTGTGCTATCATGGACTAAATGATGTCAGAGAAATATTAGTTTATGTATATTTATTGAGTGTATGTTTGAGTAGCCTTTAAATACTAGAGGTTCTATTTATTTATCAAGACCTAACTGCTTTTACAGGTAGATAGGCACCTAGCCTAGACCTTAGATCTTTACCTGGACATAAGTACATGATCAAGAAGTGTGGTGTGAATATTTACTTAGTTTGTAATTCCAAATTAGGGTATAGATCTTGATTCCTGGCCTAAAATCATATACAAGACCTAGATCTAGCACACACAGTATAGCTGTGAAGGGGTTAGTTGAATAAAACTCTTTCAAATTGAAACTCTGGGGTTTGGAGAAATTGTTTTGGTTCAAACGGTGGAAAGTACTGTGAATTTTAAAAAAAGCTCAAAATGATGATGGAGAAACTAGGCAAAGCAAGAGATGGCTGTTTACTAGTGACCTGGCTGTGTCAACCATCCGCTCCTTTAATTTGTTCCAGGTGAAGAGAATGTTCAGATCGACTGGGAGTTTGTGGACAAAGTAATCCAGTTCATGCCGTCCCAGAAACGAGCAGATACTTTGAAGCGGAGAAGAGTCCCTGGCACTAGCAGGGTCTGTAACAAAAGCGGTGGAGACGACAATGAAAATGGTGGCAAGTTTGAGTTTTGCATGGAGGACTTTGAGGATGCTGTTGTGATGCCATCCTATCGTAACATGGACCAGCCTCAGCACTTCTATGTGGCTGAGATTCGCACTGACTTGAATCCCCTCAGCTCTTTCCCTTCACCAGAGCTGTACAAGACATTCCAGGTACTGTCGATGTTATCTTCATTCATTTTATTGTCATTGGCAATAGCACTATGTGAAGCATGTAAAGGGATCTTCTATTTTGGCTAATAAATCCAGTCTTGTCACCTGGTCCTACAACCTGGCAAGGGTTGAAAGTCTGAGATCACCAACTTTGTGAACAGGCTCCATTTCACAAAATCTAAACCTTGATTGGTGTCAGCACTATTTTGGTTTTAATTTTGTTCACATACCTGGCCACTGCAATAAGGCATGCAAATCAATTATCTCAAAATTGCAGTTCTTTCAAATCACAGTTAAAGTAAGATGATCATATAGACAAAAGAAATCATAGAAATATAGCAAATATGCAGGCTGGAGAGCCAAGTTACAAAACAATTTGTCAAAAAACCTTACAGTCTCACTGAAAGCTGAGGAAAAAATATTTTGGTGTCATATGAAAGATTGTTCATAACTTTCCATTGATCTCAATCCTTTTTCCTGCCAGAGAGGCCATAATCATAACTTTCCATTGATCTCAATCCTTTTTTCCTGCCAGAGAGGCCTCTTATGATGCTGAACTTTTCAAAACTTATTCTCAGAGATGCTCGGCAGTTATTTTCTCATGCAAAACTTTTAGTTTCTTTGAAATTTTAATCATGAAATTGAACTACTTACTCCCATCGATTGTTTTTTTTTTCTTTATTTTTCAATGATCTGATTGTTTTCGGTTTTTTTCCTCCCCCCCAATCCTTTGTAAACAGGATTACTACACAACCAAATATGGCCTTGAAATAACCTGCAAAGACCAGCCACTCTTGGATGTGGACCACACGTCTGCCAGGCTAAATCTTCTCACACCCAGGTGTGTATCCTGATTTCTTACATTTTATTCCACAAACTTCTGATTTTGTATCTCTGCGTTCCTTTTTTTTTCTTTGTCTCTACATAAATTCAATTGGTCTCTTTTTGTTGCAACTTACATGTCTCCTCTTCTTTCAAGCTTTAAAATGGTTTTTCCATTTTTTTCTCTTAGTTTTCTTGCTTCCTTGTGAGAGCATTTTGTGGGTCTGCGGTGAGTACTTATATCTAAACTAAAGCTAATTGTATCAAATTCTCACATTGAGAAGCTAGCCGACTTGCAAGCAGTGCTTACAACGAGCAGAGAACGTGTCGATGTGTTGCAATCTGGAATGTGCCTCCCTTGAACTATTTATTGTTAGACATTATGTTACCCTGACATGTTACAAGCTTACCTTGGCACTGTATCCTCTCAAGTAGTTAAGCTTTTCTTAGTGTTAAAGTTTGTTTCTTTTTTTTTTTTCTCTCTCTCTCTTTTCCATCTGAAAGTCTGTGTTAAACAGAAAGTTATAATCTTTCTCCCTTATTTTTTTTTTTGCTATGAACCTGATCCTGTGTATTTTCTCCTGCCCAGATACATGAACCCAAAGGGCATGGCTTTACCAACAAGCAGTGCAGAAACTAAGAGAGCTCGCAGAGAAAACTTGCAGCAGAAGCAGATTTTGGTCCCTGAGTTGTGTGATGTCCATATTTTCCCTGCCTCACTGTGGCGCAAAGCAGTATGCCTGCCCGCCATCCTCTACCGCACCAACTGCCTTCTGCTGGCAGAGGAGTTACGCCAGCGAGTGGCTTGTCAAACTGGCATCGGACAAGAAGAGCTGCCGCCAGGGTTTAGGTTCCCTCAGTTGGACTTTGGTTTTGAGACTAGTCCGGAGAAGCTGATGGAGGCAGAATCCTCCTCCAGTGCCAGCAATAAAAGCAATTATAGCAGCAAGGCCAGTACCAAAAGTTCAGAGAGCCCTGCTGCTAGTCTTGCGAAGAGGCAACAAGAATTAGAGTTGAGTGAATCATCTTCATATCCTTTGTCTGAGAGGATAGGGAATCCTGAGGTTTCCAGCAAACTTGCTGGTGAAGGCACGGGCAGCAAAGACTCTTCTCCCTCTGACCTCGTACCGGAGATTTCTATGGACAATAACTTGGACAAAGCAGACTCTGCAGCATCTTCTGATACAGATTCAGGTATCATGTCCTCAGGTTCAGACACGTATCTGGGGCCTGCTCAATGTGCTCAGTCTGTAGCTGCAGCCTCTCGAGAAGACTTGAGCAGAAATCGGAGTTTAAATGTCGAGGTGCAGAGCACGGACCAAGAAAAATATCTAGAAAAACAATGCAATGTACATATTGAAAGCTATCCTGTGATAGTCAGTAGTCCATCTACACTGCTGGGCAAACCCTCTACAAGCTGTTCCAGCAAGTCATCATTCATCACAGAAATTACCAGCACTGCTGAGAATGGGGACCTCACTGCTGGTGCTAACCATGTCTCTCATGTATCCCATCCTATTGATGTTGCCACTACTTTCTGTGCAAGTCAGGCAGCAGCTACGGACAAGATCACCACCTATCCTGGTGATGACTGCTCCCCAAGCAAACCTCTTATTGAAAACCTTAGCCAGCCAAGCACTGCTGAAACCTTTGTTACATGCCCGAATTCTACTATTGAATGCAAGTACCGTGAGCCTCAGGTTCCAACAGTGCCTTGCCAGCCCCTGTCACCCTCAGCACATCCACCCAGCATTTCACTCAGGTCAGAACCACCAACCTTGTGTTCAGCCACTCCAGGTGAGAGTAGCAGCCTTCGCCCCGGTTGTGATCCATGTGTCACCACTAGCTCTCCATCTCCTGAGCAACCACCACCACCACCACCAGATTCATCTCAGTCTCGGTCATCGTCTCATCATTCTGGTGAGCCCTCCCATCATTCCAAGGAGCAAAACCACCACTCGCATGTTCACCCAGCCATCCCTGATGTTGGACCTGCAGCAACTCCGGTAGATGCGAACATAATCACTGACACATTGCAGAGTGTGGAAAAGAATCCTCACTCTGAACCAAGTGGTAAAGAGAAGAGCATGCCTTGTACAGTCAGTACCACTAGTCACAATTCTAGTCCATCCAACTTAGAATCTTGCACACAGGATGCACAAACAAATCCCACAGCAAGGTCCAAACCATTGTCTCCACCATGCCATCCACCTGAGGCAGCTATCATTATGAACACTTTGGGCCAAGAACTTGGTGACCTTGACATTGATCTCATCTGCCCAGGCACTCTGCACAACATCAGACATTCAACATTCCAGGCTAGAGGAGGGGAGAAGTCAGGCGAGGAGTGTTCCAAGACAAAGAGCACATCTTCTGGAAAAAACCACCTGAATGGCTGGAATGTGTCTTTTGATGGTCAGAATTCTCCTGTAACTGATGCTGACATCATAAAGTTTTCTTTTAATGCCGATTCCCCAAAGAAGTCTGAGGAAGAAGTGAAGATTGGAACTTGGGGTGAGGATGAGAAGAGCAAGAGAAAATGCAAAACAGCGAGGGAGAAGCAAACATCTGCACAAGGCAGCAAGAAGAGTAAAGAAAGAAGTGCTAAAGAAGCAGTTGATACCACAGAGAATGATCGTATCAGCTCAGATCCTATTGAAGAGAAGGGAGCTGTGGTGGTTGCGGCCATCTCCAGCATGCAACCTCCAGAGCCTGCTGGTTCTGCAGGAATAGCTTCCCTTGAACAGCCCCACGCTAAAGATTTTGATATAGGCGTGTGGAATGTGAGGAACAGCCAGCAGTTGCCATCTCAAGGTGCAGACTCTTCCACATCCACCCAAGAGTATCTGTACAGAAACTCTGATGGTAAAGCTTCCTCACCCACTTTGCTGTGTGGACACATAAGTCTGGATGAGGATCGTGACTTCTCTAGCTTCCCTGGGCCGTCCCCATGTCTTCTGCTTCAGGTAATTTGCTGAGTAATCACAAAGTTTGATTTAGTTTGAAGTCAACAATATTTTAAGTCTGTATAGCAATTGAAATTGTGCAGTGGATTTTTAAAATGTTTATTAAGAAGTGAACTTTTTGCTATTTGCCCCTTGTACTTGGTTTCAATTGCAAGAGAAAGTTTATGTTTTGTGCTTTCATATTTTAGAACAGAAAATGAACAGCACTCAAACTAGGCATTGGGTCACTCTCTTTCATTTTTTTTTGTTGTAGTTACTCATTTGCGCTTTATCATGACATGTTTCTCATTGCAAAATATACATTTTTTTTGTTCTTCATTTGTGCTGTATCATCACATGTTGCTTATCGTTGCTAAGAGGATAGATCATTATTTTTCTTTTTCTTTCCTTTCCAATTTAAAGGCCCTGACTATGTCAAACGCTAATGACTTCTTCAGCCTTGAGAGACTGGAAACAATAGGAGATTCCTTCCTCAAGTATGCCATCACTGTTTACCTGTACTGCTGTTACCCAGGGATACACGAAGGCAAGCTGAGCTATCTGCGCAGTAAACAGGTAACCCTTCAGCAGAGGTCTCAGACACTTACAAAACTCATCTTCTCATTGTGCTGGCTCTAATGATACTCAGTCCAGTATTGAATGAAGTCTTCAGAGATAAATTGTGAGGCTTTCTAAATGTTTCAAAAAAATTAATACAATAAAGATTAAATGTAACTCTGACCAGTTCTCACACAGGTTGGGAGTGACAGAAAATATGCTCAGTGATTAGCTATGTGCACAATATAGCCTTTGACTCAAGGGACTTGGTTTCACAGGCATATATAGACATGCCTTGTGTCTGCACCCATAAACCTAAGAATGTGTCAAGGCATTAAAAAGTTTGTATACAAAGCTTAGAGTATAAAATTTTACATGGTGCTTGGAAAACTAAAAAAGGAGTTTGAGGGAAAATCTGCTATAGTAAATCCTACATATTATACCTTGAGATCAATGTTCAGTTTGAAATGGCAAATGATAACTGTGTTGAGGGTCAAAAGATATTATTTACTCGGAAGAGAGAGTCGGTATATATCAAAACTCAAAGCTGAAGAGGAAATCAACAAGCATTTGGAACGACTTTTACGTTATGGCGGGTTTCACAAAACTGGTTCTCCAAACATCTCAAATTTTGGAAAAAATAAAAGTGCTTGAAAATAGTCTTAATATATATCAATAGAAAGGAAATTTTATGAGGATTTCAAATCCAGCAAAATTTTGAGCAAGAGCCTCACCTCTTATGAGTAATAATTGTTCAAAGTGACTTCCCCTTGTTTTCGGAAATATCACTTTCTGCAAGATAGTTCATTTTTATCTAGCTCAAAAAGTGAACTATTTCATGACAAATGACACACAACATGGCTAAGTTGTATCTAGAAATGCACCAGAGGCATAACTTTACGAATTTCACAAGGCAAACAACAAACATAAGGCACATTAACATGAAAACACAAGATCTAAGTAAAAAATGGAAGCAACGTTTTCTTTGAAAAAATCACAGCTTTACAGATAAATTAAGCTTAGGCCAACCATTACAGTTGTCTTAAACATAAATTATAAAAAATTCAAACAAAAGTAAAGGTCCCCTTGATAGGATCTACAACAGGATCAGAGTCTTGTTATAGTGTCTGTTCCCGAAGTGACAAGGCTCTCATCGGGAGTGTTGGGAAAAACCCAAACCTCCCCTGCTCGCTTGCTTGAGGAAGCTTTGGGTCTGAGACAACTAATGAACAATTGCTGACCATCATCAATCACCTCCAGTACCTGTAGAGTTTAAAGAGAAAATTTCTAAAGCCACACGGATACGCCGCCTAGCCTCAGCTACCTTCTTTTCTCGGTACCTGCGGTCCATTTCGCTATAAAAATTTTAAAATGCAAGTAAAATAAGTGTATCTACTGGTCTTAAAATCATGGAGAATATTCAGACAATTTTTTTATGTCACAAAGAGAGTAAAAAACAGTAAGCTAAGAGACAGTTCTCACCTCCTCAAAGCTTTTTTCATTCTCTGTCTTCTTCCATGGCTCTAATCAACATCTCGTTTGCAAATTTTTTCTTTTGCCTCATCCCTTCTCCATTTACTTGCAAGGCACTGACGCTCAAGATATTACTCTGGCTCCTTCTCTTTCTACTCATTTCGTAGCTTGGTACTTCGAGATGACATTTTTCAAGTCAAGAACTCCGGTACCTATCAGACTAAAATCATGATAAAAGTGCTAAAAGTTACGGTTACTACACTATCAATCATTATCTCAAATTATTAATTTAGCCCTAAAAAAAAAAAGAAAAAGTGAGAAAAGGCATTTTTACGTAAGTCCTCAATCTGCAATTAGATTAGCAGACAATTTTATGTAAAGTAAGAAAAGTTCATAGTAATTAGCCCTATATCTAGATCTACAGAAGTCCAAATCTAGAGAAGCCTAATAAAAAAAAAAAAAAAAAAAATCTCGCAAAAATATCTAGATTCATACTATAAGTACAGTCAACTGGTCTATACAGTTATTTTCTCATTAGAACAATTTTTTTCTAACGTGAAAACTGTAATGTCGTTTGGAAACTTATTGTAAAGTGTTTCCGTAAACAGATGTTAGCACCAGTATTGTTTCCGATATACAACGTTTGCTACATTTGTGGTTCCGGTGAAACGATGGGCTCTGCCATTTTGTTTCCGATCAACGACGTTCGCCGCCATAATGGCTCCGAACCACCGACGCTCGCACCCGACTGCCCAGTTTCAAAGCTTAGAGATTGCATACTATTGAATTTCAAAAGAAAAAGGAGAAATATTTAATCTAAAATCACACAGAACAACGAAAGGCAAACTAAATTTCGGTTTTGCCACTCTACTATAGCCTAAAAGCATCTAAGTTTGTCAAAAAATGTTTTGGAACACACCAAACTTGTAGATCTAGAGCGAATGTCGGCATGAACGTCGATAAGAAACACAATTTTAATTAAGTAAAAGCACTCTACTTACCTTGGTTAAAGGTGAATTCCAATTAGCACAAGAATCGTCGATGAAAAAAGATTGCGTTTGATCTGCTATCGGGTTCCAAAGTCGCCGTGAAACAAAATCTAGATGATAGTAAACTATGTAGCGCACGTCGATCAGTGCTGGAAACACACCGCTTCGAAATGAAAACATCTGACAAAGTGTTTCTAAATGCACGAAACTTCCGTCTGTCGGGGTTCTATACACACCACTAAGAGCAAGCATCACGTTTTTACCACCAAAAGAGTGATCATGATATCATTACTATTAATAGTGGGCAAGGTCTACGGTCCTACCATTGGAAACACACGACGTCCGCACTTTGGCAATTTTAAAACAGCCACACATTTCCCTTCGCTTAGCAAATTGTAGCATTTAATGTGTTTTTAATAGCGTTGACACTTATTCTTGCATTTAATAACACCTAAAAGGTTTTCAAGAACAATTAGGTTCTAATAGTAATAATAGCTTATATTTACAAAGTACGTTTAAGTGGGAAATGCTGTGTTTCTGAAAAACGACGTCGCACAAAAAAAAAAAAAAAAATAGAAATACGTCATCAAGTTGCATTTTGTTGCTCCTTGTGTTAATTTGAGGCACAAAAAACACATTGAAAGTTAAATGAATGTTTATTTTGGGTTATCTTTCTCACAACATTGTATGCAAGTTGCAACCTCTATACAACCCCCAATTTTGTGAAATGCGCCTTATCTGCTTTCAACTTTTCTTAAACAAAACAAAAAAAAAAGATGATTGATCTTATAGTCCTACAGTAATATCGTTTTTGTTTTTGTCAAAAAAGAAAAATGATGAATACGGGAAAAGATTGCCTCCCACTAACTCCTTTTTCAGTCATTCATGATGCTCAAAGAGGAATAAGGCAAAGAACATGTGTTGACACAGGAAAATCACAATGGAAGCAATGCCATATAAGGAATACCTGTTAGTGAGGAGACAGGCCTTGTAAAATGGGACATTATCAAAATATTGATACACATGCTTGAAGGCTGTTGATATCAAAGATTTTATATAAATATAATGCAGTCTATATGGTAGAAAAAGATGATTATAAAAGATGTTTGTTTCTGAAATAGACTTGCCAAGAAAACACCAATACATTCATCACATATTCATCAGTAAAAGGGGCTACAGAGGACACTTTTATTTTCTTTATGCCCTTATAAGAATGCACAGTGATTTTTTTTTTTTGCTCAGGTGAGTAACTACAATCTGTACCGCCTGGGGCGTCGGAAATCTCTCGCTGAGCGTATGGTGGCAACCAAGTTTGAACCCTATGAAAACTGGCTGCCTCCTGGTTTCGTCATTAATGAGGATCGTCGCAGGGGTCCAGTGCCAAAAGTTGTTGTGGTCCCTCCAAGTCCACGTGAGGAGACTCGGATGGGTCCAACCTCCAGAGGAAATGTATCTCAGCAGAATTGGCCAGAGGATTCAGGTGAATTAATATTACAACTCACGAACATTTTGAACTACTCACGGTGAATAATCTATTAAAACTCACAAATAGTTTGAACATAAAGAGTTTGAACTACTCCCGGTGAATAATGTATTACAGCTCACAAACAGTTTGTACTATGCTCAGTGAACAGTGTAACAAAACTCACAAACAGTTTTAATTACTCTTAGTAAATAATGTAAACAAACAGTTTGAACTACCCTGAGTGAATTATGAATTTCAACCCGCTAAAAATTTGAAATACCCTCAGTTATACATCTATTTCAACTCACAAAGAGTCTGAATTACTCTCAGTGATGTATGTATAACAAATTAATCGCAAATAGTGTGAACTGCCATTCACACAAAAAAACAGAAGGATATGGATGAAGAGCTGTATGAAGCCTAGTTTGATTATTTTCTCTTCACACCAGGAGGCGGGCAGGAGGACGAGGCCGGTCTGTTCCGCGCAGAGCTGGACTGGTTACAGCACAGCCAGGAGCAGGATCAGCGAGAGGAGGCCGGGGCAGGAACGGGTGGTGGAAGCTCATCCAGTGCAGGTGCAGGAGGCAGTGGGTTGATCCCTTACAGCCTTCAGCAGCACCATGGGCTGCCGGACAAGTCACTGGCCGATTGTGTGGAGGCTTTGATTGGTTGTTACTTGACTACGTGTGGCCGCAAAGCTGCCCTGCTCTTCATGTCATGGCTTGGCTTGAGAGTTTTGCCCAAGAGAACAGGGAATACTCGGGCTAATGATGACGATTCGCCCCCATGGAAGGTTCATCTAAGTTTTATACTTTTCCTCTATTTCTTTACTCAGTAGGAAAGGCTGTAGAGTCTTCCATTATTTTTATGATCACAGTATGTGTGATAGTTCATTGCAGTGATGTGTGTGTTGACTAACAATTTCTCACTGCTAGTTTGTTATGAGCATTTCATCAGAAAATCGAGCTGATTAAAACCTCTCAAAGAATGGGTAAGGAGAAGAAAACTTCTGGGCTTACTTTCTTACAATTGCTCCTCCTTCTGCTGAAATAAAAAAAAAATTATTTTATGTAACATGAGATCATGGTATTAGGAACTAGACAAAGAGAAGTACAAGTATACCTGTTAAAAGGAATGCTAATATCTAAATGTTTCTTTTTCACTTGATCTTGTATAAAAATTGGTTCTGAAAGAAATATGTTTGAAGGTATTCTTCTCCATTCCTTTGAAACGAGCTGTGGAAAAAGAAATAGTTTGCTCTGATTAATGAGTATATAGTTTCTACTGATGCAAGACAGTGAAAGAAGTCTTCAGACACACAAGTGTCTAGAAATGTGTCAAACAAACATTTGTACTAATTTTCAGATTTGTGGCTGATATGAGTGAATGTCACAAAGTTGCATAACAAAGGAGCAAAAATTGAATCTTTTTTTTTTCTGTGCCCCATGTTTAGGTAAGTGAGCAACAGTTTGCTGAGCTTCGCTGCCCTCCATCCCCAATGTTTTTCCCAACGGAGGCAAATCAAGCGAGGCTGGAGCAGCTACTGGAAGGTTTTGCTGGCTTAGAGGACACAATTCAGTACAAGTTCAGAGACAGGAGCTATCTTCTACAGGCCTTCACACATGCATCATATCATTACAATACCATCACAGATTGCTACCAGAGGTCAGAGTTGCTCTCTCTTCCTCTCTCTCTCTCAGTTACAGGCCTTCAAACAAGCATCATATCATTACAATACCAGAGGTCAGAGTTGCTCTCTCTTCCTCTCTCTCTCTCTCAGTTACAGACCTTCAAACAAGCATCATATCATTACAATATCAGAGGTCAGAGTTGCTCTCTCTTCCTCTCTCTCTCTCAGTTACAGGCCTTCAAACAAGCATCATA
>BLXT01007728.1:67852-78264 GCA_019648995.1 Plakobranchus ocellatus
TTCTGTTATGGGTAGAAATGCATTTTTTGCCAAGTTTTATTTAGAAAAAAAAATTAAAAAATAGCAAAAGACAATTAGAGGTTGCATATTTAAAATTAAGTTGCCAATCTAAAAAAATGATTTAATATTATATTAAAAAATTGTAAGTGCCTATTATGTTACAGTTATACTTAAGTGTGAGAGCTACGAATATGAAAACTGACATGCTAGGAAGAACAATTTTTTTTTAAAAGTGAGAAGGATGCCAAAAGCTTTTAAAGTAATTTTATGGATAGTCTTTTTTTCAATAAGGCAAACATTGTTTCTTTGCTGAAATTAAGTGACTCTGAAGTGGACTGCATGCAGCAGGTGAATAAAGTTTAGCACAAAGAGATCCTTAATTTGTTATTTTTTTGTTAGTAAAATTTTTTCCACTGTTTATGTACAGCCTAATTCATATATTGAAAAAGAAGTTATATGATTTCGTAAAGATTAAGAGAAATTTGATTGTATGAATTAAAAAAAAAACAAAAACGAAAGTCCCAAAAAAATTAATATTAGTGAACAGTAACTGGATATTGAAGCAATCAGCTAAAATATATTTTAAATTTGCTAATAAGTTGAAGATCATTGCGTTGAATTTTTTGATAATTTTTTAAAGACAAAACATTTAAAATTGTTTATTGCTATTAGTATTGTCTAGTTAAAGAGCAAAAAAATTAACATTGATTGTTAAGAAGCAAAAGAAAGAGCAAAAGCACCATTTTTATTATGTCTTCTTTAGAGTAACTGATGAGGCCAACAGCAGTGAAACTTTTTCATCTTCAAAGAAGTTTTGTTTTCTTTGTTCAATAAAAATTAAGTTTGTCGCTGTTTTTTTCAAAATTTGATACACTAGGAACCAGAATGGGCGGTTTGGGCGGATGGTTTAGGCAGACATTTTGTTTGCCTTGCTAACTAAGTTTTGAGAACTTACTGGGTGACTTGATATATAGAAATGAGTGGCCATTTATGATAATGTGGTTAAATGGTTGTTGACTTTTGTCCACAGAGTGAAGAAATTTTCTTAGACATGTTTGAGGATGAATATCGGGAAATGAAGGTAAGAGTTGTACTATAAAATGTAGATGTCAAATTTATTATAAAAACCTTTGCTTTATAATGATAAATAATTGAGAAATCAGAAAATCAGATTGTTCCTTAGAAAAAGAAAAAACCTTTATATATGTTTCCTCTCGTAAGTTATGATTCATAATACTGGACATTGCTTTTAGTGTTATAGTATTGTAGTAAAGCCTTTCATTGAACATTGAATGCTCATGCATAAACCTGTTTTAGCCATGCTGGATGAATGTAAAGAAGTCTTTAGCATGCTTCTTTAAAAGAAAATCAAATGGCATTTTTTTAGCTCCTACTTTTCTGTTGCATTTTGTTTCTAGAACTCAGAAAGTTGATGATTAATTGTGTTTAAATGTGTACAATATTTTTAAAATGAAGATGATGAACCTATTTTTTCACGGCAGACACGCCCATTGAATGTTGAGTATCTGATGCAAGATGCTTCTATTCTTTTGCCTCCTACGGGTACTCCACTCACTGGCATTGACTTCAACAAACGTTTGCCTTGTGGAGAGGTCGAGCGAGCAAGGAGGGTAAGAATAAGCTTGATGGGTTTGAACTAATCAAAACTTTTTGCCTCATACTTTGTTGTCTTAACTAAACTGTATCATGTTGTAGGTTGCACAGTTTATTTAATGAAATCTGAATAGATTTATCAAAAGAAATCTTTTAATTAACAATGTGCTTGAAAATATTTTCTATGTTTTTCAGTGAAAGGCCATTAAAATTTGTTTTTTCGGTGTTAGTCTTCTAAATTCTTTCAGTTGAATGTTTCAATTTGTATCACATGTAAAAGGAAAAACTGCTAAAATTGTTTCATTTTGTCCTCTTTATATTTTCTATTTCATGTTTTATTATTCTTCCATGTTTGCTTTCTTCAGGCCATCAGAGTGTTTTTTCTGGTGCGTGACTTGTCTTTGGGTCTGATGCAAGAGAGAGAGACACAACTTCCTCTCACAAAAGAGGAGACGTGTATAAAAGAAGATGATGTTCTAGACCTCAGTAAGTGTCTGGACTTACATTTGTTGCATTCTTTTATCTCTCTTTTAGGATAATTGAAACCCAAGTCATAAAAAATCAGTCTGCTAACTAAAGCTTGTAAGTCTGCTTGGCTATGTTCAGGTTGTTTTGGTGTTTTATTTGTGATATAAAAGTTGTTTTAAAGGTCTTAGATTTTTTTATCTTCTTCCTCCTCCTTCTACTCCCAATTTATTTTGAAAACGTCATAGTTTCTTTTGGGAAAAAAAGGTGAATAAATTCAGCTGTAGGGGTTTTTTTTTGTACTTGGATAACTCGGCAGAGAAAACTTTATGCACCCTTCACTTCAATCTTACTAATTGGCTTGAAGCATTGTAACCTAAATCTTGTTGATATTATTTGCTTTTTAAAAAAATGCTTTTTCATTGTCTTTAACAGACAACAGTGACCTCATTGCCTGCACTGTAGTCACTCGTGAAAGGTATGTAAAAAAGAAAAAAGTTCCTAGTGAATACCCATAGTTTGTAAAACCATTAGTGCATGGATATAAATACCAAAATTATGTGAAGAGAAGTCTATTCCTCCTTTGTCTTTTTTTTAAGGGTTCTTTTAAAGCTACTTTTTAATTTATCTATATGAGCTTATACTGGGTAGCTTGACTAAGTCAAATATTAATCAAATGATGATTAAGTATTTTCTGAAGTTGAATGCATGAAAACAGACTGAAAATAGTAAAACTACATAATCAAGCCTAGCTTGATTGCAAATGGGCTGTAATGCCAAAAGTCAATTCTATTATAATGAGCATTTAATTTAGATAGTCTGAATATTTCTTTAAAATATCATATTAAACACCAGTCCAAACATACAACTCTTTTAATTGTTTTGCAGAAAAAAAAAGACTAAGGCTCTTCTTAACAATATAGAAAAAAAAAACAAAAACAATTTGATCAAAGTTGGTGTTAGTTTTTAAATGAGTGATACCATTTGGTTTTTAAAAAGTGTGTGAAACAAAAACAGTTTCTCAAGGTCCTGGTTTATTTGTTTTATTTTTTCATAATTTTCTTCTGAAAGAACTCAATTTATTTATTGCCAAGTACAATAATCTATTAATCTCTATCTTTTGATTTCATGCAGTCGAAGGCAAGAACGTCGGTTTTTGGTGATTGACCCGGTTCAACTTATCTTGGTGGAGCCAGACTCTAAGAGACTTGGCTGGGGTGTTGTTAAATTCGTGGGCTATTTACAGGTAAAGTATTTGCCTTTGTAAAAATTAATTTATTGGTTGATATACCCAGTCCACTATATATCAGTGATTTCAGGGTTTCTATTTTTTAAATTTTCTTTTGTAGGCTATTATTTATCATTTGCGAAAAGGAACCAAAACGAAAGGTTGAAATTTGTTAAAGATTTAAATGAATATTGATAAGCTTTCAAAGGAACCCGAACAAAGCGTCAGATATTTCTGTGTATGCCAATTTCCTTTAAGTAACCCACTATGTGAGAGGTACTGACCTGTCGAAAAGTGTGCTTGTCATTTTCAATTTTTTTGTTTGTAGGATGTTGAAGTGTCAGGAGATAAAGATGATAGTCGGCTGCTACATGTTGTGGTCCATCGGCCTCAGGCCTCTGTCCATGCTAAACCTCTACCACTTTTGTCAGCCCGATTTGTGTTTGATGATCACATTCGGTGCATGGCTGCCAAGCAACGTCTGATTAAGGGAAGGCAGAAGGCTAGACAACACAAGCTAGCCACAGTAGAGAGGCTGCTGGATATTTCACAAAGTTCTGTAGCCAGCTCTTCTGATAGAGGGCATTTTTCAAGAGGTGGACCCATTCCAGGTTTGTCCCACAGAATTAAAACTTGTGATTATGCCACCAACGGCAGACTTCTTTATTTTTCAATCTCCATTTTCTACCAGAAAATGTTCATTCCATCTCTGTTACTTTTGATTCATTGTGTTGATGTTTTAGAGGATGGAGCAGGAGATGGAGAGGGAGGGTGAAGATGAAGTATTTTCTCATAGTCTCATTCAACATCTATCAGAAGTTATATTACTGGGTGGGTTTTTTGTAAAGAAAAAAAGATAGATGCAGTGAAGTTAACAATGTTCATTCCACAAGTAAGTATGAAATCAATAAATATTTGCATGCTGTTTCTGACATGAGGCCAGTTATGAATAACGTTATGACCAGCAGCTGCTCTGGTTGATTCTTGTAGAGGGGGTCATAGACTGTTGTGTAAACCTAAATGCTGGATAATTCTTTTTACTTTTGTAAATTTACTTCGTTGGTTTTTTTTTTTTTTTATACGTTCTCCATGCATTGACAGATATAAAACATTCTGTTAGTTCTTGAAATTCACCTTGAAAACAAGAGAGTTGGCGGAGGAAAATAGTCCTTTACTATTTAGACAGAGGGCAACTATTAACACATTTTGGGAAGAGATGTAGGCCTTAGATAGTTTGACTCAAATACCCCGTGATTTCAACAGTTTAACATTTGTTTTTAATTTTACATTTTTTTATTTTCTTTGTTTTTTGACTTTCAGTTTCAACTATTTGTCTGAATCTATAGACACAACTAGCCTTTCATCCTCTCCACTATTTCTCTGTTTTGTTGTATTTATTTACAGCAAGCACATTAGTCTCAGGCTCATAATGCATCTACACTTTACATTTTTTTCCCTACTGTGTCTTTTCAGGGCGCAGCCACCCTGTTAGAGTGGAGAGAAGTGCTAGTAGTGGTTCTCAGTCCAGTCAAAATACCACAGGTACTGGTTCTCATTCCCCCTCTCCCTCCCCATCAGGCCCGTTCCATCCTTCCAGTTCCGCCCCTTCTTTATCTTCACCTCAAAGCTCATCTACCACTACAGCACCCACTTCTAGCAAGTCAGGTCGGCGTGTCACCCCAGAGCAACGGAGACTGCTGCAAGCCAAGGCAGCACAGCGTAGTCGCAGTAGACAAGAGCAGCAGCTGCAGCAGCAACAGCAGCAGCAGCAGCAACAACAACAGCACCTGCAGCCGCAGCAACACCAGTCAGAGCAGCAACAAGAGCAGGATCAGAAACAGGAGCAGGAAAGCTCGGCTGGCATTTCGCAGATAGAACAGCAGCAGTCTGGCACTGGTGACTTAAAAGGTGAGGCAGATGATGGTGAAGTGGAAATAGCCACATCTGCAGAAGCTTTTCACAGCCTCAACAATTTGACTAGTCCTAACCTCACATCTTCTTCTCAATCTCCCTCAGCCAATTCTTCCCTGTCCTATTCCCAACCAACAGGAAGACGTTTTTCTAACGGCCAAGACAATAATTACAGTTTAATTGAAATTCCAATGGAGAATTTAGCATTGCCCAAAGAAGTGTTAAGGCTTAGGAACTCCTCTGCATCCCTAGAAGCAGAGGGAAGCAAAAACAATAATGCAGAAGCAGTTTCTCAGCCAGCAAAGCCTCCACGGGGCCTTGCTAGGCTCACTGGTGGGATTGGGGGGCTCGTGGCAAACAGAGGCAGTATCTTCCGTTTTCAGCGGAGTGCTTCCCTTAGTCCAAGTAGAATTAGGAGAGGGGGTGGGAGACCTGAAGCAGGACATGCTAGCACCTCTCTCACAAACGTTGTGAATGGCAAAGAATTGACACGAAGATTGTCCGTGCCTGCTGGTGGGGAAACAGAGAGTGCAAGGGAAAGTAATGTTGAAGAGGATACTTCACGAGGTCGTATTGTCAACAAGGTATCTACAGCTACTCAGGTTGGTAGCCCACATAGCCGTAGCTATACAGTAGATCCTAGTATGTTGGTGCGAGCTGCAGGCCTGTCTGGTCCATCATCCACAGCGGCATACCATGTTACCCCTAATATGACTGGTGCAGGAAGTGGTCTTCCAACCAGGAGGCGTTGTCTGTCTGGCCCCTCTCCTCACTCTACTGCCCCCTCACTTAGAGTTGCTGAGGCCCCAGCTTTATCTTTAGTCTCTGCAGGTATGGCACCTTCAGGTAATACTCCTCATCTCTTGCCTCCAGCACCTGTCACTCTTGGCCCTAGATCTCAAAATTCCTCACACTCAGGAGGAGCAGTGCCCAAGCAATACACTGTGTCATCAACAGCTGAGCTTAAAAAGGTCAATCCAAATAATGCAGATGCTGCTGTGGCAGGTGGCAGTGCTGGGCTAACAGCACACAAGCTTAAGCTTCATGGCCTGCAGCAGGTTGGGGTAAATGAGCCCTCCAGACGTGGAGTGATTGGTACTGCTGCTGCAGGTGCCAATGCTGTCAGTCCAGAGACCCCTTCTAGTGATTCTGCACTCTCAAGTGATGCAAGTATGATGAGTGTGTCAAGTTTGGGAGGCGGTGGTGGCAGTGATACCAGCATGGATGTGGACTCTGATAACAATGGTGCCGGTGGAAACATGATGGTGCCAGGTGCAGGGCCTGTCCCTGTTGGTGCTATTGGAGGTGCAGGGGCTGTGGGTGGCATAGATGTTACTGCACGCAGTAGGTCAAGAGGCAGGGCAGGTTCTACCTCCCAACAGCTCACACAGCTGGCTCAGATGGTTCAAGAGCATTATCCATATAAACCTGCAACCCCAGAGGCAAAGCACCATCACACAGGGTAAAGCATTCATGTTTCTTCACGATTGAGATCACATTGCATTTGCTGCAGACATAAAGGCAATGCAATTTCTGTTCAGGCATGAGCTGAAAGCTTTCATATAAAAAATACATTTTTTTTTCTTAAATCTGCTAAACATTGGTG
This sequence comes from Plakobranchus ocellatus, assembly GCA_019648995.1. Classification (NCBI taxonomy): domain Eukaryota; kingdom Metazoa; phylum Mollusca; class Gastropoda; family Plakobranchidae; genus Plakobranchus; species Plakobranchus ocellatus. Next base: position 74,677 of record BLXT01007728.1, read on the forward strand.
AATAAAATATTTAAAGTTTGTCTTAGCGTACAACAAAATCCTGACTCCACTGTCATTGGGCCTCATGCTTCTTCACATTATTCTTGTATTTTGAACTTGAATGCAATCATTATCATTTTAAACAAAAGAAATTGCTTCTAATGAGGCAGTCTTTATACAAAATAGTGATTCAAAGTTTTTTAAGAGCAAATGTATCGTTTTACAATTGAGAAAACATTTAAAATCATTGAGGGCTGGCTTTTAACCCAATTTTTGCCACCATTTTTTTTACCATATCAGAGCACAAAAAACGTTTTAAGCAGGTAGATAAATATAAATCATTCACTCAATGTGATCTAGATGAAAAATTATGTAAAAAGAATTTGAATCTCACAAATTACCTTTCAAACCTGGTTACCTAATTCCTATCTAGCCCATACACCTGGCCTTCTGAGCAAAAAAAAGTAACTTTAAACTAACATTAATGACTCACAAAGAAGGTGTTGAGGTGTCTGCAAGCAGAGTTTGATTCAGAAATGGAATTTGGGAACAATGCTAAGGGAAGGCCTAGCCAGAAGACAGCGCCAATATAACACCTTACTGTGCCAGCTTTTGCCAGCATGTGAACCCTCTTTTGACAGGGGTACATTGTGCAAAATGTCAGCAGCCTGAGGGTTTCATTATCTTTAAATGGATTGTCTTTGTAGCTTTCTCAAGGGTGCTGCTTTTTATTGTCTCTGGTGTGTCTCTCTGCAAACTATACATCACATGATCATTTGATGTGTGCAGGAGCACTCTGGGATTTTCGGACCATTTTGCTGGCATTTTGTGGAGATGTCTCTAGGCATGTACCAAAACTGCTCATGCTTTATGCTGTGCAATTATTGGACTCAAGGTGAAGACAAGGTCCTAAATGCATCTGGTGACCTAGAGGATTTTCTTTTTGGCAGCAATTTCTTTTGCAAGCCAAATTTTGGAGGCTGCCTAGCATGAGTTTAACTTTATGTTTTCTCTGTTTAGTTTGCTCATTTGCCTTTATCAATGTTTTAAAAATGACCAAGGATATAAAACTGTGGTCACAACAGTGCGGAAATCAATCATAAATCCAAAGTAATTCTTTTCCTTTATATGTCCCATATCCCTAACTAGGCTTCAGCTAGAAATACTCTATATAAATCCTCATTCCCATAAAAGCTTTCATTTTTTTTCCAAAAAATTGCCTTGGCATGACAAGAGTAAGGTTTATCCTCTTTTTATTTTGACAGCTTTCTCATGTTGGTCAAATTTCCCCAAAGCTCATCATCCATGAACAGAGACAGAAATTCTAAAGGCATATTCCTAGAATCTAGACCTAGATCAATGTTGCTTAAATAAGAATCTGCTAATCGATCTATGTTTGGCACTGTAATTGATTTAATCTAACTCTCAGCTCACCCACATCACTATAATAACTAGCTGGAGGACGATGACAAGGTCTAAAATAAGATCTAGATCTATCATTGTTCAATTCATGGTGATCCTTTTCATCAATTTCACTATCTGAGCTAACAGTTGCGTAATCCATATATAGATCTAAATCTTCATCTTCATAAGAAACAATAATATGGAAAACCAATAAAAGAAAATTTTTTTTTTAAACAATGCACTCTCTGGAAACTAAAAACTTATGAGGTTTGCAAGGGCATCCATTTTCAAAGTTAACCTCTTAGTGAATAACAAGATAGGCTGCATTTTGGTAATAGTTGAGGCATTGAGGCCATTCCCATTTGACCAGGGATACAGTGCGACCTTGTTAAAATGTGATTCATGCTGAAGTGAAAACGAAAACTGGTGAAGAATCTCAGTGTGGGCTGACATGGCATTTAAATTTCCTTCTAATCAGACAAGATTAAATTGATTCCTCAGTTTATATTTATAATATCCAAATTTATATCAATTGTGCCATAAATTGTAGCATACTCCACTGAAACAAAAACATCTCTAGTCACCCCAATTACTACTGAACAGTTTGGTTTTGTACATACTTTTTAATTTGGTGTTGTCAAGTTTTTTGGCTTTTTTTAAAAATCCAGACTTCTTAAGCCTTTAATACTTGTGATCTGACAAACTAAATAATGAATTTGGATTAATATCTGTGATGAAAATATTAAAGGGTTTATATTTGAAATAAGGGATATGCATGTAAAACAAAGCAAAAAAAAAAAAAAAAAACTGAGAAGGAGAAAAATTAATGAGGGTATCTGTCATTTTTATATTTAGTGTGTGATAAAAATGAAAGACGATTTTGCACTCTGTGCGATACACATCCAATAAACAGAGCATCTCCAGCTAGGATCAAACTCATGTAGTGAAACTCCTACACTTTTGATTTTTTTTCTCAATGCTTATGGTATCTATTGCAAGGGCAGCCTAGCTGTGCCCACAAAACAGTTACATTACATTTTTTTATTGATGCCCATTTATCGTACAGTCTAATTTGCCTTCTAAACAGACAAAATATAGATTCTGCTCAGTTGTTAACTGCTTGATTACACAGTAAGTCTTGACTCCAAAACAATAGTACAAAAGCTATGAAGTTGCAGATATACTGAAAGCTGTCAAGCTATTGAGATAAAATAGATAAGGCAGAAGAATGGGCTCTACTGTTTGTTTTAGAATCTGTTTTCATGGCTGTAAATATTGGCCTAATTGATTGTAATTCTGTGCCATTGTAAATCTTTACGCTTGCTTATAGAGCTACTCTTTTAAGTACTTCTTTCCTCATCTTTTATAACTTTTTATCTCTGGTTTAAGGTCATATCTTTGACAAATGGATAGGACAGCTCATCTAGCCTGTTGTGGATACCGTTCCTCAGGAATATTTTAAATTAGGCTCAGTATTCACTGGAGCATTTTTTAAATTGTGGGGTGCACTGAAAGGCCCTTGTAAATATTTTTTATGAGAGTCAACCAAGTTTTTTTCTGTGTGAGGTGTGAGAAAAGATAGTAATGGGATCAGTAAACGTTATTTGAAATGAATTTGGTTGGTGTCATATTATGTAAAGGATGACATATTTCACAAGGAAAGAAACTAGAAAGGTAATTTTAAGCCTATCTGTAGGTGGAAGGTGTTTTTGACACCTCAAGGGTTGTAAGTGCAATTCTGCATACTTAAAATTTTACTTAGGGATATTTTCCCTATTTTTCAAAAGTCCATTTTAGTGTATGATTACACTCTGACATACATTTTATAAATGAAACCTATTGTAGGTATGGAGTGTTTGATTTTTGCTTTTCAAAAATGGAGGGCAATGCTAACCCCCATAATGTAGGGATAGGTATATAGCTTTTTAAATTTTTTTAATTAATTATTATTTATTTATTATTATTTATAAAACAGGGGGCGCACAATGTACAGATAAACATGATATCCTGTTAGGGCTGATGATGCCCTCCATTATTCCATGAAGTCCAAAAGTGTGACACATTTCTGTATTAAATCGCTTTTCTTTTATTTCTTAAAGGCTCCCTTTTTGTGTAGCTTGTTCATTATGATTTATGGCAAAGAAATGCTGGGGGGGGGGGGGGGGNNACACTTGATATTTGTATCTCATTTGTTTTGATGTGAAG
>BLXT01007728.1:82120-95181 GCA_019648995.1 Plakobranchus ocellatus
AAGCTTGAATTATTGATTAAAAAAAAAAAAAAAAAACCACGCTGCTTTGTCTTTAGCGCCTAAATTTTAAAACTTAAAAAATTGGAATGGTATCTCTCCAGGCCAGTCCAGATGAGCCAGAAGTCACATTTCGAAGAATTTAAATGACTGATAAAGCCAGAAGCTGTGAATTATCTACACCAGAAACTTAAGGGATGTAAAACAAATTTAAATAAGAAGCTGTATGTGTGTTAAGCTCTGCCGCATGAAAGCTGGAGAGAGATGTTGTAATTTTTTTGTGCTACGATATAGGAAGTTTAAATAACAGATTTTAACTTTCTTTTTTTTATTTAAATAGTAAAAATAATGAAAAACAGTCATAAAATTCTTATCATTGTTTCATGTGGCATCTCTCTCAGTAGGACTGGTCTAAAGACATAAAGGTTGGCGATGAAAGCTGGTGTTCTTTCTCCAAATGTCATGGGGGAAGATGAGATTTGGTTTTGAATGGCTTCTAGGGGCATTATGTTCTTTCTTTTAATTAAAATCAAAGTCTTATCAGTTTTTTTTTCAAAATCAGTTGTTTCCATTACTCAAGAATCAAAGCAATAACTTATTTAAAACTTTTTAAAGTTGTGTTGTGAATGTTCTTTTATATATTCAATAAAAAGGCAGGTCCAGATTTTTTGAAAGGGAACAATGATATAAAAAAAATAATAAGTTAGTAACTGTGATATAAAATGCTTGATGCATGGCCCTCTAGTTGAAAATCTACATTGTTTTTTTTTTTACCTGTTGGTGTCATCATTTCTCCACTGAGTAGTTGTTGGGTGAGAGTTTGGCATTGAAACTTGTTGCCTTTTCTTCTTTTTAATTGCAAATACGTGTAAGCTCTGGTGATTTGAAAAGTATTGACCAAGATATGATGAATGATTTAAAATCTCATGAACTTCATGAAATGTGCAATATTTTGTAAATAGCTTCTGTACATAACTAAATTAAAGCGTAAAGAGATTTTATTTTCTTCCGAACTGTCAGTTCATTATACATGAATATTTTTCGTTTGTTTGGTTTGGTTTGCATATTTGCTTTTTCTATTTTTAAACATCAGAAGAGTAATGCATAAATTAATTTTTTTTTTTCTATAGAACCCTCTTTAGGTTGCACAGATTATTTTAGATAATTTGAAAATGAGCTGACATAAAAAGCCCCATTTATTTCAAACTGTGCATTTGAAAGTGATATTAATGCTGAAATTTTTTTTTTTTTATTTTTTTATTTTTTTTTTTTTAAATAAAAAGCTGTTTTGTCATTATGTCTTTTGGACAGACTTATAAAAGAAATTATTCTTGTAATGGATAATACTGATCATGTAAGTTTTCAAAAAGTTTAAAATTTCATTTAAATAAAGTTATAGAATTTTGGCTTTAAAGAACTCCTAATGAAGAAGATAGTGCTAGGAACAATTTAAGTCAGACAGTTATGAATTTTTTGACTTTGGTTTAAACCAAAAAAACAAAGAAAATTTTTTTAAAGCATGGGTATCTGGCGTAGCTTAAATGGGCTTTTTTTCAACTTTTACTTTATACTCGAGACTTGGTCTATTAATTTACCTCAAAATGCCTGCAATTTTGTAGACCAATAGCAATGAAACTTGAAATGTATATATGCTTTTTTACTTGTTGTATCCATGTGTGTGAGAATTTGAATATCACATTTTTTTTAAAGGTACCATGGCGCAATATATGAGGGAAAAAATTGCAGGTTCAAATCCATCTTGTTACTTGAACAAAATGGAAATCCCTGTTTATTTTGTGCAGGTAATCTGAGTATATCTAATGATTAGTTCTAACATTACAAAAGCCTTCATTTAAAATTTATTTTTTTTTTTTTTTAATGATGAGGAAAATGGGAACATTTTGAAATGTCTATTAGTATTAAATTTTACATGGTTGTACCTTCTAAGCAATTTCTTTTCCTCTGTGCATATGTCCATAGTGTGTGTCTGTGCATACTGGAGGGTGAATCCTAATTCTATTATGTAATTTGTGAGCTTTGATCAAGCCTATGAGCCTTGATATTTTGTTGTTTTCACTGTTACAGTGTAGAACATCCTGTCTCAGCTTCTGCACTGCAAGTGTATTAAGAAATGCCTGTATTGTGTGAAATGAATTTGTAATTACTAGAAAGTCTAGTCAACTGATTTGCATTCTGTTGCAATTTATCTTTCATTTGAAGAAAAATTACTGGACAGAGAATTGTTGCCATTTGCATTTGGGCTTTTACATTCTACATTCCAGTTTGTCTCTTGTTTTTCAATATCAGGTTTATACTTTTATGTATAAATATTTATACATATATATGTATTGGAGCAATTCTTTACAACAAAAAAAAAAATCAGTCAATGTAATGATTTTAAAAGACAGACTTCTTTGTGCAGTCCTGTATAAAACAAAGGGCTCTTTCATTGAATCATTTGCTTTTGCCCTAGCGTCTTTGATCTTGTCCTTTGCTTGTAAAGCATGTAAAGAGTTTTGATTCCTGGCCAGCTACTCCTTTATTAATGTTTTAGGCAACTATAAGCAAACTCACTATGCTTTGAGATGTCTGATACAGATATGAACCATACATATATCAGAGAGCATTGTTTTAGGCATCTCTCTGAGTCCCAAGAGCTCATATAAAGGCCTAGATATTGTTCCAATTGCAATACATATAAAACTTGGTGTTTCTTGGCATGCTTGAAAGATGCCCAAATTGTTGTGTCCTTTTTCTTTTCTTTTCTTTTTTTTTTTAAAAATTTTTCCTTCTGCCAGTGAAGGAAAACAACACTTTGTATGTATATTCAAAGAAAATGAGTGAAGTGCTTTCAATGATCTTGTGTTGATCAAAGGCAAAATTGTTTTACTTACAGTAGTATCCAGTTGAGTTGAACACATGATGCCTAGAAGGCTTCAATAGCTTACATTAAGGAGATGACCATCTTTATCAAAAGTAATCAAAATGATCAGTGATTTTTATTTCCCTTGAGTGAACAAACAATGCCACAATCTTGAACCATGATTTTTGTTTTGTTCTTCTTTCTAATTCATCAACAGAAGGAATTAACAACCAAACACATTTAAAATCACTTACAGTGCACACCTGATAATTCGACATCAAAGGGATCGGGCCACACATTAAAAGAATGTCCAATTGTAAGAAAAACAAGCCATAGAGCGAAAAAAAAGCAGGGGGGTGGGATTGTTCTTTTGCCATAGTATTGATTATTTAATATGATAACGCTAACAAGGTCTTCTCTCTCGCCGCCAGCTATGCACACACACACACACACTCATGCACATGAGTGGTACCAGCGGGGGATGCCTGCCACTGCCATCCACGCATATTGCAGTGTTAAGTCTAGGCCAGAGAGCGTAGGCCTAGGCCCAGCCTAATATCATACCTTTCCTCTTCTCCTGTGCACCCCCACCCTTTATCCTAAACCTCATCACCCTTGCAGTGACTCAATCACAATGAATAGTCTGTGTTAACTTATCAGATACATTGATTTTGCTTGGGTAGACGGCCAGGCCAAAGCATTTTCGTTTAGTTTGATCTGGAAACTTGGATGGGAACTGTCGAATTAAGAGAATGAGCCAAGCAGCATATCGATTTGGGCAAGTTTACTTATTAAAGATTAAGTACGAATTATTTGGGACTTTTTAAGTGCGTCGAATTAAGGAAAATGTCGAATTAAGCGGAGTGCACTGTACTTAAAGCCAATGTCTGCAATAGGGAATACTTAATTGTACCAGGTGCTGAATTTTTTTTGATGGTCAAAGCAGAATATCTGGCCTGTTCTTTGCCCAAACTTTTGGCCATCTTGTAGTCTTTACTCTTTTTGTATTCAATGTGGCCCACCTTCATTTTGTTCAAGGCAAGAGCAAGTCCCCTCCAACACCCACCCACTTTTTCTAAAAAAAAATGAAGTATTAAGTGGTTGAGCGACTTCCTTCTGAATGATGGAAGTGACCTCCTTCAGCAAGTGGGTATTTGTTTCACTTAAATGTTTTCTAATTACAAAGAGTGCACTTAATTGATCTAGCATGGTTAACGGTACGCTGATTTCATGGGAAAAAATCTGCCATACCACTTAATTTTCAATGAACTGAACCGTGCATTTACATTGTGTACGTTTAATTGGATACTGCTGTACTTCAGTCGCTTTTCAACCTCCAAAAAACAAGCTTGGTTCTTTGCACTTAACATCTTTTTCATGGCTTTTCCCTCAGCAAAAGATTATGTGATTGGATTTGCTTTTTTATTTCCTTAAATTTTACTTGAATGTCATCTAATTGTGAAAATTAAAAATAGACTTTTTGAAAATCATTATTATTGAGGGTTTGGTTGAAAGGTTCAGGGGGCAATTTTTTTTTTTAAAGACTCGCTTCAATTTGAAACTCATTTTGATAATTTTCTTATTTTCTGTTTGAGCCAACTTTTTACATTTAATCTAAACCATATCAATTTCTCTGTGTTTAGAAGAAATGTATCTTAGTGCTTTCTAGGTAAATAAATCTGACAATTGAGTATCTTTTTTTCTTCTGTTGCACTGACCAAGTTGTTTTATCAATGTAAAACATGTAGGCATTCAAATAAATGTCATCTTGTGATATAAAAATTTGGCATGATTTAATTTTTTTTTTTTTTGGGGTGTGCGTGAGTGTGGACAAGAACAAAATCTTTCAAATCAAATCAGAATGGTTGGAAGCTTTGTAGCAATCCATGTACTGAAAAATTTAAAAAAATGATCAAGACCTCAGAATCAAATAATAAAGAGGAGCATACTTATAATTGTTGTTGCTCGTTAAAAAAACTGCTACATGTATCATTGCAATTTCAAATATTTTCAAATACTTTGGTATTTTTTTTACTTTAAAACCGATGTAAAGATAACAACAAAGATGTCTCATTGATGTAACAAAGCAATATTATAATCCCTAAAAGAAAATAAAAAGGACGTGTAGATACTTGGACTGCTTTGCAAATGCATGCCTCTTGCCAGTATGGATTTTAAAAAAAAAACGGAAAAAATGAAAATGGAAGTATTTTATGAGACTTCGGTATCAAAGCGAGAAAAAAAAAAAAACAGAAGAGTCAATTTTAGAGGCCCCTAAAAGTAAAATATTATTTATTAAAGTTGAGCACTTTGATATTTTTAAGCCTTAAACTCATCAAAGAGGAATTTTGGTAAATTCTTCCAAATTTATGGAGGAATTCTTTTACACTTAAATGCAAGAAGACCTTTCCTTAAGTTGGGATACTTTAATCATTTACCAAAATCTCAACATGTCCAATCACAAGGAAAAAAAATAATCCACTAGAGTCTACAGTATTTTTTCCTGTAATTGTAAGCCCAGTAAATCCTATTGGGCTTTCTTAAACTTTAAAATTTTTACAAATGACATTTTCCACTGGCTTGTTAATTAAGTCTCTGAACTTGTATTACTAGCATTTAATTGAATTAATTATTTAAAAAATAAAGCTTATAATACTGATTCTTTATAAAAAGATTAAATCTGATATAAAGCTACATGGGTTATAAAAGTTAATTTTTTGTTTATTATGTGCAACATTAATGTAACAATAAGGTTGCCCTTTTTGCTAACAGCTATAGTAATCAAATTCTGACAATTTTTTTGCCTGTTTACTAGCAATTCCATGGCTTGATGTAAAACCTACTCTCGATGAGTTAGATTATACAAATAAGTTTGGGAAAAGAAAGACAATATAAAATTTTCTTCATATTTTTTTAGAAAATGGTTTGAATGCTTACATCTTGGCTCTATCCCTGCTAGAAAGTTCATGAATGGATCTCCAGAATGGCTTTTATGCCATCATGTAATGCCATAGTGAGGCACAATACTGTAAAATCAATCACTCGGTGCACCTAGCCAGTCTTGATACTACTTTTTTACTAGAGAGTTTAACGAAAGCAGCTCATTGTTGTCACAATGTCAGGAAAATATCAGCACAAACTTTAATAAGTGTCAATCTGAGAAAACCCATCGGAACTTCCTGGCACTATTTTTATGCGTGTACCTTGCAAAGTAAAAAATATGGGTATCCACTTCATTACGATTCTCCTTTAAATTTTCATAACTTCATTTCTTATTAAGATGTCCACAAAATTTGAACTTCAAACACATAAGAATGGATATGGAATATGGGGGAAGAAGGATCTAAGTATGCTTATCTTGCAAGTTGCACAGGGCTTTTCCAAGTTGCCACACATATAGTTATTTAGATCTCCAATTTTCTGTAAATTACAATCCGTAATAGTCTAAATAGCAAAGAGGATCTACAGATAAAAATAATGTTAATTTTAAGGCAAGTCTTACACTTTGATTTCTGAATATTCCATGAGTTGAAATCACAAGTGGCAGTGAAGACTAACGAACTAGATAAGATTTTAAATTGCATATTAAAATCAACAAAAGACTTGAAATCAGTTAAGCAAAACAAAATGTGAGACTTTATTAACAGGTTCAACAATACAAAATTTTACATGTACTGGTATAGAAATTAGAGTCGTAGAAAAGGCCCATTTTGCTAAAAAAAATTGATCTCAGCCGCAGTGAAATATAAAAATGTGCAAGTCTTTGACTGTTTGTTTTTAGTAACGATAACTGACCAGAAACTTTTCTAAGGCTGTTTGTTTTTAGTAATAATGACTGACCAGAAACTATTCTAATACCAGTAAATCTACACAATCCCATCTTTTAAGGATCAAACAACATCCCATGAATGTTTGACTGGTTTATAAATTTAAGAAGAAATTTGTTTCCCTTTAAAGTATTTCTCTAGTTTTGACGAAATGGGAAATAAATTGTTAGGGGACTACTACTTTTTCTAGAACAGTAATGTGAAATTTTTTTCCAGATTTGTGTAAAAATTAAAGAGACATCAGCTAAGTTCAACAAGTAATACTGCATTGAAAATTTCAGTACAAAGTGTCTTGATTCTGCAATTGTGGAAAAAAAAAGCAACCTCTCTGTAACAAGTCTATATAATTAATACAGTTCACATAAATTTTATGCTTTTGGCACAAATATTCAATCAAATACCATGAAAATTTTCAAATACCCATTGGTCAGTTACATAAACTGCTTTTTAAATGCCTAAGCACAAAAGAAGCTTTGACTCCATGAATTAATCACATTTGTATCACAGTTTCGGTTAAACATGATTGAGTTTAAATCAAAACCATTGTCTTGAGGGTTTAAAACTTCAGGTTTCTTTTTGTGGAGGACTTTCTACAGACATACTATAAACTTAATGTACATAAAGCACTGGACATGTTTACTTCTTTACAATAGTATTTTGTATTTGAATTCAGTGATGTAGCCACAAAATTCCACTCGTTTGGGCGACTACTAGTGCTACACATTTAGTCTATTGCACAATACTTTTGCGTAAACTACTCTGATGGTAAAAAAAAAGTAAACAAAAAAATCAACATTTAAATATCAAAGGTAAAAAAATGCTACTTCAATAATTCATGGATTTAAAAGTACATAAACATTCAAGACAATATAAATCAGTTGCTTATTCAACAAATAGCATCTCTACAATGTTGAGCGTCCCACACTGAAGCAATGATGGCAAAAAATATAGTTAGGCCAAAGAATGTAAAATATGTGACTGGCCAGGACAGCTGGGAGCAAAAGGTACCAATTTTTATTTTGATGTAACGAGCCAAAACAGATATTGGCCCCGCTTTTTTTTTTTTTCCTCGGGGGGGAATGTTTACTTCTTTTTTTCATAATATTGACATTTTTTTTCTCATTTGAAAGAGAGCGCATAGGAAAAATGATTTACATGGTATTTCATAAATTTTCTGAAGCCTTAGGCTTATAATGGAAATTTATTACTTAGCTTTACATAATTTTCACATGAAACTGGTAATCTGAATTCAAACCATCCTAGTATAAAAAAAATATGAAAGTGTCTGATTCATTCAGACTTTTGCTCTGCCTTAAGCACATTAAAAACAGTTTTCTTCACTGAAGAAACAAAAGCTATTGGAAGGCCTGAATAAGCCCTACACTCTGGTCATGTGGTCATGGCATAGGGTAGTGATCCTTCACTGCACTGACTACACAGGGTATCATACCTTTAAGAATGTAGACATTTATACCACTACAAACATGAAATGCTCATGGGGAAAAAAAGTATCAATGCTGCCATAGCAGTCTATGGACAATACTACTCATTAATGTGCTACAGCAGAATGATACCGTTTTTCTTGCTGCTAATTTTAAGTCTACATTACTACTTTTGTCCTTTTGGTTTACTGTTGGATGATCCCATCTAGGCATGTGTGTACATTTTCTGTCTTTTTAAACTGTGCAAGACCATAACTCGGCAAAATAGGCCTACCATAAATTTATTTTGAGTTGATATCAAATTAAAGCTTAATAAACTATTCTTTTCCTGGAAAAGCAACAAATTCAAAATACAACAGATGCACATTTTGCCCAAAAGCTGTTTACTTTATAACACATATTATGAGAAAAAAAAAAAAAAAAAAGGAATCATCCTTTAACATTGCCTATCTCCTAAAAATGCATAAAACAAATCTAAATTTCGATCTCACAAATTTAATGACAAATTCGTTTTTTAAATAACATCATAGACAGTTCAAGAATGATACTAGAAGAGCTAAAATGGCATTATAGAAATGAAAGTGTCAAAGAGAGCAATAATTAGGCATTTAGACAAAAGACAACCATTCAATGCTTATGCAGGTTTAAAAAGGTGATAATTTTAATATGTATATAAGCAAAAGACAGACCCTATGCTTATGTAGGTCTAAGTGGGCGATGATTGCCTATATCAACAGAAGACAGGTTCTGAATCTTTGCTAAATCTACACATTTTTCCAGGGTAAATACATTTATGTAATTGCTCACAAAAATTTTCATTGTCAGGCTTAAAAAACTGCTGTGATCTGATATTGTAACTTTAGGGAAATAACAAATTTTGAATTGAAATAATAAATTGAGACAAAATAAAAAGCCAATAAGACGACTACAAAAACTAGAAAATACAGAAGAATTCATCACAATTTAGTCACATCTCCAACCTGTAACTCACATGGAGCTGAAATATTTTGGGTGGACAACAAACAATGAGGAGAATACAAAAAGATTAAAAAAAGATGGTTTGCCATAGCAGAGAACTAAATAATTTGTATAGATTACATCGTTTTTATTTCATTTTTTTTGGGGGGGGAACGGGCTACACACATGAAATGGTTTTAAAAACCAAATTTAGGAGAAAAAGCTTTATATATTTTTTGTAACGTTGCAACCATCTTGTTGTTGCACCAGGCAGTGAGATTACTGAGAAAAGGAAGAAAAAAAAAGATATTATATATGCTTTTGCCTGTATTGGAAATGAAAAAAAAAAAAGAGAAAATAAATACAACAAAATTGAACTCTCTCATTACTGCCTCAAAATGGTGGAGGCATTTTTTAGCTTGGTAAATTATGAAGGATGAAAAAAGGAAAAAAAGCATTTCTTACTTTTGGCTTTAATCCCATAGAAGGTAGATGGATAAGTAAGCCATGACTTTTATCAGTTGATTTTTTTTTTTTACTTCAGTTTAAATATTAAACAACACAACGTGAGATAGAAAAAGATTACATGGAATTTCTTTTACATGATTTTAACATCACTTTCACTTTACAAAAATAGTTTACACAATAATTAAGGTTCAAAGATAACTTCAAACATCAATCTTTTTGGCAAGCATTGAAATCAAATATAAAAATTTTAAAATATCTAACAGACAGAATATATGACTTCTCATGTGCCAATGCAGACACTCTCTCGTGAAAATTCGGCATGATTTTTTGTTTTGTTTTGAAAAACTGATGGGCAAAATATTTTGCTCTTGAAAAGTAAAAGCAGAAAAAGAGAAGAAAGAACAATTCTGCTTGCGGGCATAAATCTCCTGTCATGTCAGGCTACCTTCTAATAGTCCAAATAGGGAAAGACAATTTATTGTTCCCTTTAGTTTATCATTATGATGCTTGAAGAGTACAGTAGAAATGGGAGCTTTGCAAGAATTCCAGTGGTACACCATATTGTTGAATAGTTTTCTAAATCTAAATTCCTCATCTTCTACTATTTGTTTCAATAATTGGAATTGGTCAAGTCCCTCTATGTATACAAAAGAACTCGACCGTCACATGTAGTTTTGGTAATCAACAATCTGATCTTGTGTAGTGTAGACTCTTCCTCCTTCACTGATGACATGTATGTAGAATTTTGCCCAATCATTTTGTAAATCGAATAGCTTTAGTGATAAATGCTAGATCACATTATTTCAGAACTCCTGTTTGATACTTACGTTCTCACAAAAACGCAAAATTTAAATGACAATAAGCCTTGGCTCTAAATAATGCCAATAGCCCACATCTCCATTTAAATGATATTTTCTTAACCAGAGAAATTTGCAAATAAGTTCATGATTGTTTCTTGTCCAGTAGAGTCTCCAGTAAAATAAATATAACCTATTTCGTCTGTGGGGTTAACTTGACTTGACTACAAGAGGATTAGACAGGCGGAAGATGGAGGGAATCATGTTGCTGATTTGGTAGAACATTTCCTCACTCAATCCCTGTTGAAGAATATTCATAATTTTGAAAGGGCTAAAAGACATTATTTAAAAAACAACAAAAAAAAAAAACCAATATTGGGTTAAGGCTCTGGCTCATTTAAAAGAAAAATGATGATGATTGATATAGAAAAAATAATGTTTTTTCTTGATGATCATGGTAAAGTTATTTTTGGAACTAATTTTTAAAAAAATCTTTTAATCCAACACTTCTGTCCATCTAGTGGAAATGAATAAAAGTATAATCTTTCTCTGTACATGTGCTTGTTTTTTATCCATTTTTTTAATCGAGATCAACTGAAACTTAAAACAACTCTTTAAAATAGTTTGTGGAGCTTTTAGAAAGTATAAATTGGATGACTGTTTTCAGCACAAAGTACATTTTGATTTCTGATGACTCACCCTTGGGACCAAGAATTGTATAGTCCTGGACTCTTGACTGCTGTATGTGGCCATCTCAATCATGAAACCTTTCACACACTTAAACATAAGTTCAGCTCGTTTCATGCACCACGGAATTGTCATTTCCTGAATGAAAAAAATAAGAGAAAAAAAACGTTGTTTTTCACTTTTTCAAATTAAACACTCGGTTATAATTTTTAAAGCATTACATCTTTATTCATTTGGTTTCTCTGATAAAGTAGAATTATGCAAAATGGTTTTCAAATTAGCTGCCTGTTGCACCATTGTTGCCTAATAATAGGCCTATAGCTTAATTTCAGTGAATAGGAAAACTGATTATTTAACACACACAAATAAAAAATCCATTATCACCACTAGCGCTATTTCTTTACATTCAATTTTGCTCTTCATAATCTCTTCATGAACCCTTTTCACGTCACATTATGTACTCTAGTGCAATGTCCTTACATAACAAGCAAAGGTCATCGATATGAAGGTGAATTTGCTAATGGGCAGAGCAATTCATTTTGAAGAAAGCATATTTATTTACCATAAAATTTTCTTCTTTTTGCTTCATCATGTCCACATATGTGCATTTACTTTATTTGATTTGAAAAAAAAAAGGGATGTGGCTCATTGAGTTAACATCTTTAATTTTCAAAGCAACAGTGTAATTATGTCATACAAGTGATGAATCTATATTGTGTATCAAATTCTTTATTTCATTTTATATATATAATATTAAAAATAAAGTTGAATGCTCTATTTCAGATTCAATCTTGAGTACATCAGTGCAACATAGAAAAATAAGATGGTTAACTTTTATAAATAATCTTGAAAAAGTTTTATACGAACACCCACAACAAGGCTACAATTATGATGAACTTACCTCTGTCATTTCATGAGTTAGCAGCAGAGGGATGGTGAGTGTGTGAATATCATAACGGAAACACAGCTTGATGATGTTACGAATACTAAGAATAACCGGATGACGAGAGGTGATGTCTGAAGTGCGGATGTTTTCGTCACTGACTAAGTGAAACACAACATGAACTTCAGACAAGTTTGAGTGTTTTGTAAGGAAGAAATCACCACAGTGTAGCTTTTTGTCTCCTTTATCCTGTAATTTAAAGAAAGAAAAAAAAAGCAAGTTATACCTTTAAAAAATTATGGCATAAAACAGTAAAACCTTGCATTGATGGAGTTAACTAAAACATTTTTAAAATTGCATTATCCAAGCACTCTTGCTATTTTATATACAGCAAAGTCGTGAATTTTGCTGGATTAAAAAACGAAAACAGTTTTGAAGCCTGATTTGACTAAGATCTTGCCTCATTTCATCTCACAAGCTGGCATTATCTCTCACTCTAATGGTGTATGTCATAATCACAAAATATCACGCTTCTCTTGTTTGAAACAACTTCCCCTTGACTGCATAGATCTAGAACCTGGAGCTAGATACGCTGGCCTTTGGTAAAGTTTATGATTTATCCCATTTTTCTATATTTTTTTGAATTGTGGGTTTCTGTGAGAAGACTGCCATAAACAAATGAGATGCAGCATCTGCAGTTTACAGTCTATGGATAATACTGCACTTCACTTGGCTACACAAAGGGCAAGTTATTAGGTCCATTTTTGCATTCAAGCTATTGTATTATGCATGATGCTGAGTTGATTGTGAAAGGACAAAATGAGCATACTCAAGAAAAGTAAATTTATAAAAGCTAGACTGCCAACCAACCTGTCATATTACGGTAAAGCCATTTAATAATGTGAAAATGAAATAAACTTTCTTGAGACCATTTGCATATCATTTCTAAATTAATTGTTGAAACAGATTGATTAGCTAAAATCTTGGCCGCCATTATCCAAGATGGTGATCTGAGATTATAATTTTTTTTTCCAAACATTGTAAAAGATATAGTTTTTTGACAAAATTATTTCTAGTTCGGGGACATTCAAATATAATCTTAGACCTTGGAGGAGGAGGGGGGGCTCTTCTCTTGTAAGA
>BLXT01007728.1:160125-180651 GCA_019648995.1 Plakobranchus ocellatus
CCGATCGGCAGTCAAGATTTGAGATTTGCAGCTCATGTATTTCTTTGCATTGTTGTTATAGCACCTCTTGTCATATTACAAATTAATTATGTCTCCCCAACTATGCCTAATCAATCAAACAGAATGTGTATGTGTGTGTGTGTGTGTGTGTATATATATATATATATATATATATTTGGGTTTTTGTTTTTTTGTTTTTTTATTTTTTGTTTATTTATAAATTCCATCATACAGGGTTTCTTCCGCCGAGCGCTGCAGAATGTCGGGGATCCAGCGCGCAAGAAGTGCTTCTACACCAAGAACTGTGACATAAACATGCAGACACGCAATCGCTGTCAGTATTGCCGCCTCCAGAAGTGTCTTGCCCTGGGCATGTCAAGAGCGGGTGAGAAGCCACTCTGTGTATAGAACAATGTAGGCATATTATGACATGCACTTGACTTTAGGTATTTTTTTTTTTTTTTTCTTTTGCGTCCCGTTCATCAGAGCGAAGAACCTCATTATTCTCTGTCATCTGTTTGGTCAGAAGATTACAACCTTCGGTCTTTTGCTTGTGATAAACAAGATAGAGTCTAGACGGTTTTTTATTCTTCACCTTTCTCAGAATCTTTTTTTGCTATTAGCATGTATTATAATATGCAGTGCAGAAATGAGCTTCATGAAATAATAGGAGTGCTAAAGAAAGTAGCACAATCTTCACCTTTTTTTTCCCTTACGTTTGTATATTGTGATGATAAAAGATTCAACTCTATGGCAAACCTTTTCAAAACATATTCGCAGCGTTGCATCTCGACTGTAGTTTGTTCTTGCATTTATATCTAGCTCTGATTCAATTTCATATGGATTTATGGATGCAGAGTTGCTTCCATTGGCGAATTTTTCAATTTAAAATCTTACATTAATCTCAATAGTTGCATCCATATTTTGTGTTCATTTGATATTGTGTAAGGCGTAATGTAAATCGTTAGGCATTCGAAATTATGTTCGAAATTCGAACACAATTTCGAATGCCTGACAATTTAACTTAAGCGGGTTTCCTGTGTCTGTCTGCAGTATTTATTTATCATTGCTCCAAATATTTTGACTGGAAAGTATTGCCAATTTCAGCCGCCAAGCTGGGCAGAAGATCACGCAAGATGCGGGAGATGATTCGGACCATTGAAGACACCCAAACAGAGCAGGCCCTACATGGTCTGCTGAGCCTGAACACGCCAGACTACCAGCAACAGCAGACACAGCCGCAGCAACAGCATCAACATGAAGACGGTAGAGAGCCAGAGCCTGGTAGAGAGGTCAGTCTTTACTACCGCTACTGTCTGTAACTTTGAAGTTGTATTTTTTTTTTTTTTTTTTAAACGTTGGTATTTTTTGTGCAGTATCAGTCTTCCTAACATCTTAAAAAAATATGGTTTTTTGGCGTAACTTTGGCCAAATAATATATTCACCTTTGATTAGGATATATATTTGAAATTATCATTTGCCATGTTTGGTGAGGGTGGCCGAGACTAGGCGCTGCAGCCTACTCGGACGTGTGCACTTACAGTTTCACACACACATACACACACACATTTGCTGTCATCCAACACGCACATGATGCAAAGTTTACACTCGCAATGCGCACACACGAGAGAAAAGAAAACGTTGGTCTGCTGTGCCGGTCATTTGTTGGAAATAGATAAGGGTATTCTTTGCGAAATGGCAAGGCACTCGAGTCGCAGATATGTTTGTTTCCTATTTTTCTTTTCTTTTTTTTTTTTTGTTTACATTTCCATTTTAATAATTTTTATTTTTCATTTGGGGCGTATTCATGTACCTTATTTCAATCATGTGATAAGATTCCAAAAGTTCATTTATCTTATTTCTATCTTGCCTTATCATGACCTTATTGTTTCATAATATTTTTGTTGAACTCAGGACCAAGAGGGGGCGAGCGCACACTTGTCTATCGCGGCACTTTCAGAGCTAGTCAAGCAACGGTCAGCAGCGGCCGCGGCAGCAGCAGCAGTCACTGTTGTTAGTGGCACCAATAGTCAGTTGATAGGTCAGCCTATGGTGGCCTCCCCGCATCAGCACCCGCACCATCAGGCAGCTGCCGCTTTGATTATGGCACAGTCAGAGCTGCTGGATCAACGGGCTGCCGCTGCAGCTGCTCAGTCTAGGCTGGTGGCTGCCGCAGCCATCGATCCTGAGATGAAATCTCGCATCATGAAGGCTTTGGTGCAACAAGCGGTTGTGTCCAGTGATGCATCACTGCCGGGTGGAATGACTGGGGCGACTAGTACCTCTGAGGGGAGATTAGAAAAAAGAGAAAGAAGTTTAGACCATGACGAAAAGCCGCTGGTTTTGACGGTAGACCAACGGGAGCCCCAGGGTCCTGCTACAGTTTCTGGCAGTTTTTCCCACTACAGCAGGCTTGGCTTACCTGAAGAATTGAGAAGATCTCCTCTGACCCTTCCTCACCCTCCTCTCACTTCATCAGCGCCAGCAGCATCTTCATCAGCCTCATCACTCACTCACTTAGATCATCATAGTCGACCCAATGCCAGTTCCGCCCCACCTTTGGGGTCCGGGTATCAGAGTCATCATGAGCATCAATATCACCCCCATCTAAGTCACAGATATGAGGATGAAAAAAGCAACAGGACAATCCAACCAGCACACAGTCGCACCTACAACAGCAATGATCAGCGCGACCACCACCATCAACTATCAGACTCCAATCCATTTTATAGCCCATCTGCCGACAACAACAGAGACAGATTGATCTATTCACAGACGCAAGTGTGTCCAATTCCAGGAACAAATCAAGCTTTGATAAAAGAGGAGCATGGTCCAGATAGATTAGTGAAAGGCGGGCATAGATTGATGGAAGATGGGCTCAAAGGCAGGCGCACTATGGAGACATTAGTTTCTCAGTTAATGACAGCTCCATCTGATCATCATAGAGTCTCGTCATCGTCGTCTCCTCTTCCTTCTGCTCCTGCATCTTCAGCCTCACAGTCTTCCATCCACCAGGCTCTTCTTCCGTCTTATAACCCTTTAGTGCCACAAACAGGCGAGGAGGTCTCTGCATCTGTAAGTGTTGACACTGAGTTAAAACTTAATTGTGTATCTTCGAAGACTCAGTGCAATTTAGTTCTTCTGATAAAGCTTGAAGCATATTTGAGTAAATGTTACTAATACAATAGACCCACTAGTATGCACTTCGAATCACAATTGTCAATCTCTAAATCTCTATTTATTTAAAAAGTGGTAGGAGGCATCCTGTGCTGCTGATTTCTAATCTGATTCTTGCTTTCACTTTCATGAGCCTTACTTTAGAAACTGTTAAAAGTAAACCTTTAAATTGTGAATTTTTTTTTTAACATAAATATCTTTAAACCAGTCCTAATGAGTCGCTTGTAATACATTTCAGCCAAAAAAAGCAAAAACACAAAAAAATCAAGTTGCTTGTCTCTTCTTTCCAATCAAAAAAATTAAACCTAACATTTAGAATTAGTATCAGCATTTCTCTGACCTGTTTTCCACCTTTCCAAAGCTTAGGTATAAGTTTGGTTTCTGGATGCATCAACGATGTAAAAATTTTAAAATGAAAACAGAATTTAACTCGTCTTGAGACAAAGTCTTAGCTGTGATTCAGATTCTGAAATATTTTTAGTAACAACTATATAGTTTTTAAAAATCAGTAATTTCAAAATTGTTCCATCCAATTAAGGTCTACTTCAAAACATCAAAACTTATGCGCTAAGTGTTTTTTTTCAGAGAATGATAACTATGACAACTTTACTTGTCCAAAAAGCTCCTGTTTTCTCCCACGATGATCTAATTGAGAAGATTTGTATAGGGCTATTAATAATTATGTATTACTAGCTCATGTATGTTTTAAATTTACAATGTGATTTCTTTTTCTAGGAGATAACATTTTTTGCTCATTTGAAAACAGCCAATTATGTGTGCTCTTTCAGGGCGGTGAATGTAAACCTTTATTTCTAACCATGCAATACAGGTTCAACTTTCCATTGTTGTTCTGGAATTGTTTAGGACCCTTAGATGATCAAAATTTCATCAATAACTGCAAATAAAACATAAGATTATAAGGTTATTTTTCCATAATCAAAAAATTAGATTCAGGTTCAGATGGCAGATAAAACTTTTTTTTGCATCTGGGTGTAGGCTGTGAGCAATTTCAAGTTTTAGTTTATGAAGAGTTTACTCTTGATTTGACCCAATATAAGATCTACGCATAAAAAAAGAAGACTCCCGAAATTGCACATTTTTTATTCAATATAAAGAAAACTGTGTGAAAATCGTAAACACTTAGTCTGCTTTCAGATCTTCACTTTGTTTCAAAGATTTAGATTATGACAAAATTTAAAAGAAAACATTTCCTTAGAAAAGCAGAAATGCATTACAAAAATGAATTAAGAAAAATGAGGATTTATCAGACCTGGACTTTGATTTAGCTGGCATTTTGATGCAGTAAGTTCAAATTATTCTATGAATTTACGACTCTCCAAGCTGATTCTGTTTTGTAATCTTATTTCGTGAGGAAAAACTCAATGGCCTTGTATAAAAAGTAAACAGGACTTTCTCTTAATTTGGTTTTCTCTTTTTCTTGACAATAATGCTAACACTACTATATCACAGAGGAAAAGTAGCTCAAATCTAAGGCTCGTGTTGTTGTGTTTTCCCCTGAAGATATTTTTAAATCTGTAATTTTCAATATCTTAGTTGTTCATTTGTTTCTTGTCAAGTCAATATAATGTAGTTTTGTTTTTTTTTAAGATTTTTTTTGTTATGTATCTTTTTTTTTTATTCATATATAAAACTGTTTTTACCATTTGCCAGATGACTGGTGTCTATCCACCTGTGTTTGTTCCTAATGAGGCAAGTCTTGATCTACGCAAAAAGGTCTCTGCAGTGGAGCAGTTTATACGCAGCCCTATCAAAAAGCGGCCATACATCCCACACAGTGGTGCAGCTGGCAATGAAGGAGAAGCAGTGTCTCCCTCCAACTCTCCTCCGCCACAGCAACAACAAACTGAACACAGTAGTGCCAGCATTAGCACAAGGCGGACTGGGACTGGAGAACCTAAAGGAAAGAGGAAGAGGACCAGCAATGCTAACAATAAAGATGGCGGAAGTGGCGCACGGGCAGGTAATAGGGCAGCTGCAGATTCTGGTTCTCTTGTATCAACCACATTTCCTGCTGCCAGTAGTATCATATCTCCGGCAGACCTGGGCCCAGATAGCCAAGCTCAGCTTTTGGCTAAAGCTGCACATCGACCGGACACCATTATCTCATCATCAGCATTCACCAGCTATGGTGGCAGCAATACTAATGTCAGCACTAGTGGCTCACCAGCCTCTCCCCCACCTGTAGGATCAAGACCAATTGCAGAACTCCTTGCCCAAACCTATCAGCCACCTCCAACGCAACGCCAGATTCATTTAGGTTTGAACCATGAGCAAGTGACCACTACTAGCTCGCCGCATCAGTCACATCACCGACAGCTTGTTGGCATGACTAGCAGTAGCAACAGTAGAGGCCTAGGACCTACCAGATCTGTGGGGGCTCTTAGCCTCTCTGAGCAACATTCGCGATCTGTAGGACATGAAGAAGTGAAGCTGACTGTTCCACACATGATTGCCAGGCTACATGACTCCTACAATTCCACCTTTACCTTTTTACGCAGCAAACTGGCTGAGATGCAAATCAAGCTTGCTGAGTACACACGCACTAACACCATGGACAGCATGATTGGCAAGATCATCTCCACTCATCTTAAAGCTGGCAACCAGGTCTGTGATATTATGTTAATACTCTGTTTTTCGCTTTTGTTTTTTTTTTTTTTAATCAGTAGCTTTTTAAACACAAATCAGTGTTATTTACAAAATATAAAAGTATTTTAGTACAGTCAGATTAAACCAATGAAGGAAGAGGAAGCAGTCAGGCAGAATAGAAGATTCTTCTTCCTCAAGTAACAGATAGTCAGCCACAGTTTCCACATCAAATCCTGTTTTCACATTAATTCATACAAATTTCATAGTTTTGAAAAGAAATATATTTAGATATGCCATCCTTTTAGCTGGGACTATACACTGGAGTTATCGCTGAAAAAGGTGGTGCATAAATTAAAAGAATGAGGAAAGACACTTAGAAGGAGTTGTAAAACTATTTTGAGCAGCTGGCCTTTTTTTTTACATGCAGTGATTTGAAAAATGGAATGCAGTGTGTTTTTGTTGAGATTTTTTTCAAATTGTTTTTTTTTTTGTGTGGCTGAGAGCAAAACTGAAACTCTAGTTATAGAGCATGGCTTCAATTCTCTCTGAAATTTTAAATTATTTCTTTAGGAACATAATTTTGTAGTTAAAGAGCTGAAACAGCAACAGCATCAATAGAAGGAGGATGAGTAGAAGACAAAAAAGAAGAAAGATGATTATCACTGTAACCTTTTGTTACATCTTATCATTTTCATAAGGACTTGAAATCTGTATTAATTATCTGAATCATTGCAGGGTGGCAGCGTTGGGGAAATGTGCTGGCATCACTTCCAGATGAGGTTGAACCGAACAATTGAGGATGTCGTCTGCTTCGCCAAGAAGATTCCAGGTTTTACAGAGCTTGACCAGGATGATCAGATCAGCCTTATCAAAGGTGGTTGCTTTGAGGTAAGAGAAGGACCAAAGTTTTCTTGTTAATGTTTTTATCTTTTTAAATCCAAAGTGAAAATGATTAAAAAAATTATGACTTGGTAAGTATCCAGCGCAGATGACTAAATATCTTTGTCATTATGAAATGCTTTTGAGCATACTCTGGAGCCCAAAATCAATCTAGCTCTCTTCAGTATCCATCAATGCCAAGCTCACAGAGAGATGGTTTAGACTGATCAATAATTTAAAATATTGAAAATGCAAATTTTGATCACGTAGGACTGGTCTTGAGGTATATGTATTGTTAGTACAGGAAATATCCTACATTTTATAATTAAATTAAAATTAATCTTGCTTTAATGCTGTTCTTTAATTAGCCATCTTTCCTTTGTATTACAAATTCTGTGTTATATTATTTTTGTGAGAATCATCTTTTTTTTTTTTGACGGTCCATCGAGGTTCAAATTAATCTTTTGCAAAATGCATGATAAAAGCATGAAACTGGACTTAAAATTTATTGAATAATGTGTGAATTCTGAACAAAAATATTATAAGCTAAAAACCCCCCAATTTTTACTGATTTTACAGGGATAAAATAATATGTCAAATATTTGTAGACAGATCATCACTTAAGTTATCTCAACATAATATGTATATATGTCCATTTCTAGGTAGCATGTGTCGTATGTGCACCATTCATTGATGCAGAAACAAACTCCATCTTTCTGCTTGGCAACTCTTCTATTGTGTTGAGAGATGAGATGAAGTGTGGATTCCCATTGGGAGAACATTTTGTAGAACTGCTGTTCAATCTGTGCAATCGGCTTAATGCCTTTAACTTACGGGACTCTGGCAAGGCTCTTTTCAGTGCTCTTGTGCTAATATCACCAGGTTTGTATGCTATATGGTATAACATTATGTGGTTTAGATTTGTTTGAATGAGGTGTTATTGTTGCCTGATTCCAAAGTTTCAGATTACAATGACTTTTTCTTTGCCCACTTTTAGTGCTTTTTCCCCCTTTATTATAGAGTACTTTTTACATGATTGGCAATTTATATTGCACTTTTTTAACATTAGTGCAGGGCATTGGAAAGTAAAAAAAATTCAAACCCAACCTTAGCTGATTTTTCTTTCTGTTTCATAAAGCCAGTCCTATGGAAACTAATTCGAAAATAACCTTACAATTGTTCACTGTCATGTCGATTTCTGTGATAATGTCAAAGAGTAACATAATTTATATAAATTTAATTTTTTTTTTACCTGAGCATTGGTCACATGACTTATTTAGTCACTTTGCAATGCACCTGCAGCAAAAAACAACAAAAACCAGAAAGAGTGCCAATATTCTGCTTATATCTATCTGCTTTTCTGCTTCAGCCAAATGACCAATTACCTTTTTTCAGATCGACCTGGACTGAAACATAGAGAAAAAGTTTCCAAACTGCAAGAATTATTAATCCAAGCCCTTCAGGCAGACACAGTGCGTGCACATCAAGGGGAGGCAGAGTCAGCAAACCTCTTCCCTCGCCTACTGATGTCTATTTCCTCCTTGAGAGAGCTAGGGGTTGAACATCGCCGCATGTTAGAGTCCCTCAAGGGTCAGATGAGCTTTCCACATGATCTCTATGCTGAGACATTTGATCTCATTCCTTAGTTAAGTGTATTTCTTTGAAGCGTTCTGTATCTGAGCGTGAATTTATTTTTCTGTATATATTTGAGAAGTGAAGATACTTATAGGGTCTTGATCTCTACTTGGTCTCTGCATTCTTTATTATTTGGAATTGTATGCATTCAATATTCTTTTAGAGATATTTCACATAATCTTCATTTTGAAGAAAGCAGAAACAATCTAAACGGAGACATCTTGTCTTTTACAATTTTGTTTATTTGATGATGAATTTGATTTTTAGTAAAAAGAAATTGTCTTTATTTTAGCCATACAAAAAATTTCAAATCCTATCTGGAACTGAGCTTGCTGTGAGCCGAAAATCACTGCTGTGGTTTTTTTGTTTTTAATGGATTTTTTTTGTGGAGTAAGTATATATTGTGATTAAAAGTATATATTGTGATTAATTAGGTCAGAATCATGTGTCCAGTACTTTGTTAAGTTTTAGTCGAAACGTCTTGTGTTTTAAAGAATTTTCATGGCAAAAGGACGTCAAAGAAATGGATCTTTAGCTTATTCTTTTAAAGTAGTACATTATAAAGACCGCTGGCTGAGGAGATTTTTCTCTTTTTTTGCACTATTGTTCATTCTGTAACAATGTCCGCATTGACAATGCAATATCAGTCTGTGCAAACAGTGAGTGGGATGTTGCAAAGTAGCAGTCAAATATATTGTAAGAATGTGACAATAATATTTACTTGAAAGTAAGTCTTGATATATTCCAGGAATGATAGAGGCTGAAGCTTATTCACATTACGATCTTTTGTGTAGATGTTAAGAAAGCATTTAATTCCCTTATTTAAAAAAAAGGCTATACAGTGCAGTCCTCTATCAACTAAAGTAGAAAAAGATGATTCAATGTTTTAAATTTTATTTTATATTCAGCCTGATTGTAGATGATGTGTGAATTTTCATGTTAACTTAATTTGTTTTAATCTTTAGGCAGTGTACATACTTTTGTTGAATTTTCAACTTTTTTCTTTAGACCGGTGAATTTTACCATGTTGATTTTCCTCAACTTTTCTTGATTATTTTGATGTTATGGCATGTAGTTAGCTATGTATTCAAATGTTACATTTTTGTTGTTGCTTTTGTTTTCTACAAGATAGTGGCTATTAGTCGTCGCTTTTAAGTCTGTGTGTATTAGTTTTCTTGTATATAAATCCATCTCAATATCTGGCAACACTTCAAGTACATAATATGACTGTTACAGCTCCTGCTATATTGCT
Source organism: Plakobranchus ocellatus (assembly GCA_019648995.1). Taxonomy (NCBI): domain Eukaryota; kingdom Metazoa; phylum Mollusca; class Gastropoda; family Plakobranchidae; genus Plakobranchus; species Plakobranchus ocellatus. The sequence goes on from BLXT01007728.1 coordinate 169,676, forward strand.
GATTATACTATCTGTGAGACAATCCTTGAACCAATTCTACCATTATGTGTTTAGTTCCTTTCACCGTGCGATGACCCCAACTGTGATATATAAATAGAATTTGTTGATCTTCTATATTTTGTGTTGAACCATCACAATTTTACCTCTTCTTATTTGATCATTTTGGCCTCTAGACTTTTAGAGTGGTTTTTTTTTTTAATTTTATTTAATAATTTAAAAAAAAAATTATTTCTATAAATTGCTTTGAAACCAGCTCTTGATCATTAAGGTGGAAATGATTGCTTCATTCATTATTTTTACAAGAGGCAGTTGTTTAGGTATAATGTATGCTGCATAGAAGCCTCTTCATTTTTATTCTTTACATTTGGGCTCAAACTGATGACAAAATGAGAACCAATTTTTTTTTGGACTTTGTTTTATAATATGTAACTCTAATTTTGTCTCAACTGTGTTGGAAGAAAGTATAGTTTAAAATGTAGCAAAAAGAAAGTTATAGCAATGACTTTTTGGAAAAGGATTCTGAAACTTTTGTTTAAATATCATTGTTGACATGAAAATTGGTCTACTTTTATCAATTTTTCACCCGAGTTTTGATTTTTTAGAGTGACATATATAATTTTGTTCATGCAACTCTTTTTTTTATTGGTGATGGTCTATTACAGCCGGATTTTTTAATGAAATGTGTATAGGGATTAGGAATAAATGATGTTTGTAGCAGTCTAATAAACAAATCTTGTAGTCATCCTGAAATGACAATGAGATGATAATTTTTAGGGTAAAAATTGCTATCTCTGTATGCATATAAAGTTCATAGTCAGTGATAGACATACAGGAAAAGGCCTTCCATACTATTTCACCTGTTGCTAGACCCATTTTTTGACTGCTATACGTTTTGTTGAGTGAAATATATTTTTAAACTGTGAACTGAACACGTTGTATTCTGTTACTGTTGTTAGCCTCATCCATAGCCAGGATAGAGTGTGGCAGTACCGGTGATAAACAAACATGCCTGGTGAAACTCTCATCCATTTAAAAACATAAAATCTCCTCTACTTCTCAAGATGCTTATTCTTTTATATATTTGACACAGTTCACCATAAATTCTGTAATTATATGTATTGCCTATGTATAAGTCTAAAACCGGTGTGACTAAAATTTATATTTTTGTATTTTTTCCTCCCTCTTTTTCCCTCTCTCTGTCGCTTGAAATGAACCCAGTGAATTTTCACTCTTGCTGCTTATCTAGACTACAAATATATATAGCTATGTTGCTTTTACTATGTTATGAAATGCTTTTCTGTAAATCCCAGTGATGCCTATCTTGAACTTCTATATTTTTATATGATTTCTTTATATTATTGAAGCTTTTAATCTCGGTGAATCAGCTTACTTCAATTGCAGTGTATCATTCAAAGACAATTTATAGCTTGCAGCACATGGTTTCCTGTTCGGCTAAATTTTTTACTAATAAAGGAGTCTTTTTTTTCTCTCTTTTATTGTTACAAATACACAGTTATATGTAATCTATATGAAAGCAGATGCATTTACTGACCAGCAATCACTTTTTTTTTTAATGATCCTATAACCAGCTACAAGCCCTTTAAAGAGCCAAAAAAGATGAAGCCTCCAAAGATCAATAACAAAGCAAATGGACAAGTAAATAAAAAAAATATTGCTGGGAATGAGGGAGAATCATCTTTGGCACTCAAAAACAAAATTACTGCAGTATGCTTTTGAGAATTAAGTAACTTTGTAGCCAAAGCTGATCTTTTAAAAATTTCTTTAAATGTGTGAAAATGTTTTTTTGTTGGCAAATTTTTTTCACACGTATTGGCATATTTCAAAGCATTTTGTAACTGCATACCCAATCATACACTTTTCTCAATCAATGCAGGCTTATGCAAATAGCTGATAACATAATCCACTTTTAATCATTTTAAGAATTTGAATCAAATTGTGTTTATAAGGATGATGAGCAAGGATGTCTGTATGATGAATACTCTTGTTCGGAGAAGTTAAAGATCATAGTTTCAAATATGACGCTTTAGTTTTTCTTGGAAAATTTGTGTCATTAATATAAACAAATATATTCTTTAACGTTCACTATGCATTTTTAGCTTAATGCATTTGATGTAAAAAGAAATGAAGATAACCTCTTTATTCATAAAATTGAGAGAGAAAATGTTTTTTTTTTTGTTTTGTTTTGTTTTGTTTTTTTTTTTTCACGTTTTCAAAGGTTTTGCAAATAAAATCAAGGTATTCTCTTAAGCAACATTGTTTTTTTCATAGTTTCAAGGTGGGGGAGGGGGTAGTTACCTGTTTAACTGGTCAACAGGTGATACAATAATCTCTGCCTTTGATTTGGGTTGGTGGGAAACAGGAAGTAGATGATTCTTAGTCGGCCTGATTTTTTATGTCAATTTGGCAAATGATGTCTTTTATTATATTACAAAGTCTGTTTGCCAATCATATTCTGTATAAAAGTGTAAAATTGTTTCCTTTCCAACAAAAGACTAAGAAGTGAAAAATGTTGTCTTCTCTTGACAAATTACACTGCGTTGACAGCTGTGTAGACTTTGACATTACTCTTTCTCTTTAGAATTTCAAGATTTGAAGAATACATATGTAGATCCATTTTTAAGTGCTTGCTGTGGCACAAATCTATCCACTGCTTTGCTCAATAAAACATGCGACAACTGTATTCATTGAATAATATTAAGTATCTAACCTTTTTCATACAAATGGATTAATTTTTTTCCCAGACGGAAACAGGTCAAACAGAATGAGACATCATTTATATTCTTGGTAGCAGATATCAAAATGATTCATGCAGTATAAATTATTATCTTACTCATGGAGAACAATTCAGTCCAAGCCAAGCTTAGGACTCAAAAGGAAGAAGAGGAAGATTTGGTGATATGCAGATTTGTTTTTCCTTACAAGTTGATGATATTTTGAAAGCTGAGATTAATGTGTGAGATGATTAATATTTTTGTTGTGTTAGCTTTAAAACTCATAACCCAAATTATGTTAGTGAACATATATGCGTATATACCTTTGCATATGATTTCAAGTCAAACTACACCTTTAGTACACCTATATTTAATATCAGTCATGTTTTGATGTAAATTTATTTTTGGTCATTATTTTAGGTTTATAAAAAAGCAAATCCCTAGTTACAAAACAAGTTCAAAGGTGGAGACACTTGTAATGTAAAGTATTTAATTTTATACTTTCCTCAATATTTTTCAACCAGTGCCTATGCATTTTCTTGTCAGTTTAATGTATCAGTATGTGACGTTAGATTGAGCTTCCACTGATTCTATAGGCCTCTTTCGTGCAACAATGCACTAAAAAATGGCACAATTTGTAAATGGTAATTAATTCCTTTTTAATTTCAGAGAAATGTTCATGTGTGATTGCTGTTAGAAGTATTTATGAGATCAAAGGGTTTTAATGTGCTAACAATTACCCTTTTCTTTGCGTTAATGAATAATTTTGAGCCTGAAGATTTTACAGCATTTGGAATTACATGCTGTAGGCACAACTCTTTCATTATCACTTTTAGCAAATGTGTAAAATGTCCATGAGCACCAATCCTTGCCTTGTTTTTTTCTGATAGAAATGATAGTTGCTTTTATTCTTAGAGATCAATGTGCTTATTGTGTATAGACATTTTAATAATTATAAAATGACACAGAAAGAAGAAACACTGCTATTGTGCAGAGTATGTTGTGTTTTTTTTTTTTTAACAACTAAGAGATAGCAATGACAAACTGAGTGAAAGTCATTACTGCTCTTCATTGAATATCTCCCGGTGAACTGTCAAAATTGTCCCTGTGATCATATAACCAGCTTCGTCCTCTTTAATCATTTGTGTATTAAAGTGTATTCATAGCTGTGAGTGCATGCAAGATGTTATTTTTTATTTGCACTCAAATCATTTTCAGAGCACAAGATAGATGCAATTTTTCTGCTGCATCTTACAATGTTTATATTACAGAGATGATGGATCAGATCTAGTTCTGGAAGTATTCAAATGGATTTGGTCCTGTAAAAAAATATGAGATTGTTTAAAAAATGAGTTCCTGCCTGATATAATTCAAGTATACCAGATTAAAAAAAAGATAATTATTCATTTTCATCAGTAGGTAGAGAACAATATGCATAGTCCTGTTTGTGACAAGAATAACAACAACAAAAACAACATAACATAAACATAAAAATTAATTTAACACTTACTCCTAAGGCAAGTTTTGAATTTGGTACTATTTGATTATCGAATCAAAACAACTTCTTTTTCACATTTTGATGTCTTGGATCAAAATAGGTTTTGAAAGAAACTTTGTGTAAACAAAATCATTTTGGTTTTCAAAGGTTCTCTATCTTCTTTCAGTGCTCCTTTGCTAATGTAATAAGCCATAACAAATAAAAAAAAATCGTGTGCAGGGTTTGCCATCCAAATTCAAACCAGACCAAAAAAAAACAAAAAAACAACTATCTCCTTTTGATAGATTTATGTCTTAAAACAAAGAGTTGAAGCGTCTTGAGTAACACATATAAAAAAGCCAATATTTTCTTACTTTCCGCCATTGCTCATCTCTATAGCAGCTAACTTAGGAGAATATCTTTGAAAACAGAGCAACTAAAATGTATATTCATTTGTGTTTTAACTGGAGCAAGTGTGTAGATCAGTCAGTAAGCAAGATTATTCTTCTTCATCTATCCTTATTCAAGCTGATTTTAGTTGATTAGAAACTGGGTCAATGAAACAATTTGGATTAGATATATAAGTTCTTGAAGCATTTTATTTTCAAATTAGCAGTTAATTTTTTCATCACATTTTGAATCACAGCTTGACATTAGCAAATTAATATGGTCCTATTTCAATCACAATAAAACTTGTTACCTTCTTATCAGCTAATTTTTTTTTGCTGTTGCTCTGGCCTGAACATTTCTTTTGGAGCTTTGCTGTACTGTCAACAGACGTTTGTGAATTTACAAAATCTATCCTATGGTGTAAAATTGACTATTTTCCTGCCGTTCTTGAAAAATATGAAATGTATGCATAGACAAACTGACCAGTGATGAAAGTCAGTTTGTCTTATGTCTGTATTTTTTTTTCATGTAAAAATGTTTATTTACTTAACCCTAGAAATTATGCATAAATCATAAATAGTGTACACCTGACAATTCATTACTCAAGGGACCATGAGATTCATGTCGAATTAACAGAAAGTCGAGTAATGAGAAACCATTCTGGTATAGCATGTCATTGCTACTGCTCTATTGACAAATGTGACTTGACAAATCACTTGGATTGTGAATGTAAGCTAGCACACCAAGTTTAATTATTTCACCAGTTTCAGAAGTGGTCAAGAATAACTCGAAAGTATGGTATGTCTAAACATGTCCTTGTGGGCAAGCTCACTACTGCACTAGGATAAAAAAGTATGAAAAGAAATGCTTTTGCTTTAATAACAGTATGATTGCTTCAAGAGCAAAGCAGGGATACATTTTTTTACCTTGCAATAGAAACAATCTATACTGAAAAGACAATAGGTAAGACACTTATGTTCAAAGTGGGGCACATATATGTTGAATTAAAAAAAACTTGAAAGCAATAATTAAAAAGGAATGAGATCGGACTTTGGCACTAGGTCAAATTGAAGGAGATATTGAATTAAGTGGAGCGCTCTGACTGATCATTACATGTGTCCGTCCTCATAACAAAATATCTACAGTATTGTCTGTTTCAACATATAGGGGTCTCTTTTGACTTACACTTTAATTACTTTTGTTTTTCACCAGCAACATACATGTACAAAAATATGTACAAATGTAGGGCCTATATTGTATTTGCTACCTTTTGTTGAAAACCTATTTGTCTTTTCTTTTAAAATAGTATACCTGATATTGTGTGTGCGCATGCATACACACAGACGCAAACATACACACAAATTAACCTGATGCCCATGTCTTAAATACAACCTTTTACAGTGTTGCGGCACAAAATTAAAGGAGGAATAGACAATATTATGAGGGATGAACTGATCCAATATATTCCATAATGAACAGAGACAAAAAAAAAATTGGTGTTTCAGTTATTTTTTTTCCAGTTTGCTGAAAGTGTATTTTAACAGAAATATGGAAGAAAGAGCAAAAAGCCTTTCCTGTCATCACTATTTTGTTAATGTATCTGCATCATTTGAATAATGTGATGCTTATAGCAGTTTAAAGATATATATTCTTAATGATTCATATATGCCGATTTTCAGTTGTATTCATAATTTAGTGTATGTCCACTTAAAGATAAACATTGATCATATATCAATTATGAATGGATGAATGTAAATCAGTGTGCTTCATCATTTTCATTTTACAAATTTATATAAATTTCCAAAATAAAGAATCTATAATATATACTTCTTTTTTGTGTGGAGATTTTACATTAACTTAGGATGTAGGAAGTGTGCATAAAAAAAGATGATAAGTTGCCATGATTCACCTTGGTATAAAAATAAAGCTATGCATAACCTAGTTTGTGTTGCATTTTATAAATTTACTACATCTATGAAAACATGTATAAGTTTCAATTATCTGCATATTTTTGAGAGATGGAGATTTACTTTAATTGTGTATTCATTATCTTACTTTTTTGTGAGTTTATTGTTGACAGTCTCCAAAAAATGAAGAGATCTACGAAGCAAGAGCATTGCAACATGTTTGGCATGTTTTCAAATGCTATTTTAACTTTACCAGCACTATCATTATGCATATTTAAACAAATTTCAATGTCTGAATTAACTTTTACCGCCACCCACCAATATGTACAACAACCAAAAATAATATATATATTATATATAAACATGAAGAAATCATTTTTTTTCAACAGCAACAAATGTTTTTCTTTTTAATTTTTTTTTTTTGTTGAATGAGAATGATTTCATTTTTCTATTTATATATATATTCAATTCTGTCCCTTAGAATTTTTCTATTGGGTGAAAATGGTTTAAAAAAAAAAAAAAAGCAGGCAGATTACTTCAAATGCATTTTTTTTTTCAATTGCTTTATTCTAATCCTATAGTTTCGAAAGTTCACAATGAAATGATCACTGACAATATTATTGTTTTCTTACATTCATCATTTTAGGTAGAGTATTATATATTCTTTGAATTTAATTCTCTCTTCTGCTGACTGCAGAAAAAAGCCTACAAGTGATTCATGAGTATCCATTTGTGAGTGGTGGTGAAGGTTAAATATGATCATATCTAGTACCAAACAATTTTTAGATTTCTCTCATACGTGTACTTGTATATAGTTTTTCATTTTCCTTTTCATTAATTTCATGTTCTCTTGAGTTCTCATTATCTACATCTAGAAAATTAAAATTGTAACTAATTGATTAGAAATGCCATAAAAATACCATAGTGCTTCACTTTTCATGTTCCCCAAATTCATAGACTAAAACTTATTTAACAAATTTTTAAGTTAAGTGCTTGAGAAAAGATGTAATATTGACATCTTTAGGTTTCCGTGTTTCCATTGTCCTGATTTCTACCAACCCTTGCAATTCTAAGCTGCTGATTTGTGCTGTAATGCTTTATGTATTCCAGTAATAAGACATTCATTCTTCACTGCATCCAGACCTTCTCATGAAGAATGTGTTCTTCATCTACATTTGTTTTGTTAAAATATTTGTTTTTCTTTCCTTTTTCTTTTTATTCCAAACAGCGATGGTGAATCTCCATTATCAGAATTGTGTTCCCCATTTTCATTTCACTATATCATTTAGAATTGATTAAAAATTAATATTTAAAATTTAATTGTGTTGTCCTATCATTCTGACTGTTTGTGGATGATTTTTTCTTTCCCTTTCTGTGAGAAGCCAGCTGTTCAGAAGGCAACCCTTCCCATGATGAAAAAAAGAAAATTGTTTTGGAAAAGTAGATCTTAGCTATCAACGTACATGTATCTTTTTTTTTCAAAACCACATTAAAATATTCATCTACAGCACTGACGATAATGCATAAAAACCTGTGCATTCAAAATAAAGGGAAAAAGATCATTTTTATTCTAGTATTTACTAATTTAGAACCGTTTGTAATATCTTATCTTTTATCAATAATGAATGAAAGATCTCCACTTCATATAGATAGCAAATAAGCATGAAACAAAAAACAAACAACTTAAACCAACGCTTCCAGTGAGAAATGAAGCAAACCGAGGATTTTCTTTCCAGGAGGCTAAAATGCGACCACTTATACTATAGTCAGGAGCATACCTAGGGGGAGTTTGGGGGCGTGCTTACCTAGAAAATTTTTTTTAAAAGGACTGTAAATTAAGCCATTTGGAGGCACTTTGGTTAATTTACCTTATATTTTGTTCAACTCTAAAAAAAAGAAATATTTATGGAGCAGCATTTAAATAGATCTACATGAAATTATTGCGACTGAGATTAATTCCACAAAAAACTGAAATGCAGAAATGTGCTGTCCCTGCGTAAAGTTGTGCAAAAAAAATGTCCAAAGTTGCGCTGGAAAAGTACCAAAGTTGTGCACAAAATTTGCGCTATACCCCCAAAAGTGCACTTTAATTTTAAAATAAGCAGTGCAGAAAACCTGCTTTTTCTCACAAAGCAATGGATCTAAATCTTATTCTATGTCTTTTCCTTCCACTAGATTCTAGATAATCAAAATTAGGCTTAGTTTGTGAAATTGGCCAACACAAAAAAAAAAAAAATTGGCACTTTTTTTTAATGTTATTGCTGCTTTACCTACCAAATCTTCAAAGATAATATATGCCATACATCAGCAGCTTCAATTTAACATTTAGATTAAGGGCCTCGATTTTACTTCACCTGAAAAGTTACACATTAAAAGATTGAAAGCAAGCTACTTAACTACACTCTGTATCCCTATGGCTAGACTAGATCTAGATCTTAACGTATCAAGAATTTTAAATCTAGTTTCTACAATTCTAGATCAAGATCTCAATACCAGAGAAACTCTGCACTAGTCTAGAAATATAGCTAAGTATGAACTTGAATAGTTTTTTTTTTTTTTTTGCTTTTTGTTTGAAGTTATTGAAAAACGCTGTGCCATAGGCCTTCAGCCAGTATTTCCATTGCAATCTAAGAGTTGATTAAAATAAACAAGAGCTACTGAAACAATGGTTTTGACCCAATGTTACATAAATTTTGATCTATGTCAAAATCAACTTGAAATTATAGACCAAATATTTAATTTTTCATTTTTTTTTTCTTATGCATGCTAATCTTGATGAAGCAGTAAGACTTATAATATCAAAGCATTTAACTTATCCATGTGTATGTGTCTATTGCACACTGAAAACACAATTTTACTTTTTAAAACTTTATGTGCGTCATTGAGTAGATCACATTATCTTCGTTAGAATATTTTATATTGACTAAAAACAAAAAAAACAAGGTACATTGAATAAACTTTGCAATCCTAACATTGGGTTCTGTCTTTGTCGTTTCGCCAAGCCGTAGCTTGGGAAAGTGTATGCGTACAGTGTATCAAACTGTCATGTGAACTAAACAATCAGTTGCCTCTCTCTGACCTGTGAATTTAAATCATTGAATTGTGTTGGGAAGAGCTGCTGGAGCACAATTTTAGTTTTCTACAAAGGACTAACAATAGCACACTAAATAGTGACAGACAGAATTAACGAACTATCCCCTGAAGGGGACTATCAGTATTTTATCAGCTTGCACCCACCTCATTAGCACAAGGCTAGTCCTAGGCGAGCTGCAAAACAACAAACGGGGCTACTGGCTACATTACTTGGCCATGGAGGGCACTGATCTTAAGAAATAATTATTCATTTCAATTGCTACGTTTTTTGGTTTTTTTCACTTTTGTTTTGAATTTTCATGCCAAAAAGCCTATCCTAGGTCTTGCATTTTCGCAAATTCCCACTAAAGTAGCATGCGAAAAACCGCTGGGACAATGTGGACAACTAAAAGCACTGTCAAAATGACTTTTCTCATATGATATAGCGAAGCTGTCACCAAGAACAGTCTTACAATGGATTCCTGACCATTGCCAGATTTCAGGAAATAAAAGCGCAGATATATTTGCAAAACAGGGAAGCTCAATGCCACAAAACAAAACAGAAATGACCCTTGAAAGTTGATTGGTTTTTTGTATATAGCCAGTCCACAACAAGGTGATCTCAGGCTTTTAGGCCCTCCATCAGGCCAGGGCGCTGGTAGCGGGGCTTGAACCCGCGACAGAAGGGTCCCTGCAGATCTCAAGGCGGACTTGCTAGCCACTGTGCCATTGCCGCCCCCCTTGAAAGTTGAAGCGGCAAAGACATATATCAAGTTTTTTGTGACAGAGAGACAAGGGATGTTGACAATGATTTTTTTTTTTATCTGGGTCCATTTAAAAATAGACTAACTCAGTTACAATTAATAAAAAAAAAAAAACCCTCATGATTTTGCCAGTAGGTAAAAGGCCCCAGTATCTTCAACCAGAAAGATTGATGCCATGTCATATAAAAGCCAGATTAAATCAAATTGAACCGATGAATCAAAATATAGGTCTCGAGTTCATAAATATGATGATTACAAATTTTACAAGTGCTGCAGCAGCAGCAACAAGTAATCAAGACATCATCTTCTCTGTGTCGCTGACTGAGTAAAAAAGCCAAAGATCTGATGCTGGCTATCTTTATATTACTGGTACTGTATTTTTCCTATCTCAAGACCAAAAATGCAGAAAAAGCATCTTCGCTGTGGAGTCCATCTTGTGAAACAAGATAGGTAAGAAAGAGAATACTTAGAAAATCTAGGTCTACATAGCTTTACAAACAGAGTATTAAAAAAAAAACATTGGCGTTCTGGGTAAATTTGACCCCACCAGTCACAAGCAGATTAATACAATGGGTTTCGAAACATCCAGCAGAATTGTTCAAAAGAAAAATCGTACACATTTGAGCCCCCTTTA
>BLXT01007728.1:182341-198464 GCA_019648995.1 Plakobranchus ocellatus
TTTTTTGGAAGTATTTTCTTCTAATTGCTTCATAGCTATTTTGACATGTTCTAATAAAATTTACCCCGCCCCCCCCAATGATAAGACACTATGACCAAATCAAAGTTTTACATCATAACTATCCGATGCCCAGGCTTTTGGTTAAGAAATTTCACAACAAAGAACCTAGTCATTTGCATTTCTCTAAGATGTCACTTTCTTTACAATTCGTCTCTAGGTGCATCTTCATCCTCATCATCATCTTCGTCATCACCCTCCTCATCACCTTCTTCCTCTTCCTCCTGTGAAAAAAAAAAAAAAAAAAAATTAAGAAAATGAAATATACAAAAAATAAATGAAATCATAAAAAAAAAGTTTTTCTTGCCAACATACAAACAACACATGTTGATTTACCAGTTTGTAACAATATGATTAGGACATAAAATCGTTTCAAAATAAATGCACCAAATTAGGTTGAAACAATAACTTTTGCACTAGTATACCAAGACAACATTTTGATACATAACTGCATGAAGTGACCTGGGGTCAATGCATATCCTATATTAGGGAGCCAACTTGGGGATAAAATATTCTAGTCTTAGGACCTACTTCATTATGCCTTTCCCTTCCCAAATTGGTTCATGTCTGCACAAAATTTACCTTGTGACCAATTACAGTTGCATTTGTGTTTAATGATGGCAATGAGCAAACAAAAATCTAAACTTAGGTATATGAATTTTGAACCAGAATAAAGATTGTTAAAAGCACTCAAATGTGCATGAGGTTTTGAATTCAAACACTGATGGATAACGAAAAAATCAACCTCAGTGCTCCATAGAAATAAAGATGAATTGCACATTAACTTAGGTACCTATGTAGCGGTGATGATAACAGAAAATTGTCAAAAAAAGAGGAAAATATTTAGTCAATTCAAATCATGCATGACAACAGCCCTCACCCCTCTTCCACCCTATGCGAGCCTATTTGACAAAAAAGAAAGCCTGATTTTGATGTCACGAAAAAAAGTTTCTTAAATTACCTTTGAACAGGCGCTGGAGGGCATACGGGAAAGGAGGCAGGGTGGGGAAGATGATTTAAAGCTTAAATCTTAAAAGAGAAAAGCCTCTGATGAAAGGAAAAATAAGAGGATTTCCACCAATTGGCAGGATATTACCATCACTAATTTAGATATGCAAAAGCCATATCTGTAACTTTTTTGGTCCCCATTCTTTTTCCTTTCAAATGTGTCATACTTACTGCAACTCCAGCACCATCTTTCCCATTGCTGTCTAGGAATTTCTTGAATCCATCCAAAGTTCTTTCACCATTGTAGTCAATGACCTGATAAAAAGGGAAAAGATAGAGAAAATTTTGATAATATAAATATGTAAGAAGAAAAAGCTTTTCAAACATAGAAGTAAATTCCATCTAAATCAAAGAATGGCTATGGCCTAGTTCTAATCAGTGACGGTTGGCCAAAGATTAAATTTAATAAGTATGAATTTCTATAACTAGATCTACAATGCCAAAAGCTATGTCAGACCTAAACAAGGATAACAAACCATCTAATCTAGCTTGGTCATAATAATCCACAGTGCATATATAAATGATCTAGACATGGATATGCTGGCAGAGGATTTTTCTCAAACAAGCCCGAAACTTTGCTCCCAATTTCTCTGTTGGCCAAAAATGAGTAATAAATTCTGATTGGCTGGTGTGCCAGAAAACTTGCACCCATGACATATTCTACAAAGATTTCGTTTTAATTGCTCAGAAAGTAAAATATAATAGCCTTTGTAAGCACATCAGCATTATGTTGGCTAATAAATATTGCAGAAAGCATCTAACCTTGGATAATATCCTGCCCATTTCATTTTGAACAGATTTTACATAACCAATACTCTAAAATCCTCATAGAAGCCTTCGTCATTGAATAAATTCTCTAGTTTCTATTTCAAAATATAATTAATGATTTTAGAAACATTTGCTCTCATCATCATGGGACCTTGCAACTAAGGCCTCTACACCAAAGAACATAGCAGGTGCGCTTGATGAATAGAATTGTAAGCACATTTGTGCCAGGAGATTAAATTGGAGAACAGGCATACTTTTTGACCTACCTCATCACTGTCAGCTGGGAAATACTTGAGTGTAGGGAAGCTCTGCACTTTGACCTCTTCCACCTCATTTGCAGTGGAATCCATCTTAGCAATGATAATTTTGTCGTTGCCCTCATATGCCTTGCCCAGCTCATCCCAGATTGGTGCCAGCTGCTTGCAGTGGCCACACCATGGAGCATCTATAAAGAAAAAAAGGAGGAAAAAAAAAGGAAGTTTAAAAAAAAATGCCATGCCCATAAATTAAATTATTAGAGTGGCACAAGTTTTACCATTTTAAGTTGTAGGCAACGTAAAATCTAACAGTCTGTAATTGACTTGAGCAATTCATTAAAAAGCATAGCTTTATATGCTTCTCAATTTTCAAATATTCTAGAGAACAAAATTTAGGCCATGTGGACTCACAAAATTCAACAAAGACACCCTTGGATTTGTCGAGAGCAACCTCTTTGAAGTTTTTGCCAACCAAAACCTTGACAGGCTTGGCATCCCAATCTTCTGGCACATCTTCAGACATAAGATGGGGCTAGAAAAAAATAAAATACAAAATATTTACAGACTTTGTAAAATAATTGTTTTCATATTAAAGTGGGGAAGGGAATGGTATGGGAGAGATGAAATACATGCCATCTTTCTAGTTTAATTTGTAAATTTATTATTTTTTTTTCTTCAAATTGCTAATAACAGATAAGATCAAGACCTAAAGGAAAAAAAGGTTTTTGTTAATGAAAAAAAAAAAGAGAGATGAAATCATAAGGGCTGACAGTGAAATATGAACAAACTGAATGAATTGTACATTGAAAATAGCACTGCCTATAAACAAAATGACTACAATACAGATGAGTTCAACTAGTTCCTCTCCCCTTCTGGGCTAAAAGAAATGAAAGTTGTTATTCATACTGTTGAAAAAAATGCTCACTTACTATTTGTATTACTTGATTAAATCATAACAATGACTTTTTCAGCACTTCTATTGACTTATATGTAGGTTTACATATGCAGTGAGGTTGGTAGAAATAATAATAATTTCATTTGTAAGATTCCAAATGAAGAGAAATATGCCACATAACTTCTACATCAAAGTTAAAAAAGTGAGCTTGAAGACAAGGAGTTTCTGAAAATGAATCATGCCTAAAAATTGAAAATAAACGATGCCCTTATTTTACCCTAGACTTTTAGGATTTAAAAGTGAAAGATAAAACTTACACTCATATCAAAATTTTTATGGCCATATAGCCAAATGAAAAAAAGCAAAATATACTGTCAATCATTCACAGAAAATTTTGATAAATTTGATGAAGATTAGTGGTCCTAACTTTACAACTGCTGAGTAACAGATGGCTATGGGTAAAAGAAATTAGGAAAAACAAAAAAAAAAAGCTTATGTTAAAAAAAACCATACCAGGTAATTAAGGGAGAATATCTATTGTTTTTTTTCCAATCTACTTCAAAGTTTATAGCTTGAAGGCAAGTGGCATAGATATACAGTATATCAGAATTTGTTTCATCAGATGTATAACAACACCCCCCAGTTCTTACTTTGAGCTTTCCATCCATAAAGTCCTGAACAAACTGTTTCACATCCTCAGTATCCACACCTGAGAACTCAGGTTTGAATTTGGTCATGTCCTCTGAGAGAGAAATGAGGCGCACAGCAGGGGTTTCATCTTCTTTCAGCCCAAAGAACTCCATGATACGGGCATTGTCTTCATTAGCAGTGTCAAGATAGATAAACAAAACCTGTCAAGAGATAAGAAATAAATTTTGCATCTGCTTCAAAGATCTAACAGGTGTACAGGAGGTAAAGTCAAATACAGATAATTTACAGCTTCTTTTGGGAGCCAAGTAGTTTTCCACAATTTTACACAGATAAAAAAAGAAGATTTGGAGAAAAAATAAATTGACCTTAGGCTGCAGTAAATAATTTGTGTGCACATTTAAAAATGATGATAATGCAAACAATTGTTTCCCTTACCTTGCCTTTAAATGCTTTGGCCACAGATTCAAAGCCTTTGATGGTCTCCTCATTACCCTCTTTCTTGAGGAACATAAGGATGTGATTTTTAACATCTCCACCAAAAATTTTCTGAGCCGACTGGAAAAAAAAAAAAAATATAAAATAATGTTAAAGCAACATTTAAAGTAAAAAACACAAAAATCTATATGAAAATCTTCAGCAATAAGAAGAAGATGGATGCCAAAAGAAGAAAATTATATCTATTACAGAGATAACCACTGGCCCTAAGAAAAAAGTCTGAACTTTTTTTTAATGGTAGCTATAGTGCTCCAAAAATGCCTAGGAAACTGAAAACCAAGCTATACACCACCATGGTTAGACCAGTAATCCTATACGGCGCAGAATGTTGGGTAGTAGGACAAAAGGAAGAACAATTACTGGAGACCACCGAGATGAGAATGCTCAGAAGAATAAGGGGGGTGACTTTAGAGGATAAAATGAGGAGTGATGACATAAGAAAAGAACTAGGAGTGTGCCCAATAGGAGAAAAAGCAAGGGAAAGCCGTCTAAGGTGGTTTGGGCATGTTATGAGAAGAGAGCCAGAAAACCACCTGAAGCAGATGCTGAACTTGGAAGTCCCAGGGAGAAGACCAAGAGGCAGACCGAAAGGATGATGGCGTGACGGAATAACGAGGGATATGAAACAACTACACATTGAAGCAGAAGATGCTGAAGATAGATCATTCTGGAGAAAACGAACTCAGGCCGCCGACCTCAACTTGGGAACTGGCGCGAGCAGGCAGCTATAGTGCTCCACACCCCATCAAATGTTATAATAAAAGCAGCTCATTCCAATAAAACTTTACTTTTTGCATCAACTGGAACACAAGTGAAATCTCTATTGGGTTTTAAATGAAATACATTGATGTTCCGGATGATTGATGTCAGCCTACTTATCTTAAATCTAGTCACAGGTGGTTTTGTACATAACCAGTCCACAACAAGGTGATCTAAGGCTTTTATACCCTCTATCAGGCCAGGGCGCCGGTAGTGGGGCTCGAACATGCAATAGGAGGGTCACTGCAGATCTCAGGGAGTACTCGCTAACCACTGTGCCACTGACGCCCCATAGTCACAGGTATAAGACCAGAGACGAATTCTCATTCTGAATGAGATTTAACTAGAATGTACCAGATGTTTCTATCTAGAATTTGGATTATTCTTCTTTAAGGCTTAATTTCACTGAAAATCCAAGCTTCATGAGTCTAGTGAAGAGATCAAACAAAACTTGATTTAGATCCTAGGTTAAATTTTCGATCCAAGTATTTTAAGAATAGGGAAAACTAGTATTTAAAAAATCTAGCTTACATTTTTCAGCTAAATCTATCTTAAATCTTTCTGCACACAAATTTTATTTTAAAATTTGCTTCATAAAAACAGACTGATAATTCCCGCAAAAGCATCCCAAATTAATAGTAAATCAGTTGAATTCTATCCTTTCTCATCCCACTGCAATTCACTCTTTCTCAAAGGCATGTACCTGGCCTATTGGAAAATGCTTGTTTTCAACATGCTTAAAAAAAAAAATCATAACCTCTAACACCTTGGGGTATTTTAGGCTATCGAAACAATAAGCATAAATATAACCATAGTGTCTTCATTACTCTTTTTTTTTAAAAGATTTTCTACCCAAGTAAAGAAAACAAACTTTTTATCTTATGAACCAGGATTTACAAAGTCACAAGCATTAGTTTTTGACTGATCTAAGCCTAATTATATCAGCAGATTTGGACATCCTTAACAAATTTTAGTTTCATCCCATCAATATTATACTAGTTGCATGTCTAACATACAACCAACTTATGGGTTTTGAAAACAATGATCATCTCTGCCAAAGACTGCTAAGCTTCACAGATGGTTGGGAAACAAATATAAAATAAAATATGATTGTAAAAGCAGTGGCCCATTCCAGCAATAAAGCAGCAGGTGAAATAAAATAAAATGAAAGAGATCTGATATGATAACTAAGTTTACGTAATTTTACTGTTTCAATCTGCGCAAGACCATAAGATATATACATATTTTTTTCCATAACTTACCTCTTGAGTGAATTCAATTACCAGAGGCAGCCTGTTAGCAGAAATAAAATTTTTAATCTCTTCTGAAGTGACTTCTCCCTCAAAGTCATTGCGCCCTTCATCAAACTGTTATGGAAATAGAAGGCAAACATTACAAAAACACACATTGAAAATTACATGTCTCTTAATTGATTCATCAAGAATAAAAGTTTCATGCTGTATAAACCATCTGTCAAGCCATATAAAAAATATGACTAACAATGAAAATCTTTAACAAGGGATTGCACACAATTTGCTTATTTTTAAAGTCTTCAAACAAAATGCACTAAAAGAAAAAGGAGCAAGAGTCCACCTGGTACTGTTTTCATTTAGTACATTTATACAGGCTGTGTTCTTTCCTGGGTCTGTCTAGATCCGACACGTGTTCTGGGATCAGAAGTACTAACATCGCATCACATATGCAATATAAAAGTCACATTGGCATGCCCTCCTAAAGAGGCAGGGAATGATGCAATAACTCAACAAGTTGCACCACTTGAATTTTAGCGGTGAATATTTAAGAATCTTATGAACCTGTAGTAATTTTTATTTTATCTTTTTATGGTTAAAAAGTTTCAAAAATTTGTAAAAATAGTGTGATTTCAGAAATCCTACAGACCGAAATGGCTGCAACTCCACTGAGTAAATAGCTAGAGCTATCAATATGATCTAACAGAACATTAGAAGATTTGTACAAAGAAATGGGTGGATTCATTACCAAAACAATAAGAACAACAAAAAGAGGAATACTAACATGATGGTGCAGCCATCAATGTCTCAAGCTAAGCTAGGTATAACTCCAATCCTTGGCCTAATCTGGAAATCAAGGATAGCCCTGATCTAACCTGCTTCTAACCTTAGGATCTAGGTCTATTTAGCCAAATTAAATCATTCCATTTTGTATCACTTAGCAGTTAAGATTCTCCTGATCCTTTGCATGTATTTAACTTTACTGACACTGGGCTTGTAGGAGCTGAACAGTCTGACAGGTTTTGTCAACATTAAACTTTAAGTCTGGCAGCATGTCTCTTTGTTCCTGTTTGGATATGCTGTACCTAATGCACTGAAAAGTAAATCACCTTTTTGAAAAGAACAACTGTGTCACTCTCAACTTTGTTGTCGGCAAACACCTCACTTTCTGATGTAATACCAAAAGCAATGTCATCCATGGAGGAAGCAGCATCAATGAATTGTTTAGCAGCATCAGACTCTTGGTCCTAGAAAAAAGAAAGGAACAGATAATCTAAAAGAAGAAAGAATGAAAATCTACAATTTTTTTTTTTAAGTTATTGACAATTTAATGCTTAACCAACAACCACAAAAAATAAGTATATAAATACAAAAGAGGAAAAAGGAAGAAGATGCTTAACCTAATTCTCATTCATTGAGAACCCAACATTATCAAGTTCCAGTCCTTGCAAATATTTTCTGCCACCTTAGAACTTGTATTTTTTTTTTTTTCCTTTTTTGCTTATCCTTATATTATGAAGCTTCAATTCAGTTTACATAATCATGCCCACTCTTAGAAATCATCAAGGAAAAAAAAATTATCCAATTTCATTTATAGTGGCCTTTGTAGTCTACTAGTATTCTTCCAAAGCCAAATAAATGTGCAGTATCATCAATTCTTAAAAATATCAAAACAGTATTTGAATTGACTACGGCAGTATTGAGGGCATCAGTGAAACATTGACGATTTTGTTACATGTTTGAACCCTCATTAATGTACGCCACGACTAAAGCTAAAATGCCTGTGGTGGTGGTGGACAGACTGTAAGAAACAAAACAAATGACATTCCAATATGAAGTTATTGCTGATTTAATAAACAAAGTTGTTTTCACTACACCCCATTCATATACAAACAGCTTGAAAATTGAATTTTTTTCAGTTCACGATGTCATGATAAGCATAATGGTGTTACTGCAGCTGAGAACAATGGTTGATTTGAAAGCACACTGAATTAAGATGATATCATAAAAACACCCTCTACAGCCTGCACTGATCACATCTCTAAATTACTGTTCATTTAATCCTGATGCATTTTAAAATTTTACGGCATAAAGTACAGTTTGTTCCTGTAATAAAAGTGGAAATATATTTTTAAAAAGATCCACATTTTTCAATCATTTGCTTTGATCTATAAATGTCAGAGCTATTCTCAAAATACTTTGGAACTGGAAAAGTGAGTATTTTCACACACACTGAAAAAGTTAGATTGATTGTGTATTAGGATTGTTTTGCTGCCTTTCACATTTAATGCACATGCACACATCCAAATTTGGATCTAAAAAATAAACCTTGAGATTTTCAAATCTGTTGCATTGATGAAAGTTTATCAAACATATTGAAAGATTATCTTGATTGGCTTTGGAATAAAGGACATTTTTATATGCACCTAAACAGGTTGCATCAAATCTGTTTTGCTTTCGATATTTTAAGCACTTGCACACTATAAGAATGTGAGGGAAAAAATAGTTATTCAAGTGAAAGGTAAGATCCATAATTATTTACTTTAAAGAAACCAATGACGACAACATCATCTTTCTCTCTGAAAGCAGCAGCAGCATCTTTGTCTTTGAGATCTTGGGCTGGGGGACCAGTTTTCTTCTTCAACCAAGTAACAATATCATTGGCTTGGCGGCCACCTTCATGCACAAAATGAGCAGTTTAAAATTTATTAAATTTTTAAGAGGAGCCTCAAATTGGCAAATTCCTAGCTTTTTTCACAATTCAATATTGCCAAGTAGTTTTTGAAAAATAGGTTTTTAATCTTAGCATATAATTCAAACAGTAAACTTTGCACCTTCTTGTAATTTTTTCAATTTTACCATGGCACACAATCTGCTAACAAAAATCATTTTGAGACAAACTATATCTTTGTTACTTGGTACGCTTGCATTTATAATTTTGAACTCAAGCTATGAAAAATTGGTCAATTGTAATGATAAAACAGATGTTTAATACAACAGAAATTTATTTTCAATACAATTTGTACAGCATATGAGGAAAAAAATAACTGGCATCTTGTCCTACAACAAAACGTTTAGATTTTGTTTAACATCCTCAAAGTTTCTCACAACAATTTTAAAGCCTTCAACCAGTGGCATAGAGCAATTCTTAATTAAATAAAGTAGGCTTTTAACTCAAGACACAATGTATCACAAGTGAAGAATGTTTGAATTTTTATGTGGACCTGCCATGAGCCTTGTCATTTTGTGCGTATATACATCTTCGAAAGTTTGAAGCTTGTAGTGTGTTTTCAAAAAGGATTTTTCAAAAATTGAAAAGAAAAATTAAGAGATATTATTTAATTTAAATAGATGATAATATGTAAAATCAAAATATTTCATTATTTTTATCTTAGGCAAAACTTTATGTAAATAGCTTTAAAGTAACTCAAACTTGCCTGTGTATTCCACAGGGTTTCCCTTGCGAAAAAATTTGAGTGTTGGATATCCTCGGACTTGAAATTTTTCACCAAGTTCATTTTCAACAGTTGCATCAACCTTGGCAAGCTTAATTGAAGATTCTTCCTTTTTTAGTGTAGCAGCAGCTTTTGCATACTCTGGTGCAAGGGCTTTGCAATGGCCACACCACGGAGCATCTGGTGTGTGAGAAGATAAATAATGAAGCAGTCTTTTAGTCAGGGAAAGTTACACATATTTTTTTAACTGCGACTACAAATTAAAATTCAACGTATGAAATAAAGAAAACAATACTCACAATTGTGTAAACACCATTGCAATTTCTGAATCAGAAATTTCTTTCACAACAGTAGGTAAGAGACAAATATTTTCATAACTGAATACCATTGCAATTCATGATAGTTTTTTTCCAAATATAAGAGTAACCTGATTTTTTAAAAAAATTAATGAATTCCATCAACAAAGAAGGCTCAGGCATCAATTGCTGACATTCATCCCAATATCTGATCTTGTATATAGTTTTATGATGACACAATGTTGCCTTTTCAAAAAAAAAAAAAAAAAAAAACACATTTAGGTCATATTGCGATGACAGGAGGAAATTGCATTCATATGACTAGATTTATATACCTTCTACGAGTCTTTATCGTTTTGTTATAAGGCCTAAAAAAAAAAGTAATATATCAATTTAAAGAGCAGTAGATACCTAAAAGCTTTTGAGAACTGCAAAAGGACTATGGTTAAATCTACATACATCTTTTTTTTATTGTTGTTAATTAATATAAAGACAGCAATAACCTTACGGATATGTTATGGAGACTTCAAAATGCACTTTTTGAAATATTTGTAAATTTTTATAGACCTTAAAATCTGTTCTCAAGATGATCTACTTGTAGATCTAGGCCTTTACAATGCAGCTTGGTCTACAAACCTGATTGAATATAGCCTAGGCCTTAAATATATGGCGTGTTCCACGAACAGGTCTGAAATAGCAGATGCTAATTTCTATGTCAATTATTTGATTAACTAACCAAAATAATTACTTTTTTTTTTGGTATACGTGTTCTTGACAATGTAATTAAACTACCCTAACAAGAAAGTACTATTCTGTTCTTTCTTTACGCCAACAAAAAATTGTTGTGCGTACCTCCGAAAAAACGACACACATAATATCCCATTTTTTATATACATTCATTAGGGACATCTTACTGCTCTAAAATTGGGAAAATAAGTCAGTTTGGCTCTTTCAACACTTTGTTCGAGGTCTCTGTTACATTTTAAACATAATTGGGGAGTTCTGATGTTTACTGATGACCCACATGAGGGCTGGGAAATCTCCTATGACGTCAGTCTCTTGTTTGTCGTCACGATGCATAAATTATAAGCGTTCGATATAAGCACTTAAAATCGGTTTCTGCCAAATCTTTTTAGTGTGAAACTCAAATGCGATTCTACCTACGGGACATACCAATGTTTCGCGATAATTTTATTATTTTTAGCTGCTGGAGCCATACAATGCATGAGCACATGCAGTGTGACGCTTCCGCCGGAGGTACGCACTTTCACTTTCGGTAACCCGTTCTCGTCATACAAAAAGTGTTCCGTCAACCTTTTTTGTGTGCAAGTAAAATCTATCGGTATCGTTGATTTCACAGTACCGGATATTCCCAAACATCGCTTTAAAGTATGTTTAGCCTTAAATTTGTCTTGTGTGTCGCCGGGTGTACACTTTAAGAGTACGCAATCGCAGTGTAGATCTAGACTTGCAGAGATCGCTAAAAAGTTATCCGTAACACGCTTTCGCCTCATTTATGCCAATAAAATAACTTATTTTAGTTTGCTTAACAAATATTCAATTGTTATAGGGTGAAAACACTGTAGCAATCATATATAAAGCGATATATTTTGGCGGTTTGTGAACAAGTAGTCTAATCGAGTGTGACTGCGTTATCCGATGCACTGACACACAAAAGTGCGTATGTATGACAATTGCGACACACCATATCATGAACGCTCACACGCGCGATGTGAGATGCTCCATTTATACAAACATATTATCGTGAATGTTTTACTGCTTTTAATTGTTTCTTTGAGAACATATATGCTCAAAAGGTGATGGAGTAGTGCGGAAAATGATTATTTAAAAAAAGCCTATCTCAGATCAGAAGTAAGGTACATTCCTTTGACTGTAACTTAAAAAACAAAGCTCTCTAGGTCAAGAGAGTTTTAAATTTGAATTCAGCATTAAACTTTCTTTCGTTTGATATATAATATATGTATATTTGTTAAAGTTGAAAATTTTATGTTTTTGGGACATTCTGATTAAATGTTTGTGGAACACGCCATGTCATTATTTAGATCTAGATCTAATCTAGTTCTGTAAGCTGCTACACCTTAAATCAGATGGAGATTTATACCTAAACCTAAATCTAGATCTAGAGGGCCATTCCATGAAATGTCAACCAGTAGGTGAAAAATTAAAATTGATATCAGAGACAGAAAACTTGTTTTTTTCATATGACCAAATGTTTACTAACACACTGGTACCAAAAGAAAATGAAAGAAAGCTGCACAAAATATTTGATTGGCTTGCTTTTGCAAGGGTTGATTTTTGTAAAAACCGACATGTATTTTTTATACAACTTTCAGGATAGTGAATGTACATTTTGAGAAAATAGCTCATTTCTTTTATTTTATGCTTCTTTAGGACATGCTACATTTTAAAAAAATTATGCATTGTGTAACAATTCCGGCGATTTTATTAAAATGGAAAAATTAACATAGCTGTGAATGCCATGTAACACACGTAATGTTTAAACCATGTTACTTTCCTATTTCATAACAACTGAATCTTTATTCTCCAAAGTCTTGACATTTTCTACAAATGAGTAGCCTATACACTATTCATTAAAATCAAGAAAATTGCTTGAACTTCACACATTTGTCATTTTTTTTTTGGGGGGGGGTTGAAATTTGTAACACACGTAACGTTACGTTGCTTGATTTTCTTGGAGTAACACACGCAACGCATCGTTAGACCCATCCTCAGACACCTTGTTCATGTTAGGCCTAGCTATAATACTAGAGGTCTTATTTATGTAGATTAATCATTTTTGTACACAAATATATATAAACTATGTAGGAAACTCCTTATTTGATGTGTCAGTTACATTAAAAAGCTTTCAGAGAAGTCTCCAGGTGTAACACACGTAACATGGAATGGCCCTAGACCAGATCTAAATTAAATAACGTCACAATGATTTTATGTTTAGATTTAGTCTAGATCTAGATATCTAATCCAATCCTAGGCCTAATAAAGAGTGATAATAAGAATCTAGATTAGATCTAAATTTAGCTAGTCTTGAGCTAGACATCTAGATCTAGAATCTATCTCGACATCTAGATCTAGATCAATGTTCTACTTACAAAACTCCACTAAAACAAACTCGTTTTCCTCCACAACGCCATTAAAATTGTCTTTGGTGAGAACAAGAACACCTTCCTCTTCTTGGACGTCAGCAGCAGATATTTTGGCTATAATCACAGCCAATGCAATCAATGTAAGGCGAAACATTTTGTTGCTAAGTTCAGAAATACTTAGATGCTGCGTTGTTGAAGTTCTGATGAGAAAAGGAAGAGTGTGAAAGAGGCAAGGGACAAAACCAAGCACTCTCAACGTGGCACCGGTAGGAACTTCCGCTACTACGACAACAACATTCACGGATTTACAAGCGTGTTGAATTTTTATTGGTCAAAATCTTATCACATGACCTACAAAACATTAATTTTATGCTTATTAGTTTCGCCACAACGACAGCATGATAAGCCTTTAACAGAGAATCTACCTGCCGCTAAAACGGCTAATTATTCAATAATCTTGTTTTCTGTTTTTCTGTTGGTTTTAGGTTTGTTTTGTATGTCATTTTTTTTTTTTTTGCTTTTTCTGTGATTAGTCTGTTAACGCGCAATGTCACATTTACAAAGTTTACAATATCGAGATATTTCTTTCAAAATGAAAACACGCCTCATGTCCAGAATCTACTTTTCTGTACATTTGTAATTTATTTTACTATCTTTTGTTTTGCGATATAAAAGTTAAGAATTAAAGCAGCATAACATGGTTGCCTGAACGGCCTTAATAAAAAAAAAAAGAGAGCAAAAGCTTCACGTCTACCCTTTTGTTACACTAGTCTTGGTTGTTGATCAGATGAAAGTATGAAACATAATGTTTGTTTTGTGCGTGTGTTTGAGGGATGCACAGAATATTAATACAATTTAAACCACTGTAAAGTTTCTGTTTCTGTTCCAACGCCCCATAATTTTAAAGGCATATTAGCACATGGCCGAACCCGATGTTTAAAAAAAAAAAAAAAAAAAGAAGAATTTAGGTCATATTGCGATGACTTGAGGAAACTGCATTCATATAACTATTATACCTACTACGGGTCTTTATCGTTTTGTTATAGGGCCTTATGTATCAATTCAAAGAGCAGTAGATATTTTAAAGGTAGATAGTGAGAACTGCAAAAAGACTATGGTTAAACCTGCATACATCTTTTTTATTTTTGTTTTTTTAATATGAAGAGCAGCAATAACCTTAGGGTTATGTTATGGGAACCTCAAAACGTACTTTTTAAAATATTTGTAAATTTTATGAACAAAATTATAATGCCCTGGAGAGAGAGAGGCGAGAGAAAGAGAAAGAGAGAGAGAGAGAGAGAGAGAGAGAGAGAGAGAGAGAGAGAGAGAGAGAGAGAGAGAAAGAGTAATTAAACTAGACAAAATTGAAAAGAAAGTAGGCGGGTCGATTGGCTATGGGTAATAAAACACTGGATCGTTGACCCGCTGGCTATGACATAAAGCACGAAAGCATCCTGAAACGAGACAAGAGAGTGTGATGCTAAGGCACACAAAAAAAAAGCCTATTAAAACCAATGTACAGTTTCAAACACAAAACGTGCGCAGATTACATTCTACCTTAATCTACATCAAATCTAAAAGTTTTTAGGCGAAACACATGGACTTTTTGTATCGGTTTAAATAATCGTGCAACATTATCACATGTACCATTATTATTATTCAATACTGTAACCACACTGCTGCTGCTGCTGCTCCATCTCTTCATCCTCATCCTCCTATCCCCCCTTTTACTACTACTACAACTACTACTACTACTACTACTACTACTACTACTACTACTACTACTACTACTACTACTACTACTACTACTGCTGCTGCTGCTGTTGCTGCTACCGCTAAAACAACAACAATAACAACAACAACAACAAAAACTACTACTACTACTACTGCTACTACTACTACTACTACTACTACTACTACTACTACTACTACTACTACTACTACTACTACTACTACTACTACTTCTTGTTTGATGAACATTATTAGGTGAAGGTTTAAAACTGTAGAGCTATTAAGTTGCCTATAAGTCGCTATGCAGATGCCTCTATGCTCTGAGATATTTTCCACCTCTTTTTAAAGCAGTTTTGACTATACATATTAATACAATTTATTTATTTACAGACAAGGATATCAGGATATTGCTATAGTTAGGTTATTCAAATTTGTATTTTTGTTAGAGAGAATGTAAAAGAGAAGAAGAAAGAAACATGCTATGTTTTCTTGCTTGTTTGTGGGTTTTTTTTTGTTTTTTTTTTAAATAAGGTATTTTTAAATGCAAACACCCTTGTGGGGGAAAAAAATGAGGGAAAAACCGAAACTTTTATATAGATATTTTATTTTGGCCATAATGCAGAATTTTTTGTCAAGGATGCACACGAATGTAATAAATATGTGTTTGCCCAATGCATGGGGTCTACTTAGGTGCTTTCATATCGCAATATGCCCAACTGCTAATAGCAATCTACATTGCAAGAGGTGACCATGGCACAGGTGAAATATGGTTGCTACCGGTCACTTATTTGCATCGGATCTAATGATAACAGCTCGGTCTCGATTTAACGACTAAGTTGACCACGGCGGCTCAGGCCATGGCTGTGGCCACTTGTCCCTCATTAAATCAGTGTTGATATGTATCATTGCTTTGTGCAAGCATAGCCTAACCTACGGCATTTCCTCACACGAAATCTGTTCTTACTTTTGAGCCTCATACAGAAAGTTCAAAGAATAGAGTATTGACATCTGTGACAAGCGTATAGATAGATAGATAGATAGATAGATAGATAGATAGATAGATAGATAGATAGATAGATAGATAGATAGATAGATAGATAGCACACAGTTTGATGAATGGATAGATAGATAGATAGATAGACAGACAGATGGATAGATAGTTAGATAGATAGATAGATAGATAGATAGATAGATAGATAGATAGATAGATAGATAGATAGATAGATAGATAGATAAATAGCAGACAGTTTGATGAATGGATAGATAGATAGATAGATAGATAGATAGATAGATAGATAGATAGATAGATAGATAGCAGACAGTTTGATGAATGGATAGATAGCTAGATAGATAGATAGCTAGCTAGCTAGCTAGCT
>BLXT01007728.1:289595-297095 GCA_019648995.1 Plakobranchus ocellatus
TAACAGGGTGAAGGGAAGATTATATCTCCATACCAAGTATTCTTATTAGAAGCCAATTGACCAAATGCTACTCTTTTAAAAATAAGTTTGATGCTTACAGCACCAATTTCGATATTCTATGTAGCTCGTAGCTCATTACGTGAATGTATGCGTGATATTTAAGCAAAGAATGTATTCAAGAATCGTGCAAGCTTACAAATGCAGCAAGAAAGAATAGTGTAGGCACATCAAATCACACCTTTTTGCTCAAATCCGCCATTGCCAATATCCCCCACCAGGGATATCAATAGTGAATGTTCCAATCCGCCATCGCCAATATCATCCACCAGGGATATCAAAAGTCAATGCTCCATTCCGCCATATCCAATATCCTCCATCAGGGATATCAAATGTTAATCTGCAACTAATAATGGAGAAACAAGTTCTTTTCTTAGTCCTATTTATATGGCTAAAAGCTCTCGTAATAATGCCTTATATAAAATATTAAGATAATATGTACGATATTGATACAAGGATTATTTATCATGCGCGTTTCAAAAGCATTGCAGCAATTACTGATGCTACCACTGTCAAAAGTTTTCACACTGCACCCCTTTAAAAATATTTCTTAATACTAACATTTATATATCTGAATACTTCAAGTACAATGGATTTTTTTGTATATTCACTTACGAACTCCTATGCTAACACAGCAGCATATTAAAGAAAAAAAAATTTAATAACAAAAAACAAAAATTACCTTGTCATGAGATTAAAATACAGTCATTTCCTTGAGTTTGGCTGGGCAACTGTCGGCAACTCATCTCTACCTATACTCTGAGACAATATCTGAAAAACACTCAGTTCTGTTGAGACAAATTCATTTTTCTTGTTTCACATTAACACAAGTCTCTACTTTTTAATAATCATTTATCATAGACAGCAAAGTGCGACAGAGAAATAAGGAAACATGGACAAGTCCTATGCTTAAAAATTAACTTGTAAGCAAATTTAAACGGCATTGATAACAAATCTCAAAACTTAAGAGATGAAAAAAACACACAAATTTTAGACCTTTGCCAGAGCCTCTACTTTCCCACCAATTCCAAGCACATGCTCTAAAAGCTTTCACAATCTTACAATGGTCAGCCTATAAGCTGCTCGACAAGCCACGAATATTCCATAATGCTATGAACGAACAGCGTACTACTTCTAAGCTTATAGTCGCTAATGGGGAATTGTGAACCTTGGACTTTGAATTTCCACTTTATTGAGGGTCTCAGACAAGCTTGTGACTCACTGAAACCGCCGGCTTCCCAAGTGTGACGATTTGATTATTAATTCTGCCTGTCGATGTATTTCCTGTTGCGAGATTATACGAATCCTCAGGTTGTAATGAACTATTTGATTAAATTTCTTATTAATTTCAATTTAATTTTGCACATTCTATTGAACGTGCATAAAAAAGGTAAAATAAATATTTGGTGTGTTCATCATTCACTTCTTTCTCAATAATGCATTTCGTCCAGATGAGTTCATAATTATTACACAACGCGCTAAAGTCAACTATCTTCGATAGCCACTGCATGGAAATGTACACAGTGTCATTCGTTTGGAACAGTATCGTCATGAACATATTTCTGAGGTATATCACTTTTTCTAAATTTCTGTGGAAAAAATCTATACAATCTGCCGACAGCCTTAGGTACCAAAGCAAATACTGGTCGACCAGTCATCGGGGTCATTGACCCCAAATATTTCAAATATTTTAGAAATGTGATTTTATGTGGCGAAAAATTCTCCAAAATTTATCGAATAGAATTTTCTTAGACTGGTATTACATATTGTAACCTGTGTATTTTATTCATAATGTATTTCTTGCTATGCAGTCATTTTATTACGTAGAACGACATGCTCGTGTAAATACTTAAGTATATAACAGTATTTAGACCATTCAAGTAAAAATCCTTTAGGTGCATAATAATTCACCATTGTAATGCTTTTTCTCAATTGCATAAACTCCCTGCCAAGTCCAACTGCTGAAAAGGATTTAGCACTGCAAGGTATGGAACCTTGATTCACAATTCAATGAGATCATTGTTTTGCAGTGTGATTGGTTGTGGCAATTTTCATAAATTGTGCTTTTTCATTTATCCAGATGTAGCCGAATCATTTAAATACTATATTAATCTTGGCGGTTGAGATTTTGAAATGTAACCATTGTGCCGGGGGTTCGAAACCCCGCTGTGCCACCACGAATCGGGAGATCGGCTTTCAATGAAAGCCCCGTCATTTCATTTAAATGTGCAGACAATCTGTCCTGGATGAAGTTTAAGGCTAAAGCGTCTGTATCGGGCACAATGATAAAAAAGGTGGGCTAAGGAACGCTATCTGTGCCATATCGTATTGGTAACGGGCCCTCCTCGAAAGCCCTAGACTATAACCTGAGAGTAAAAAATTAAAATACTGACATTTTTAATGAATCTCGATACAGTAGTCCCCTATTGTCAAATGATGAAATTTTCATTTCTTCTATTCAATTTCAAAATACCCTCGGCCTACATGCGATTGGTGACGCAGTAGTAAACCTCGGTATTTTGGATTTATAGCTTGCAGCTCCTCTTTGCAAGAATAGACTCATATAGACTCAGTAGGCAGGTGCGTTGACCCCGATTACTCCTAGATGAGCTCCAGATTTGAGACCTTCCACACTTACATGCTACATTTGATTCTCAGTGCAAGAGCTTTCCTTGTTCTCAATGGAGTATTTTACTCCAAACTTTTCCCAGTTTTTTGTTCTATTTTCATTTTGTGTATTTTATATTGCATCACTGTGCAGTCAATAGCTCATGGCCCCGACATTTTCTGCAATATATGCCGCGCCTTGTCCTTTTGTAAGAAAGGTATCAGATTTTTACGACTCGATCTGTCTTTTTCTTGTTTTTTGTTTATGTGTATCCAGTTTCAGACCGTTGCGGATAGTTTTATAACATGTGGAATATGAATATACGGCAGCGAGCTTTTGAAAAGCAAACCCAAAACCTGCCTTTTAATGCTATTAAAAATGTTCCGTAAGATTTGCTGTGCCTGCATAACTTGAATGCATTTTCCACAACTTGAGCGGTGCAATTTGTTCAGGTTATAGTTGGACATACACACATGCACAATAGTGACAAAATTGATTGGATAAGTATCTAGATGTAATCATTTGTGCATAAACCATGCATTTGTAAATCCTTTTCCGTTTCCAGTTCCTACCGTGATATTTTCAGGAAACTTTTGGCACTTTTTCTTGCCAAAGCACAGAAGCACTGCCCAACATCTTTCACTTTAAGCCCCATATATATATATCAATGATCCAATGACAAATTTTATAACATGATTATCAAAAATCTTGGACAGAAATACTGCACAATATATTTTACTTTAAGACCAATATATATCAATGGTCCAATGTGCTAATCTTGTGCACACACAAAGCGCAGACGTATAACCTTTTCGAAAACCCTATCTTATAACTTGGACTTACACTGACTTGTTCCAAAGAGTAAATGAATCAATCTTAATACACTCCCTATTGTCCGTCTCCGTTTGGATCAGTTTACATTACATTTCTTGAGATCAATTTCCAAAGAATGTTAAACATTGATGCGCTTGGTGGCGCAGTGGTAAACATGGACAAATTTGATTCACAAGACGGGCCAGTTGGCGGCGATAAAATACTTTCATCAACCAAAGGCTAGACTTCGGCTGACGCCTGCATATAAGCCTAAACAGCATGTGCTTGTATACTTCCGACAGATCTATTTCGTCTTCTGGCCTATATATTAACAGCATTTGTAATTAAGATTTCGAAATCCTGTACGTGTGCCGGGATTTGAAACCTTGCTCCTGATATCACATGGCTGGATCAAAAACTTCAGAAGGGTGGGGTTCCAAGAGGGAGGGGAGGGAGGAGAGGGTCCTCACCCAATTGGAATACAAGGGGCAGCGTCCCTTTTAGCAGCTGGGGCTTTTGACCCTGGAAGCTAACGAATTTTTGCAATTTGAGAGTGAAAATGTGGCCTCTCCTGGCACTAAAATAGTACATACATTGAGTACCATTGAAAGGAATTTTTTCCCCCACATCTAAAGGTACATACTTTTGGAGGCTATGGGATCCGGAACCCCTAGAAGCCCTGCTCGATAACCTGAAAAGGGTACAGTGATGTGTAATTGTCCTCGATAAGCTTAGACAAATTATCAATAACAATGTTTTGAATATACGTGTCTTCATACCATTAACCGATTGCCAGTAAGGATGCAAGTTTTAAATATTATGCCACCAGTTTTTAAAAAATCCGAGACCTAGATGCATTCGGTAGCGCAGAAATAAATATTGACATTTTGGATCTAAAGCTCGTGGCGCCTCGGGGCGAGAATTCACAAACAGGCAGGCATAATTGACTTCTTATGCCCCTAGATAGAACCAAGACTCAGTCATGTGTTACAGTTCCTTTACTTTCAGTGCCAGATGCACGAGACGCAATTTCTTTGTTCACTAAGGAGCATTTTTTCGAAAACATTTTGAACCATTTTTTCCATTTCCATTTTGCGTACATAGCATGGGATCAACACATGATACAAATTATGAATATATTTCATCATTATGTAGTCAATTTCTGACGATTCCAATCATATTTCTTGCGCTTCATGCCTTCGCCTTTCAAAAGCTGAGAATCGTCAACAGATCTCGATGATTCAATTTCACATTTTGATGCAAGCTGTTTCACAATCAGATTCTCGACACTGTACAGGTATACAGCAGCCGTACACTAATTCAGCAGCTTTGTTGAAAAGCAAACCCAAAGTTAGCTTCTGAAACTATTCAGAATCCATTGTGGATTGTTTGAAATTGCGCAATTTCATTGTATTACATAATTCGAGCGGTGCTATTTCATCTGTATACATTTTGATCAGGCACATTATATTCGCAGTGGAAACAATCGACAAGTAAAAATTAAGTGCTGGTACCAACATTACTAATTATCCAGGTTGGCTTTTTTGCATGAAGCATGCCTCAATTTTTTGTAAATTTGAGAATAATGTGTAGACTAATATTTTTCATATTTTCATGTACAATTTTCCATTTTCAATTTTTTTCAATTTACAGTGCCGCATACCTTCCGTTGTAACTTTGGGGTGAGGATGGAAACAGGAAGACGTGCCGTCCTACATAACAACCATACACTCACATGGGTGTACTCCTTATATCAAGGATGATTCATTTCTTCATTATCCTTTTGCATTTATTATGAATGAGGCCGGTGCAAATTTTATTTTCCATTCGGTACGATATTCATTTTTTTTCCTTTTTGTTTTCGAAAGCGAGCTATAGGATGAATTTTCCAATATTTTGTGTATATAACCGTTGAAAAACCATTTTCACTTCCTTACATGCCATGCCATTTAAGTCAGGTATAGATTTTCGATTTCATTCTTCAAGTCAAAGATTATCAGCTCAGCATTCTCAACTTTTCAAGTTTTTTTAAGAAGCTAAGTGATGCAACGATCAATAGAAACTGCTCAGATTTTCCCCATGCTAATGCTGCCTTGTTCAGAGGAAATAGACTTATCCCTTGTCGCTGTCTGTTGTTGGAACTCTAACATTTTCGCTTTGTGTGGTCATTTTTGTAGCCCAAACATGGAGCTTTTTAAAAAATAATTTGTACATATTCCTGTCATTTTTTTAAATGAAAAAATTGCCAAAACACAGGAATAGACGTAATACAAATTTTGGCATATTTGTATAGCATTTTTTTTTTGTCATTCATTAAGTCATCCTAAAATTTCCACATTGTTTCGTCAACTGCAAGGTTTCCTGTGTACACTAAGATTATCAAACTCGAAATTACAAAAAAAAAAATTATTTAAAACTCGATGACCTTGAAAAACCCAGATGACCTCTCCATTTCAACAAACGTTACTCCGAGCAATAACAAACTGTAAGATATAAGTCTGACACACCCACACAGGAGAGGTGACAGTATCACAGACGGCCACAGCTTGAGCATAGAGGAGGGAGGTAGAGGCGCGCAGCGAGAGAGAGAGAGACAGAGAGAGAGCAGGAGAGAAAGAGAGGGAGAAAGAAATAAAAAGTCTTACTAAGATAGACATAAGCTGTAAGATTACATCAGCTTACATGGAAAGTTTAACCTAGAAAATAAATCAGACATTCTTTTACACCATCTACTGGGAGTAAAAATGAGCTCACTATTATAATACTATGTTCGAAACCTTTAAAAAAAACCTATAAAGGATGAAACTTAACTTGCTCAGATGGCAGGATCTTCCCAAATTATTCTTTGAATGGCTTGAAAGGAAATCCATGATACCAAGATCAAAAACCCTGTGGAGGCATGGAGGTAAAACAAGTCGTTGGAAATAATTTAGTCTATTTTATAGACCATATCCGAGTGTTCTAAGAAGTTTTAATAACTGGCCACACATTCACGTGCGTATCCCATTTTAAACCATTTGACTCAACCTTTGAAATCAGTTTTTCTCGTCGCAGAGTTCATGGAATTCAATGGTTTAACTAAGGGATATCATCCCAGGCCAAGTACCGATCCTCACAGAGGTAAAAGTAATTAGGAAAATTGAAATAATCTAACATCCGTCCTTTTAATTATGAACTTGTGTTACTCTTGCAGTTTTTGATGCGTTATAGACATTTTAGGGTTTTTTTTGGTCGCAAATGAATGAATTGTGGCGACATGTATGTTAAATAAAGTCATGATTTTTGCATCAGTACTTGGCCCGCTAGCTCTTCATTCGAGAAAGTTTAAAAAATGTAAAGTAAAAATGTAGCGAATGTTTTTGGATGCCAATCTTTTATCATTTATATGCACATGGCTAGTCGAGAATGCCGTTTGATACATTGTGCATCAAGTCAACCACCAAGATCCCTTACAATGAAGCTACACTGCCAACGAAACAATTTGGAAAAATCAATATATTATTATAAATCGAAATTAAAAGATAACTAATCGTTCGAATTTGTGACAAATAAAAGCAGGTTGGATTTAAAGTCTAGAACTAAATATATGGAAAGACTTTCAATTCTGCACCTAATGCGATGTTCCACAAAAACGAAATTAAGGCAGTTTTAGTCAACTGTTGCCAATTTTATCGTTTACCAATCATGCTGTTAATACCAACAAAATCGTTTTTTCTCACAATGATAGCCGAGTTTTTAGTTGATCATGTAATGAAAAATTAAATTATCCAGTATTCACATTAATGGTGATGAGAATGTGATTGGAACAGAACTGAAAGCGGAGAAACAAAGACAAAATAGCAGGCCTTTGACATTGCGAAAAAAAACCCAAAGACAAAATAGGCCTTTGACATTGCGAAAAAAAAACCTATTTCTATTTGGTTTAAACTAAATCAGGCCCGTCTTAAAGCATTTAGCGCGTCTATTAAATGTGATATCTGGCGTCTAAGCCTTTGGCAGACCAGGCGGCAGATTTCCTCAAT
>BLXT01007728.1:317632-329658 GCA_019648995.1 Plakobranchus ocellatus
AACAAACTTACTTTGTTTTCGAAGGTTTAAACCTAACTTCTTTTGGCCACAGTAACTCCTGGTTTGATAATTGAGGAGAATGGCAACCAGTGCTTCTTTACAGAGAAAAGCGTACAGATCTAGGGCAGAAGACTCAAAGCCTGTCTTTAGATCTAAATAATATTGATATCTCTTGGTCTGATCTATAGAACCAATCTCAATAAATTATTTTAAAAGACAAAGATGATTATGAAAAAGATACAACAATGAAAGAAAAACAACACGCCAATCAGAAACAAAAGAAATATAATGCAAAAAGTGTAGATGAAAGCATAAATAATGGAATATTCAAAAAAAAAAAAAAAAAAAANAAGAACAAAAATATGATGAATGACAAAATGCAGAGAGGCAAATAAGTTAAGAAAATAATTTGAAAGAGGTCTGAAAAGAGTGTTCTTTGCATTGATGAAAGTCGTTGGCTAACACTTACTTCTTACTCACAAAGAGGTCTAGCAAAATGAATGTTGAAACTACTTAAGGTAAATGCAGTGGGCGTGTAGATTAAGAATCCTCACTTATTTTCACTTGCAGCTTTTTTCCTATTTGAAGACTGATTACGTAGGCGTATGATACAAAATACTTCAGACAATAAATCATTCATCATTTTCATGCATGTTTGCTTTTATATAATAACTTCACATTGAAAACTCCCATGAACGTCTGGATCAGATAAAAGACATCAATCATCGACAAAACTGGCAATACGGATCTGTAATATTATGTGAAATATGTCGTCTTTGCCTTGTGGCTGATTATACAACATCAGCAACAATAACAATAACAAAAACAACAACAACATCAGCAGCAGCAAGAAAAACCAAAGGAAACACAACAGCAAGAATACAAAACATAAACAAAGAAAAACATCGACCAAAATCAAATTAAAAGTAACAAAAGCTTCCAACTATAAATTTCTGAGAATTTCGTACCCTTGAGATTTTCACATACTCAAATCAGAATTTCCCTTTTCTCTTTGTCTCTCGAGAAGTACAATCATAATTTGACATAATCATAAGTAATCATAATGGATGTATTGCCTTAGTTTATTTTAGCTTCAAATTGTTATAATTATTCGATTGCTCATGTTCTTTTAAGGAAAAAATACTCTCTCAATATAACGGAAAGACACTTTGTAGGACCTTTAAAAAAAGAAGCCGTGTTACGTTTGCACAAGAAAATTACAGCGAATGCTCACTTTAAAATTTCATTTGTACAATGTTGAAAAAAAATGTAATTAAATAAATCCATTTAGCTTACATAAAAATCTTAAAAAGAATGGAATAAAGGGGAAGGCAGAGGCGTGGACTACAAAACTTTTCAATATTTTAGCCATGAAAGTATCCTCCGAATATACTGAATCTCCCCAATATCTCCCAGGGCAAGCAACGCACCAAACCTTGCGTGATCTCATTCCCTTTTCTTGCCTTGTCTTAAATCCCGCCCACTTCTGTCCCCTTTCCTTTATCACCGGTCCATTCTTTGTCCACTTGTATCACTCACCCTGCCTCGCTTCTGTTACTATCTGTCCATCCTCTTCTTTCTCTGTCCATGCCCCAATTTTCTCTCTCTCTCTCTCTCTCTCTCTCTCTCTCTCTCTCTCTCTTTCTCCCTCACGTCTTCTTTCATAAACGCACTCACGGGATGAATTTTTTAAAAAATTCAGTGTCTTCCTCTTGCTTCTAATTTCTCTTTTCAGATTCTTAGCTTCCCTCATCATCTCTTCTATTCTCATTTTCCATTTGTGGATCTTCATTCAAATTTATCACACGTCTCTTAATTTTTCACTTTTTTCATGTTTCAAACTTTTTTAAATATTTTCATGAGCAAGTACATGTATTACAATTCAATCTTGTCTTTTGTTTTCGTCTTTCATTTTTTTAAAGTTCCGTATTGACAGTTTGTACTCTCGCCATGATTTTTTTCCTTCTCCCCTTTCTTTCTATTAATCGTCTTTTAAAATCTAAGCCTCATTTTTTTACCCCATTCTCTCTCCTTTTTTTCTCTTAAATACTTCGTACGTATTTTTCTTGCTTTAAATGTTTTCTTTAATCGAACCTTTTAAAGTTTGCAATTATATTGGCAATTATTCAATTTTATTTTCAAATGAAATTAAGCCTTCTTAAAAGAATGAGGAAGAGCTGTTACGAAAAAAAAGGCAGTATGGAAAAAAATATTCAGAAGCGACGAAGAACAAAAAGGGAAAGGAAATAAAGGGTAAATCAAGGTCTTCAATAGACAATAAATAATTAAGCAAGCAAACAACCAGACTAACGAATATCGGTATTAGATTCTAAGTCTTTCTATTCCGCAACCATGCCCCTGCCTTTCCCTTTCCTTACTTTTTATTTGATTGGCCAAACCTCAGCTCCATTTTCCTCTGATCTCTTTACTCCTCAAAATCAACGCACTTTCCCTCCCCTACACTCTATGCATCGCCCTCAAATGAAAAAAAAAAAGAGGAGTGAAAAAAAAAAAGATCGACAGACTGACGAACGAAAAAGAAAAGAAGGAAACAATTGCTATGTGACTAAAGTCGCCGTCACGACTGGTGGTCATTAAAAGTTGAGGCGGTCCCAGTTCCCCCCACCAGGCCGACTCACTTCTGCTCCAGGTTCCCTCACGTCTGCAGGCACGTGCCATCTGTCACCAAAAGGCGACAGGCTATTTATAGCCACACGGCGAGGCCGCGCATACAACCAGAAGCGGAGAAAAGTTCCACTGGGATTACAGGCACATTAAGCGCTAGAGATACCCACTAGCACACGTGCATGATCGGGGAAATGTTAGAGGTGGTCAGAGAGACGTTAACACTTCATAAGTAAAATTTGGAGCATACCACACCAACGTAAGCCCGGTAAAAAATGAGGGTTTTTCTCTCCCAGGGTGTTGTACTCACGTTAACCAAACAGCATGTATTCCTTTAAACAACTCGTCCGATTTTCTTGCGAAACTGGGAATTTGGGATTCAATCATTATTATGTATGTGACGATTGGTCTTGTTGTGATGATGGTGAGGATGAGAACAGGAAAGATGTTCGATATACAGTTGGTATTTATTTCTATCTTGTTGATGGTTTTCATACTGGAATGATGTATATGATCATTTTCATGCCAATGAAGAATTGAGGCCGCTGTTGCTTATGCGGATGGTCATCATATGCGTGTTATAATGATGAAGATGGTAATGCTGATGTAGAAAATAATAATGATATTAATAATTATTATTGAAATAACGATGTCAATGAACCCGATATGAATCATCTTGATGATGGAATTTTATCCGATGTCCTAATATTTCATACCTCCAGAGACTTGCATTGGAAAAAAAAATCTAGGGACCTTCTTAAAATAATTTGCGAAAACAAGCAAGGAATAGTGAAACATGATAAATGTTGTCAGGATAAACACATTCTATGTTGATCCAGGAAAAAAAGATGTTAGTTTTTCAGCAATTCAAATTAAAGTTTCCCTCCTTAAGAAAAGAAATATTGTTTACTAAATCAATGTGGGAAAAAAGCTATTATCCACCAATATATGAGGTGAATCGGAAGACTGATAGTCAGAAAGTTTACTTTGGGTGCATTGTTGTGAGGGTGAATGTGATCTTAGGCTCTTTTCTGTAGTTTTGGACTTTTAATTTGACTTCTATGTAAAAAACGTGTCTTCTAATGGGTCTAAAAGCAGAGCTTATGAATCATAAAATATTTTAAGTATGCACCTTTGATTCAGCAGATATTGTTTTAGATTTTTTTTCTTTAAAATTTTGATGAAAGATTGTTCACTGAAATAGGCCTAAGCCTGCTTCTACTGAATATTACTTTATCAACTCTCTTTCAATTCTTATAGTTTTTTGAATGTGGTGATGTAAATGTTATAATCCATCCATCAGTCTGATTCTTTCTCTCTCGCTCCACTTACCTCCGAAAATTCACCTCCACTTTCCTCACCTACTCCCTCCCTCCCATGATGGCATGCAGTGCTACTAAAATTGGCTCTAAACTATTCGAAAACTTTTCTTCAGACGATTTTGTTTTTACTTTTATGAACGTAAGTAAATTAACTTTTAAAAAAAGGTGTGCCAATATACCTAGGAGCTTAAAATCTTTTGATTTATGTTATAATGCCATAGTGAATGCATCAAACTTTATTTATTAAGTATTTTATGGGTTTTTTTAAAACTTGTTTGAGAGATCCAATTGTAAAAATTAAATGGAGCAAGAGAGGAAAAAAAATATATATAGGTAGATAGATATATAGATATATAGATAGATAGATAGATAGATAGATAGATAGATAGATAGATAGATAGATAGATAGATAGATAGAGAGAGAGAGAGAGAGAGAGAAATAGAGAGGAAGAAAGAAGGAAAGAGAGAAAGTAAATTAGATGAATGGGAAATAGATAAAAAGGAGACATATGTGTACATACCAACAAATATTCAAGCAAAACATTTAGACAGATTTGTCAAGGATAAATGCAGAGCAAAAGAATAGTTGAGAGCAATGGAAGAAAACTATACGAGTTTGATGGTCACGGATGATCCAACCGTACATCGGGTGCACCTCTATACGCCCAAATTTAATCCAACCTTTGATGATAGATCATAGAAAATAACTATCATAGTTTTCTTGGCTATGCCTAAAAAATACGTACTCGAAGCGTTACGCCTATGTTCTATGTGACCCGAATGCTTTTTAGTGACGTCGGTGACAACTCCATTGTCTCAAATTATATATTAACAAATTTCTAGAATTATCTAGAAATTTTCCTGGTTGTGTGCGTTTTTCACAAATCAACTCTTGAGTCGTGTTTAGCCAAAATGTAAGGTTTAAGTCATAATGAAAAAAAAATTCTCAACCAAGCCCTTTGAAATCCCAAAAAATAAAACAACATTGTTAAGTTTCTTCAAAGTCATTTTTTACAAACTGCTTTAAATCAATTGTTTCTATTTTCTACATGGTCGAATCGTTTTCAGCTAGACAAAATTAGGCAATAATTATTTCAACACAAAGACATTATATATGAATGTGACAGACCAAGGAAAAAAAAAAGATAAATCTGGGTAAAAAAAAGAAACAAAACAAACATACCAACAGACAGAGTGGAAGAGAAGGAACAAAAAATTGTTATTTAAAATTTTTTTTTCTTAAAAGACGATTGAGAGGAATATAAAGCCTGCCATAAACACGAGTAAAAGCTTACACGCCGTTTTGGCCAGCCTCCCTAAAGAAAAGGCAAAGTTTGCCCGCTATCGGACAGTCAATTCCCTTTGGCTGAAGACGCCAGCAACACTAGATTCGCCTAATTTGCCACCAGCTTAGGTAGACGTAGTGCTAAAAAATCCCCAAAGAATGGCTAAGCTTTGAGAGACTGCAAAAGAGAATTAATACTAAGGCTATTGGGGGCGGACAGCTTACATCGCCTAAAGAGGGATTCTCTTTTGGACAAGTCCTATTTGAAAGGATGCGGAAGAAGAAATGATGGGATTAAAAAAAACAAAAGGTGTCGCTTAGAAATAGAGATAATTATCATAGTCTTGCCTTGTATTTGATGCGAAATTACATAAAATTCGTATTGGTAAATTGATGTCTAGATGGCGATAGTTTTAAATGAACTCAACCGATCAAAGCGAAGACAAAACAATTGGTGAGAATCAGTCTTTTTTAAAAAAAATCGCTAAACTGGAGCTTCAGATTTTGTAATTTACTGTAAACAAATAATAGAAGTTTGCCTGCTCTTTGGTCCGCAAAAAATAATATGTGGAACTCTGAATGGTTCAAAAGATGCGCAACCCTAAGTCATATTATATTATGGTACTGGAGGCTAATAGAAAGATAAAATGTGATTTAATTCGGGAGAGCACTGATTCAAAAAAGCTTGCTCTTTCTGAGACGAATCTGCAACAATACGAGATTGTGAAGCGAACAAAAAGATAAGAAAACAGACAAAAAAAACGAATTCTCAGAATATTAATTGGAAAACAACAAGTGTGAGAAGGAGGCAAAAATAGTTCAAATGACAGAAGAGTCGAATTAAACAGTAAATCAAAAGATCAACAATTAATTTGTATTATATGCACGCAATAATGCACAAGTCAAATTCCGTTCTAGGGAATAGGAGGAAGAAAAAAAAAAAAAAACCTCGCCTGATGTGATAGTTACGGTATGACAGGCATACACGTGCAGACGAGTGACAGGTTACATGGGGTCTGATCCCAGGTAACACCAACTGATCACGGGCTCTGTGGCGTCAAACGGTCCAAGCATCCCAGGGAAGAAGCGATAGTGCCACATGACTCCACTCGTGGCACGCGTCCACCAGCATGTTCGGCTCGACAGGAAAAGCTTACCGAACCAGGAGTTTGAACCAGTGCGATACATAACATGATCGTCGCTCTGGTCGAGCCGTCTATTGTTGCGGTCGTGTGTCAGTGCTGGCAGGACTAAAGAAGACGGAGAGAAGAAAAAACTGACAAAACAAAAATAACTGGGTACGTAAGTCTGTTGTTGTTATTATGGAGGAATTATGGAAACCATCATACCCACTTAGTTCGCTGAAAGGACAGGTAGTCAAGGTCATGATGGTCAAGATGCCAAAGGATGGATGCATTTACTTCTAAAATGTATAATCTAAGAATCCATTTAAAATATGTAAATAAACACTACTTACCTGAATTAAAATAAGTTTTAAATGAAGTACTTTTAAAAAAATTATCATATGTTTTGTTTTGTTCTTTGTTGATTTTTTTTTCGAGCAGAGGTAATTTTGTGGTATTTATAGGTACAAGTTTGAAAAAAACTTTGCATTCTTTTTTCAAATACGGCGAACAATTCTAAGCAATACTGGAAACAATTCTGGCAATTCCAAGCATATTGGGACAGAATAATGTTTTATTTATTCTATTTTCTGAATATTATCGAAAGGATATACAGGGAATTGGATGAAAGGGCGAATCAAATCGGCAATTCTTTTCTTGTCAACTTCAGCATGTAAATAAGAACATAGATTTCTAGATATGAGTAAATTTTGAATTTTCTTCTGACTATATCTACTTCAAGGTTATATCCTCGAAATAATTTTTCAATAAGGCTAGTTTTGGTCAGCTTATGGAAAAAGAAACAACAGTTAACTTATTTGCTAAAGTTACGATCTGGCAAAAATACACAATAATCTTGCTTTTCGTTTTTGTGGTCTCCAAAATATTGTCCAGCCAAAAGTTATTTTGTTTAAAGGCTGTTCCAAATTTTTTCGTTAGCATGACCATCATTGTTGTTGTTGCTGCTCTTCTTCTTCTTCTTCTTCTTCTTCTTCTTCTTCTTCTTCTTCTTCTTCTACTACTGCTACTACTACTACTACTACTACTATTACTACTACTACTACTACTACTACTACTACTACTACTACTACTACTACTACTACTACTACTACTACTACTACTACTATTGTTGTTATTTTTGTTGTTGTTATAATCATCGTTGCTATTATCCTGATTCTAATTTCAGCGCGTCTGAAGTTCCTTGAATCACACATAATTATAACGAGTCAGAAAGCCTTGTACACATAATTTAAACATAAGAAAGCTGTCGTGCCATGAGGATGAGACACGCTGTTCGGAGAAAAACGACCATGTACACAAACAACAACGTCGTGCTCTTCTTGGGTTGAAACTGGACACTGATCAGGCCTACAACATGAAGCGAGGCTGCGTCACCTTCTGCCTGTAAGTTTGGCAGACAGATTATTGATAGAAAAAAAAATGCAAATTGGTGCCACTTGCATGAAAAAAGAAAAAAAAAAAAGGAAAAAAAAGTAATTTTTTTTCTGCTAATGTTTACCTATGGCGTATAGCAGTGAAATACGTTAAGATACTAAAATAAACCACAAAGATTATGCCGCTGCTGCTTTGGCTATGATTCATTTTGATCTTCGAATTTCACCTCTGAACCAAAAATTGAAATATAACTTCGGTAAAAGCAATGTAATAAAAAGTACACAGATAAGTAGATAAAGAAGAAGATGTCATCTATAAAAGATAGGAAGCTATTTAGAAGTTTTGGGTGATGTTTGAATTCTTAAAGTTTTTTTCATGGATCTGACAACTTCACAAGTCGTGCCTATATAGATATTCCTTCGTGTATAT
Organism: Plakobranchus ocellatus; assembly: GCA_019648995.1. Lineage (NCBI taxonomy): Eukaryota > Metazoa > Mollusca > Gastropoda > Plakobranchidae > Plakobranchus > Plakobranchus ocellatus. Next base: position 325,813 of record BLXT01007728.1, read on the forward strand.
ATTGCACAGTAAAATGGATTCCTCGTTCTGTCTCCAGGAAACAAAAAGATGCTTACACAATCATATTTGTGGCCAAAAAAAAAAAAAATTGAAATAGCTTTTTCGAATTCTTGGAATTGAAGAATAGTTTACAGAAATTTAAATAATTCATTATCTTCAATGCAATCAATATATTCCATTAAAAACTACTTCTTTTACTTTCAAGACTGCCCTGATGTTTTGTAACAATGTATAAATGAAGCAGTATCCGAATGATTAAAGTTTATATGACAGAAAAATAATGAGAAAAAAAAGAGAGTTAAGATAGCTAGGTGCTTGGCAAGCAGGAGATTGGGTCTGGAAACTGTCCAGAGACACGCACAAGGAGATAAAGACACAAATTGACAACAAATCACAGACAAGGTTTTTAGAGACAAAACAGAAACACTATTACCACCACCACCACCATTTAGCAAGAGAAAAAAAAAGTGCGACTCCTAACTGTGAAACACGATTCAATCCCGAAGCTCCAAATCCAAAGCAACGTTATTTGTTACTGGACCACTATGATCTCTAAACCTCTATGAAATGGCCTGGGCTCAAGCTTGCTTTGCTTTAATTTGGGAAATACGTTTATAATCAGATCTCTGTTTGACCTGTTCCTGGGCTTTTACCTAATTGTAACACTGGTTTTCGAATGTTTATTAAACGAAATAACTTTGGTAGCTGCTCGATATTTATTTGAGGCTAGAAAATAAAAAAATAAAATAATATTTCGGAAGTAGAAAAGGTACTTGGGGGTTTAGGGACTGAATTCGGTTTCGGTGCTCTTTTTTTCCTCTTGCAGCAATATTGAATCTGGTTATTATGAAGTCCTTAGGCTTAACATTTTCTGAGTGCAAAGCTGTCGACTATCTGAAATTTGAGGCTGTAATTAAAACAACATATTCCTAGATCCGAAGTCATGGGCTTTTTTATTTTCGATTTCCTAAATGAAAAAAAAATGCTTTGAAAGGACATTCTAACATCAAAATACCTTAACTAATTCTTCCTTCACTATTTGAACGGTAATTTTAGATTCAACAAACAACCAATCAAAACAAGAAACAATCGTTCATTAACCGCAAGCTCTCTGTTTCGTGACGACGTGGCGCTGGTGAAAGCCAGGATTCTGTTTCGTGACGACGTGGCGCTGGTGAAAGCCAGGATTCTGTTTCGTGACGACGTGGCGCTGGTGAAAGCCAGGATTCAACGTAGGTCTTTGCAAATTTTCAGAGTGACTCCAAGAACGACCACAATAGGAGTATCTTTATGTATTAATTTGTATGAAAACTTAATGCAGTCATTCTATTCCATCACATACTGCCCTACTCTCTCAATTTTCAGACTGTTTCACAACATTGCTTTTTTTTTTACTTTTAAATTACATCTAAAGCTGATCTTGTTTCGTTGCTAATATATTTTTTCATGATGATTATGCATGATTAAAAAAACATCCGAACATACAATTTCATGCTGGTCCGGTATTAATGTAGCCATTAAATTGCCTTTGAGAAAGAAATCTCACATGAGAAGAAAAATAATATTATGCTGATTTCTGAAAGAGATACAAGCAAAAAAAATGAACTTTGTCAGTAAGAACAAACTTTCTCATTATATGCCACAAAATTCAAGCAATTCGTTACAGAGTCTCTTTTCTTCTGTCGCCACTTACATTTCACAGCTCTGGGTACAATGTGGATCCCGTCAAACTTGTTTTTTTTTTTTATTGTTATTTTCATTGAAATTAGCTTTAGAAATCAGAACTTTTGGCTTTTGTGTGGTTGACGCGTCAAGTTTCTTCTTCTTTTTTTTTTTTATCTTTGTGTGCACTTAAAAAAAATAGAAATAAGTAAAATGATGGTGATCTTGAGATCTTTTCTCTTCCTCGCCAAAAATGGAAAAATTATTCCGGCCAAGTCAACTGAATATAAGTTCTAGACGAAGTGAAAATTTGGAAAGGCAACACGCATAATTGCCATATGATACTTTACCAGTGAGTTAACAAATTTTGAAAAATGCTAGATTTGTATCTAAAAAGATGCTACAAGCTATATATATTTTTATCCCAACCGCGTGATATAATAATAATATTTTCCCCAAAACATCAAAGTTTTAATCACATTGCTTTTTCTCCACGTCATACAAACTCAGTTTTGTCTATTTTCTTTTTGGTGTTATTATTTCGTCTCACAAGTCCAGAGCATCAATGTATAAGAGCAGGTGCTGAGCACAAGTTTCTTTAATTGAGTTCACAATAGTTGAGTTTGTAAGGCGTTCATTGACACAATCATATTGAAGGCGTTCAGGCTCACTGGACAATTGGCAATGGTCAGCCTAACAGAGTGCAAATTCTCAGTGTCTAACAGGATGCCAGAAGATAACGACGCTCGGTAGAGGAATGTCCGCGCTACATGCTGGATGCCACTGGACATAAACTAAATTATCTGCTTGGTTTATTGGCTGATGCTTCCACTCCTGGTTTGAACAACAGCAGCAGAAGACAGCCTAGCGCTACTTAATAAGTGTCAGGGCATGTGCCGTACCGCTGGCGCCGGTTGACACAGATTGTATCCCATAATTTTATTGTCACCCCTGGCGAGTCAGGCACTAACCCACTGTCATGTCCTGGTCTATCGTCTTACAGGTCAATTCTTCTGCCAGGTCAGCGAGTTTTTGTCCGCTGTGGCTAGCGGGAATCTTCGATAAAACACTGACCATGTATTCGAAGCAACGTGGCCGCCTACTGGTCAATCGGTAGCATCTTTCCAAGGTTTTCAATGCGTTATTGAATTATGAAGCTTGTTAGTGTTGCGTTTTGATTATTAGTGTCAGCGCCATAGTTCCGCGAATTATAGAAACCGTTGGCTTCTGTAATATTAATTAGATTCGGCCCACAGCATACACGACCTATTGTGACAAGGGGTAGATGGTTGGACAACCAAACTAACAGAGACACAGAAGGCAATATCATGAAGAAACTTCGATTTTAGTTTAGTTGGGTGCCTTTTTTAAAATGGTCAATTTTTAAGTGACACAACATAATTATCTGTTGCCCCGACAAGAAGTCAAGGAGATAAAGTATATCAACGAAAGATGATTGTTGAATCCAGTGCAAAAAAAAAAAATTACTAAAAATTCAGGCCTTATTCATGAATAAGTAGCCTTTAACCTAGACCTAGATTAGTATATATTTTATATTTATAAAAATCTAAAACTCACAAGAGGATAAAAGTGTCTAAGATCAAATCCAAAGATGACGATAACTAGAAACTAGTAGATGCCACTAATGTCAGAGCGTCAATGAAGGGTGGAACCGTGATTTAGATGTTATATCTAACCTCGAACTTGTCTCTACCTGTCTCGCCTGGACTAGACTAGTTCTTCTGTCCTGTCACAACAACTGCTAAGCCTAGGTAGCCTCTTACACTAAGGCCATAATTCACCAATTAGTCTTTATCTCTTTACTGCCTCATTCTCTTTGTCTCTGGTTTGCTTTTTCATCCAACTGGCGTGTTAACGGTTTTTGTTGCCTTTAGAGGAAAAAAAAAGGCCGGGAAAAAAGGAGTGGTGTTTGGGGGGGGGAGGTAAAAGTGAATACGAAAGGTGGTAAAAGAGAATTTGTGCTTTATCGACCCCCAATCTTGACTTCTGCGTCCCTAAGACATTAATTTGTCAGCGTATGTCCCCAGAAGACATTAGCCATCTCAGTGCCAACAACATAATGTCTTAAGCAGTGAGATTAACCGTACTTGGATACAAAATTCCTGTATCACAAACTGTTGACTGGAAATGGTTGGGCGGACCGACCAGAAATCCCACAATAAT
>BLXT01007728.1:531310-544363 GCA_019648995.1 Plakobranchus ocellatus
CCCCCTTTTCTTTTTTTTTCAAGGAACTCAGAACTAATAAAATAATGCCTGCCTGTCATGTGGGAAAAATGCATCATAGCAGTGTGAATCAAAAGGATTCAATCCTTTTCACTAATGGAATGCTCTCAAAAAAATGAAGAAGCAGTGAGGAATGACAAAAAAGTAGTCCTCAATCAATAATGAATGTTTACAGATGTCTTTAAACTAGGGAGGCTGGTCATACTGAAACTTATATATACTAATAGTACTTTTGTACTTTTTAGAGGACAAAAAAAGAAGTAAAAAATTCACAATAAGAAATACTTTTTTTTACATATGAGCAGCGGACAAAAGGTGGACCACTAAATTGCGTCACGAATCTTCTATTACAAATGGAAAAGGCCAAATGAGTAATAGTGAGCTATAATTCATGTGAAGTTGGATATTAAGAGTAGATCTATGTAAAAACAATTGGTCTGTGCCTCTTCAGTTCGTGGTGGATGAGCTTAAAATGTTGATGGGTGACCACTTTTTTAATGACCTTGTTCTCAAAGTCATATTTGAAAATTATTTCGTTAATTTGTATAGCAAAGACCACATTCAAAACTGACTTTTTTAAACACGAAGTGTTACTTCTTACACCATTACACTCACTAACTCAGGATTTATGTTCAATTTTTTTAAATATGGCAAGTAAAAAATTTTTGAACATAACAATGATGACAACTATGGTTTTGGTAATTGGCCGACAGGATTGCATATTTATGAACTATATAGAGAGAAGGAGCAAAATATAGTGATGAGTTGACAAAAAAAAAAGGCAAACGAAAATGTGTGGAATATACACTGAAAAGTTTGTCATTAGCCTAACAAAAAATAGGAAAATAGGATTTTCTTACGTGCAACAGGACACAAGAACGACAAAGACAAATTGATGATGAAGGTAGGTGAAATAAACAACCAGAATATTCTTAGTCGGATGTGAAAGTCCTTGAAAGAAAGAAAATAAAGAGGCTTCTTGGAGATTTATTTGATGCAATACAATGTCCCACATATGTCATTGGAAGCCATTACCAAAATTAAGAGTATAAAAAAACTTTTATTATACTGTGATAGAAGAACCTGAAATAAGATAGCTTTTGTTTTATTTAATTACACGTCTTGACTCATGCTACATCTTAAACTACAATCACATAATTTTGATTGACCTAAATGTATGGGCAGAAATAATTTTAATTTGGATTTTCATAGTAATACTTAAATATTCCCTGACTTTCTGTTGGTTCTTCTATCAACAAAAACAAAGATACCAAAAGAATTCACCTGAAAGCCCACTTGTCTTCCTATCATGTGGTCACTGTCAGAGGTAAAACCTATTTCACTACCCAGTATTTGAGTAAGGGACTGATGTCGAGCCTCACTGAGGATATAGTTATCAAAAACTCTTTCATTATATGCATCTATGGTAAATGGCAAGAGCAAGTCCAAAAATAAATGAAAGAAACTAGGGAAATATGGGGTAGTGGACGGCAGGAATTTTCTTTCACAAAAAAAAGTTTTAGTATTTAAAATGACTGTTTGATAGTATTCATTCTACACATTTTACCTTGTGCATCACCTACATGACATCAGCTGAGCATAACTATGCATAACTGATTTTTTAAAACAGAAAATATTATTGCAATTCTAGCACTTTTGTTAGATTAAGAAGTGATCCAATCAATTGTCTTTTATTAAAGTAAAAGAATCATTCAATCAGTTTTCTTATTCTTTACTGATTGGTAAAGGCTTTTTGTATCTGATTGCTGGCATTGCTTTGCATTTAATTGATATCCTCACCTTTCATACATTCTCTCTGTGCTATCTAAGGGTCTGAGACGTCTTTGTTCACCTTCACTGTCTGTGTCCCAGCCATACGTTGGATCTGTCACAAACCGATTGCTAGGACGTCTGGTCTAAAACAATTGAATAAAAGTTAAGCTATATTTTTAAACCTTTTGTTTTACTGGCAGTAAACATAAAAATGTAAAAAGTAAAGCCCTTTAACAAATCCAGATCTACGCATATTGTTGATTTCCTTAAAAAAAAAGTGTAAATAAGACAAATTACTACCAAGCTTGGAATATTCTAAGCTTTCCATTAGTGGCAGAAATACAGATTATCTAGAGAAGATGTGCAATAACACAAAATGTAATGACCAGCTTTTAATGATCCCCATTAAGAGAATTGCATTTTTTTAAATTAACAACATTGAAAGCTATAAAAACAAAATATATGGCTGAACCAACCTTCAACCTTTTCTTGCCACAGAGCTCTCCCATTTTATCCTCAAGCCAAATGACTCTCTTCCGTGCAGCATTGATATCACCTACACCCTTGTGAAGGGCATCATTGAGATCAGCACGGGCATATGTTAGCTCAGTGTTGATTTTATCCATCACCTGTGACATAAAAGCTAAGCTAAAACTTCTGTCTTTGAATCAATTGGTTATAAACATTTGTAATACTCGAGATCTGTGAGAAGAAAATTCAGCTTTTAAAAATAATGTCATATTTACACGCCCAATCAGATATACTAAACATTAGTTTTATAACATGGATTAAAATTAAGTTTTTAAATGTTTTAAATGTAAATTATTTCATGAAGAACTTGAAAATTTTGTTATCATGTGATCAGTAATTGTTATTGAGTTGCCTCTCTTAGAAAGTACCTTGGGCATCATAAATAATCATACCTGCAAAGCTAGAACAAGACGCTGAGATTTGTCTTTCAGTTCTACAATTCCCGATCTGAGAGAAGTGAATTCTTCTTCAGTCTTTGCACTTTCCAATTCTTGTAAAGCTGATTGCAGTTCATATTGACTTTGTCTAACATTGCGCACCTGCAAAAAATGAATGATATATAAGTGTCCATGTTGCAAATATTAAAAGCAAACATTTAAAAACTATTTGCATGTGCACACTCAGCCCTTATTATTCAGAGATAGTTGGCAAAGGTGGGATGAATAAAAAATTATGTTATTTTATTTTTCATGTGTTGTTGGTCCAAAAAATAGTGAATCAGTGGTCAGAAGAAATCAGCGGTTTGTTTTTTGTTTTGTTTTTTGTATTATGTATAGGTTAACTATATGCTTTGGACAAGCACTTTAATTTTTTGTTTCAAATTGTGGATTTTAATTTGAAATTAATTTATTAAACAATGATTAACACATCTCTCAAAAGACCAAGGCTGAAGTCAAAACTTTCTGAGCAAAGCCATATATGTAGTCTTTTTTTATTGTTCAGCAAACATCAGGATGGATTTGATTCTCAAAGGCTCACACCAGCCTTTGGCATTGTAGACCAGAAAGTACTATATTAATTATATTATTATCTGTGTTTAGTGGATCACATTTTTCTTTTTTTTTTTTTTTTCTGTTTTTGTTCTTGTTATTTTTTTTCTACATTAGCCTATACACTTCACATGAAGAAAAATGGATTGTATTGGATCTAAAATTTAAAAAAATAATAATATATGTGTAAGGGGGGGCAGTCTAGTCGCGAGCCTAGGAGTTGTTACCCAGCTCTATCTGAGTTAACTCTCCTTTCCCTGGTCCTGTATGCGCTGACTCCTCCTGAGCATTATGCTTGACATGTTTATTGCCAGTCCATCACAGAAGGATTGTTTGATGTTGACCAAAGAAAAGCGACTGATGTTGATAAAAGAGAAATTGATTTATTGTTCCATGTTCAAATTTGAAAGTAAAAATAGTCCTTGTAGTGTCTGTGTGCCAATACGCACTTATTTTTAAACACCGTTTTTTCATTAAATAATTCATTAGTGATAGGGTTTTTAACCTTTTTTTGTCAGTCGTCAGATGTATTATTAAGTTTAGTAGTTTTGAGAATGTAAAAGTAGGATGTATTGTAATATTTTTAGATTTATTTTGTATTGAATATGGAAGTGATGTTATTATTGGATCTTTTCTGGCACAGCCTGATGTGTGGGCTCACTCATTCAGCCCACATCTGGACAGAGTACAATGGTTTTTTTTATATGCTTCACAATATAAGTATTTAAAACGTGTCAAAAGAAAAGATGCAATCGATTCTTGAAAAGTACAAGTGCAGGTAAAGTTGTGTTTTAATTAAAATTATTTTTTTCTTTTAGTGTTTTCATTTTATGCATATTTTAATGCATTTACTTTTTCTCTTAGAAGTTTAGATTTGAGGCAACTTGCTCATGAGGATGAGTCGGTTATGCCTCTAGATAAGACACAGACTAAAAAACAGATTTAATTTAGGCAGGCTGCTCCTCTGTCAATCAAATTTTATTTTCTTGATCATATTAACTCTTTGTGTCCGGATTTTTTTTCCACATCTGGATGGAGTTTTCTCCCTCTGTCCTTTTTCTTTCATATAGTTAGCGGCCGCTGGGAGCAGCCGCTCGGTCATCCGTATCGTTCCGTCGGCCGCTCGGAGTTATTGAGTTAATTAGTTAATACTTGGTTGTTTCTTTTGAGCTACTTCCTTGGTGTCTCAACTTCAATTAATTACAAATAATTGTTTTTATTTTATTATTATTGAGGAGAGTTGTATAAATCCTGCTTCATTGTTAAAGTGATGCACTAACTTCTAGCTGTGGACCTGTTCATGAGTGGTCCCACAGGAGGACAATTTAGTGGAAACTCATCTAATTGATATTAGCTGTACCTTACCAAAGTGCAGTGTGCATTATGGACGCACGAATGCTTTAGCGATGCTCATATTTTGCTGCTCATAAGTTACATATTGTGGAGACATTTATACGGATTTCACTTTTTGTTTTCTATTACGTTTTAAGCAGGCTCTAGGTAATTTGGCATGATATTCATTATTGATGTAAATTGTTTTAATTAATCAGACATGTGCATTAATCTGTCCTTTGATATTTTCCCTCAGCACGGAGAGGGCAAGTCTGGTTGGGTTTTTTTTTTGTTAGCATGTTTTGAAAACGGTTTAATTTTGTTGGGTTTTTAGTCGGGTTGTATTATAGGTATTTTAGTATGAGTCGAATAGGGTTTTAGCCTATTATGTTTTGAGTATGGTTTTTATTATGGGTTTTTATCAGATGTTTATTTGGGTTGTTTTGGTTCGAGGTTACTAGTTGTTTTCTTTGTGGACATCAGTATACCTATGTGGAATAGTTTAGTTTTCTTAATAAAGTGTATCTCTTTTTTTTTTTTTGTATACCCTGCACCTGTGTTGAGTTAAGTGTGTGTTGTCACCCACGTGGTTTGTCATTCTGTGATTGTGGAGTCAGAGTAGTGCTAGTATGATGTGTTGTATGTCATAAATGTATAATAAGCCTGCTGCCAGGGCCAGCCCCTTAACATTTTGTGGTTTGTAAACCCTGCACCTGTGTTGAGTTTAGTGTTTGTTGTTGCCTACATGTTTTGTAACACTGTGGTTGTGGTATCAGAGTTATGCTAGTGTGATGGTGATGTGTTGTATGTAATTGGGTATAATAAGTTTGTCGGCGCAAGCCAAACACAACAACCACCCCTTTACATAAACATTCAATTAACTTTCATTTTAAAAATAAATGAGTGCTTAGATGAAAAAAAAAAAAAAAGGAATTCCACCAAATAAAACTGCATTCATTTATTCTATTTCTTGTTCTACCTCTTCTATATACCCATATAGGCCTACGAGTGTATGTAAGTATTGTGTAAAGAGAAAATCTTTTAAACTGAAACCAAATTCTAATAATTTGAATTTCTAGTCGATTAAATATTTATAAATGTTAGGTTTTTTGTTTTATATACCGTCACTGAATTCAGTCTCATAATAGTGAAATAAATAGTGCTTGAATCTCTTAATTCAAAACCAAAATAGCTTAGGACTGCCTTAAACAATTTTTTATCTCTTGTCTCAGTCTCATTATTTGAAGCAAAACAAAACTCGGTAACAAGAAGAAGCACAGCAAACCCTTTGGCTGAGAGTAAGCTCAAGATATTACATGAAGTGAGCACTATGAGGAAAGAGCTAGACAAAAAAAGAACTACTCTGTTAAAGGCACCCCGTCTTGCATTATCAAAACAACAACAAAAAGAAAAAAGAAAAAGATTAAACTGAATCCTTTCAATTCCAAGCTTTGGCCTATTCTTATTTAAATTAGAGATTTTTGGAGTATTTCATGAACCAAACATAAACTTTTTAAATGTTAGCTTAGTCAAAGAGAGATATAAGCTGCTTGCTATAAAGAAAGAATCAGTGAAAACATCACTTACATGTTCATCCATTAGTAAATCAGAACGGTGCTGCACATTGTACTTGGTTTTTGTACTAATGCTGTTGATTGACATCTTTCGCTCTTGAAGTGTTTTTCTTGACATTATGCTCTCTGTTTGCTTTGTTACTACAATCTCTAAGAAGAAAAAAATAAAAAGAAAAATCAAAATTAAGTAGAGCAAAAAAGAGACATCATAATCTATGTTTATGAGATTTTGTCATAATTATAAACATAAATCTAAGTGTAAACTATAAATTTATGTTGACTTTTTTTTCCCTAAATCCATTCTTCAATTTTTTTCTTTAACACTAGGTTTAAAAAAACATAGGCGATAGAGTTTTGACACTCAGCTCCTATCTCTTTTGCGTTCTATTCTCTCTAGTAAGAGGAACATATTTGACTCTTTATGGCAGTTCATGGAACTGATTCCGAACAGAAAAGATTTGGTTTTATTGTCAACAAGCAATCCTCATTTCAATATTTTATTATTGAAAAATTCTCTATGAATCTGTAAAAACTTTGCTGTCATCATTTTCTTTTATGTCAGTATTCACCACTGTACAACATAGTTGACAAGGCATCTTTTAAAAATCTCACTTTTAATTCTCTTTCCTTACTGTTAAACAAAAACACTGCAAAGTACTGATCTAATTGTGCTCTTTAGAGTCATCATTTTCTAGGGACAAAATTGTGCAGGTTTATTATGAATGGACTTGTTGGTCAGAAATCGATATTAATACATGTGCATCTCTTCTAAATGTTCGAAATGCAGAAACTGTTTAAGCATATCAGAAGACTATGGCAAGGATAAGTTTGAGTCTAAGTAGCTTTTCATAATGGCAAGTAAATGTGAATGTACCAACAAAGACTACAGTGGAACACATTTAAACCAAAATTCTAGGGAGCATGATTTCTATTTTGGTTTAAGCATAGCGCATTAAATAAGTAACATTAATAAGGGAGAGTAATCAGCTTCCGAAATATTAAGTTGAATCAATCCCACCCATGGTCACATTACAATGTGAATGAACACGCCTATCCACGAAGCTTTCTCTCTTTTTTATCCATCTCTCTATCTCCTTCTCTTTCCTTTTCAGTTAAGAAGTTCTTGCGACTGTTGTAGAATAATAGAGCTTTCACAATTTCATCATTGCCTAAGTAAGTTTTCCGGTCCTGAAGTCTCTACTTTCACAATTTAATCATCACCTATGTTTTCCGGTACTGAATTTCTCAACAAGAGAGATGGCTTTATTGCCGGCTGTGATGCAACAGTGTTTGCTTAGCTTAGCACTGACAGGACCTAAACATGTAGGGAGTGTCTCACACAGTCCCACTGCGTAACTGAGTGGTGGAAGAGAAGGGATGGGCAGGTGTTTGCAGTAGACCTATCCAGAATCGGGCCTGGTCATCTGTAGTGTGAGGTACAGGGAACAGTATTGGGTTTGCGTGGAGTAATGCGAGAAAGAAAGGGAAGGGCAAGGTGGGTATAAAAAAAATTTAAAAAAAAAAAGATTTTTTTTTTTTATGTGTTGGTCGGGCAATGACTGGGCTTTCCCAGTAGTTTTTATTTCGCTTTAGCAATAGTAAGGCAGCCAAGGCTTTCGGTTTACCACACGTTTAATAATAAAGAATTAGAGGACGGATGGAAAGCTCTTCAATTTTCTTTTGATTTAGCCGTTTTTTAGGTTTAGGTGTGGTCTACTGTATTTCGAAAGCTGTCTTTCAAAAAATGATAAGAATGCACCTGTCTAAGATGAAATTTACTCTTGAATCCTTGATAGTCCATAAACTTTTATCTCCCAAGCCTGGAGAACTGCAGATAAAGCTTCCTTTTTCTCTTTTCTAGCAGTTCCTAGCAATTTTTTGTAAGCCTTGATTTTTTTTTTTATTTCTTTTTTTAAATACAATCCACCCAGTTCTCCATGTTCTTCCTCTTTACATTCCACTGATTATTTATCAGTGCCAAAACAAGAGGTTTGTGGGGGTTTATCACACATATTTGCTCTTCTTGTGCTTAATGATGAGGTGTCAAAGGAGATTTCTCAGGTATTCATTCTCAAATGTCTGGCTTTTGTTTCGTCCACTTGAATGTCATTGTCTATGCCTCACAGCAATCACACCCAGACAACTCTTACAGCTGAACTTTTAAGAGAACACCTATTTGGTTAAAAAAAGAGTAACTATTAAAAATCTATGTCATTTTACTGTTGATGTAAATTTACACAGATTTTAAAAGTAAGTCAGTGGCTTTTCAATTATAACTATGGGCTAACTTTTTTATAATCTCCTTGTCAATGAAACATAGGCTTAGATTTAAATTTGCGTAAAAATAAATTTTAAGGCAAGACTAATATGATGCTAATTGACTAAATTAAGATAATCATAGGCTTACTTTGAGCTATATATCTTATTTACTTGATATCCACAGTGGCAAAATTTGCAAAATTTAGATTCTGTGCTGCATTTAGTCTAGATTTAGTGCTAAGTATTCTAGGCCTCATTTATGATTCCCACATCTGGAACTACTTGTAATACTTAATGGACTCAATAACGCTTTTCATCTTCACTCCAAATTCGTATTCTTTTTGTAATAACCTTCCCTTCGATTATTAGTCACATCAAGGAGGATGCAATCAGTTCGCCATGTGGAAATCTTTCAAAATCTAACAGAGCTCGAGATTCAGCAATTTATTTATTATGAATCTACTCGAGACATAGATTTAGATTTAGATTGACATGTAGGTCTAGATTATAGGTCTAGACTCTTCTAATGTAGATTCTGAATTCCAGTGGATTTGAGGTGAGGATTGGAACGCCATGAAGTATCAAACAAAAGCTTAACCGTGTCTTATGCCTTCTTACCTTTAGTACGAATAATATAATAGTGTTCATCAGTTTGAATTAAAAAGGTGAAAAAGCTTTGTTGCGATGTAAGTTCTTGTAAATCAGCCTAGCAACCAATGCTTTAAAATCTCTCAGATTGTTTACTGTAGCCATTTTCTCCAGCCGCGAGCTGCCTTTGAGTGACCCTGACCTTTTACGAGTATCCGCGCTCTTCATTTTCAGAGAGTTCATTCTGCTAAATAGGTTATGGTAGTCTTTGTCGTTTTATTCTTTGTTTTATAATTATAGTTTCATTCAAAAATTTTAGTTGACTCTTCCGAGGAAAACTGACAGCATATATATATATATATATATATATATATATATATATATATATATATATATATATATATATATATATATATATATATATATGTATATATATAATTATATATATATATATATATATATATATATATATAAATTAACAAAAATCCACAGCGGAGGGCCAAGCCTATCTACTTAGTTCTTTGCTCACAATGCCCTACAAATAATTTAGATTGTTACCGTACAAAATATCCATAGAATAATAAATGGGCCTAGTACCGTTGCATCGGCGGAATGTAATAGGAGGGAGAGAGAGACAAATGGGTTAGAAAGGGGAGAATGGGGAGATTTTGACAGGGTTTTTATTTTTTACTCATTATTAATTTCGTTGCAAATAAAGATATATCACATGGTAATTTGTATGGGGTGAAATTTTTAAGTCTCTATGCTGAGAATCCTGCATACATTTCCGAGTTATTCCCAATCCATGGCTCATGTAAATTCTGTGCCATTCCCCCATATCAAAACACTCTCGCACATATAAGGTTTACTGAGCAAATGCCAGACAACCCAATTTAATATAATATGCTTCTTACACATAATTCCATTTTTTATTACCAAATAATAGACTATACTTTAGGTTTAAAAATGCTCTATGTTATAATTAAATTTTGTCTCAGAGTATGGCGCAATCCTATACATTTGGCTTACATTCAAAATTATTATTTCACATGTCATTATTTTGGAAACACGGACTTCTCTCAATCTGTCCTATTACATGTTGGCATTGCCAGTTTGCATATTTATGAACTCTCTTATTTGTCAATATTGTTGTCTGTTCCTTGCATATGTTAGTGTTACCTCACTTATCTGTGAGAAACTGTAACCTGTTGAACAGTGACAATGATGGTTCCAAATTTTCTAACCTAATAACTTTGATTTATTTTCATGTTTGCCTGCCAGCTGCTTTTCTAAAAGTAATGTGAACTTATGCATGATTAAAAATCAAACAAAAATATCAATTTCTGGATCACTCACGAGTCTTTTATTTGAAATAGACATAATTATATTATACATATATATATATATATGTGTGTATATATATATATATATATATATATATATATATATATATATATATATATATATATAATATATATATTCACTTAAGAACAAATGAAATATCCGTCTTTTTTTGGGGGGGCCTATACATGTACCAGCAATAAACTAAGCAATATTCAATATTTCATTTGACATTATGTTTATGAAGGATTTTTTTTCGTTGCTTCTCTAAATTTCAAGTATATTTTTATTTCCCAGAACTAGAATTTGAAAAAAAAAACATTGAAAAAAAATTTCACATTATTTTACAAACAAACAAAACAAGCAGCACAATTTTATTTACATTTTATTATATCAAAAGCGCCATTTTTTTTTTTAAGCTAATTTTTCTACAGACTTCTTGTAGGCATTATAAAGAATATTTTTCATGCTCAATTTTCATGACAAAAGGAAAAATAACTGGGTATTGGACAAACAAAAGCACCATTTTTACAACATAGAGGTTTCACAGACCTTTAGCCGGCCCTTATTCGGAACAAAAGCCCTTAGGGCCAGGGAAATGTTAGTGTGTTTATATGACAGTATTCCTTTAGTTTTGAAATTACATTAGTAACACCAGATTTATGTAGTGCAGGAAAAAGGTATGTTTTTCTTTGTTTTAATTGAAAAAAAGGTTGTTGTTTTTTGTCCCTAAAATCTGTACAAATCAATCTTGAAATTATTTTTGCAAAAATAGTCACTGGTTTTTATTTAAGAAGCATATTTTATGCTCACAACTTAACTAGCTAATGGCAACTGAAAACCACATGACTGTTTTGATTTGCAGCCCAGGCTTCAGCAGTCAGCACTTAGCTCTTACCTAGGCTAGGCTAATACACATGCCCTGTTCAAGAATCTACATCAATAACTAAATCTTGGGCTAGATCTAGATCTAAACTTCAAGATCAAGAGGAGGTGTCTTTAAATAATTCAAGCAAATGAGTTCTTTTTCTGTCAAATCTGGTATCGAATAATTAAAATTGTCCACAATAGTAAAGAATTTAGGACTGAAATCTTATGGGGAGCAGGAGGGCTTGAGTTTAATCTCTTGTTAGTAATCATTCGTACCAGTAGTGAAATAAATCTAGATCTAGATCTGCATCAGATTTTTTTTTTCTAGTATAAATCAAAATCTGGATTATATTACAATTCTGATTTAAAGTAGATAAAAGATTTCTTATATAAAGTCTAGATCTAGAGTCCAGCAGCAGGTATTGTCTAGCAGTGTGCTAAGTTTCGTTGCCTTGCAAAGGGTGTAATGTCTATGGGACTTTGAGGATGAGGCATGCTGGTTAGACCAGCAGACAAGCTAACTTATGTTAAGGGCCCTTTAAAAGTAGGGATGCGAAAGGCCTATAATACCAAGTACAGCTTAAGAAGCTAAAAGAAAACAATGTAGTTTATTAACATGAAAAAAAAAGAGAAATCTCCAAAAAGAAGTTTTTGTGTCATAAGAAGCCATGTGACAATCATTCGAGCACAATGAGTTTTTTCTGAAAGACTTCAGGTACAAACATACTCCAGAGCTTTTGGGTTAAATAATTTAAAAGTTAAAACAATCATGTTATTTCTCAAAGATTAAAAAAGATTTCCTGTTGGAAGAATTTACTTAATGATAATTCAAGTGAGAAACTTGGATAAAATACGATCTCTTTCTGAAATATCTCAGGTATAAACAAACTTAAGGGCTGGAGCTGAGCCGACTTGAAGAAGAGCTCAACTGGCTTTCCAAAGCTTCAGTCGAGTTAACAGGAAGAGAGCAGGAGAAATTTTCACACACAAAAGCTGTTGCCTTGCCATCCAACCTTTTTAGAGAGGCAATACTCTTTGCTTTTCCTTGAATAAAACCATTAGGATCCTCATCGCAAACAATCAAAACTTTGTTGGGCAAGAAAAGCTTGTTGACTACCCTGATCAACTCTTTTGTATCTTCACTATTTTTATCACCTACAATGACTATCTGTGGAGAAAGATGAAAGTAAAAACTTGAGAATCTTTCACATTAGAGTTTGGAACAGCAAAAAAAAAAGAAAACATTATTTCCAAGACTTATATGGGAAATTACTTACTGCTTTGAAAAGTATACAGTGGAACTCGGTGTTCTGATCATAAAGTATCGTTATAGCGAGGGTTATCATTATTCTCAGGGAAGAGATTAAAGAAGATTTTTTTATTCAACTGAATATTAGGTAATTGCAATGAGTGAGGCATAAGCATAACAATAATCATTTCCCCCCTTTTTTTTTGATAGGTGTAATTATAGTAAAGAATTTCTTACATAGACCAAGGAATTAACAACGATGGGAATGGGGAGGAGGGTAATGTATATACTTAGTGATCAATGGTTTTGTGCTGTGCTTGGCTTGTTCATCTAGCCACTTGGATGATGCTCCCCTTCCCTCCCTCTCTTACTCACGCTAGCCCCTAGATGGATGCTTAGTGATTCTCTATCCTCTTGTTACCTGACTGTTCATCTAGCCACTTGGATGCTGCTACCCTTCCCTCCCTCTCTTACTCACGCTAGCCCCTAGATGTATGCTTAGTGATTCTCCATCCTCTTGTTACCTGAC
>BLXT01007728.1:544390-572784 GCA_019648995.1 Plakobranchus ocellatus
TCATCTAGCCACTTGGATGATGCTCCCCCTCCCTCCCTCTCTTACTCACGCTAGCCCCTAGATGTATGCTTGGTGATTCTCTATCCTCTTGTTACCTGACTGTCTTCATCCACTTGACACATCTACAGCTCACTTTCCTCCCCCCTACCCTTTTCCCCTTCCCACTCCCAACCAGGAGATAGAGTGGGTTTATGAAGATCTCTGCCTAATACAAAGCATGTGCCACACACAGCTCTCTGGCCCACATGCTGGGTGATCATAGGCTAGGCTTGAGGGGTACGATTGATCTAGACCTGTACGGGTGAATTGTTTACACTTAGCATGGTGGGTGTGAGGAGAGCTGTGGGGGAAATGGCACAGCATGATATTTGGCATTGTTTACTTTGTTTTGATACTAGAATAATACTGGTACTAGACAGACACTTAGATCTAGGCCTATTTTATGGCAAGTTAAAGTTTTGCACTTGATTTGTTGGGAAGGGGAAATTTTAAATGCTTTTGCCTCTTCTTTTTTTTTTATCTCCACATTTTGTTATCGTTATGAACGAGGAAAGTAGTTCCTGCACTCGTTATTTCAAAAATAAATTATATGGCTTAAACAGGGATGAAAATGGGACTTTTTAAAACTCTCTTATAACAATAGTTGTCGTTCAAAATGGGTTCTACTGATTCCTCTTAAGCTTTTACCTCAGTTCTAAAACAATGGACTGCCTAACAATTAAAGAAGTCCTGAGGTCAGATCTAATTGGCAATATTGCAAAGCACATTCAAAAGATAAAAAAAAATATGAAAAGCAAATGTATTTTTCCTTAAAGAACGCCAAATGAAATTCATTTATAGGGTTTATCTGCTCAAAAAATGTTGTCTATGAGCCAAAAAATATCATGCTAATTTTATTATCCATTTAGAAAATTTTAAGAAAACATCTTTTATTTTTGCTGTTTTTCTATTTTTGCTGTATCATTGTAATAATATATTCAATTCAATTTTAATTATAGGCAATGTATATCTTTTCACTGTTTTGTCAGGATGAGTTGTGGCAATTTGCATTTGGCAAAAATGTTGAATTACCTGTTTGGGGGAGGCCAAGAAAAACATAAAAGCTGAAACAAGTTCTGGTACAGCTTGAGGGACTTTCTCAATCCTGTTAGCAAAAACTCGAATGATGCGCTCGGCCATAGCAGACCAGTCTGGCTTGTCAAGCATGGTTGACAGACGCAGGAGATTCATGCATGAGACCGAATTAGGGCTAGGCTCTGCTCCATCTAGATCTACAAAAGAGACAGGAGAGAGCAGAAGAGAGAAAAAAAAAAACCAATGTCTTAATTAGATCAGAATAGTTTTCTAATTGTAATCATCATCAATAATATTATTATCATATAATATTTTCAAGGATAAATATTTCAAAGAAGAGTCTTATATATTGATTGATTGATCAAGACTTAAATTTAAAGGACTATATTTCATCTTGATAAGAGATTTTTTACCTTTTCTGCTGTAGGGAAATTTTTATTCTATTACTGATGGTTGACTTGATATAGCCATTCCATTAGTGAAAGAATATAATTAGATTGAAAATATTTTCCAACATCAGAAGAGTGTAGCAAAATATTGATCAAAACATTGCAGGACAAGGAGCAAAGAGGGCAGCAACCCAAATTAAGGTGATTTTTTTTAAGTCACTCTTTATTTTCTTTATTGAGTTTCACAAATTTAAAAAAAAAAAAAAAAAAACTTTTTTTTTAATAATGAAATCAGGCTTTGTAAATACAAACACTTTATTGAAAAAAACCCAAACCTTCTTTCATACGCAATACTATTGAGTTATCCCCTGCAGGACTGGAAAAGAATGCTCCATCCTCTTCATCCCAAAACAACTCAATCTGCTTGATCTGCAGCTGTTCTGCCCAGGCAAGCCACCGATCCTCATGACAAGATTCATATAAGTCAAGGAGACCTCGGATCATAAAGGCATAATCATCCACAAACCCATGGATTGGACTGGAGCTATAAAAGTCATGGAAAAGAGTAAAGAGTTTCATGTGCAAATGAGTAAACAAAGACTTTTTTCATATGATCTTTTGACATCAACTCATTCAAATAAAGTCAATATAAAAGACTATTTTTTTTATGACTTATTCATCCAAGAGCTTTAAAGAATTGAATCTGGAATGTAAATTTTGTGAAGCAGTCATCTTTAAGTATTCCTTCATACTTTCATAGATGTCGTTAATTTTGGAAATTTCCACACAGAGAGATATCACAGTCTATCTCCAAAAAGCTTTCCCGAAAATTAGAGACAGCTTTAGCATAAACGTTTTTTTTTGTACACTTAGATCTCCATTTCTTTTCAATTATGCATATATACTATGTCAAATACCAACCTGTCAACATCTAGGATACTTCTTTCTAAATAACTATCTGTTTTCTGAGAAGAAAAAAAAAACTGGGACCAAAAATTCATATAAAATTATGTAAAAGTAAAAAACTTGTGAGGAAAAAAAAAAAATTCACATAAAGTAAAAAATACCTGGTAAATTAGAGATGAATCATGTAAAACAATTGTAAGTCAGAAATGTGAAAGAAAGACTTACACACAAGCTTATATTAGCTTACATTTGCACAACCTCTTCGCTTTTTGATGTGTAAGCACTTCTCAGCAAGGAACCAGAACTTTGGTCGAACATGTACCTCTGCAAAAATTCTGCTGCTTTGACTGCTCTTTGAGTCAGGCTCATATCTTCTAGAACTTGACCGCCACGGGCAAACCCAGATATCATTAAACCTTTATCAGACAGACAGTAGGCAGAACATGAGAGCATGATAAAACTTTCCTATCTTTTGCATTCTCTTCTCTGAACATGTCTAAAACTTTCTAAAATATTTGGCAATGTCTTGCTTACTTCACTCTTCTAGTTATTGCCTATTTCAATCTCCTACACATCTGATGATGTAAAGCAAAATATTTTGATTTTTAATCTCTTCACGCTGTATGAAATTTAATGTTCAAAGGCCATATTTTCAATCATTAAAAAAAATGAACTTTTATGTGCGTTTATCATTTTACAAATGGATAAGAAAACATGGTGAAAACATAATAATTTGCAGAATTGTCTTATTTTACAAACAGCATGGTAATTTATCAGTTTTTCTGAAAAAAATAAAATAACATATATATACATATATATATATTTTTTTATTAATCTCGTACCATTCCATGCAGTGACCATCTTATCGTCAAGATGTGGCCGTGGTCTTTCCTGCCTGACTTCATACAAAGTCTGACGACATTTGGCGAGGCATGAACGCACCTCTTCTGCTGACAGCTGAAACCTTTCTTTAGTTTCTTCCACAGTTGACCTGATTATGAGAACATTCTTATTCTTCAACTCCTCATGAGGATCCTGAAAATCATAAAGATTGCCTTCTATTAACACAATGTTGGAATGGAAAAATTAAACCCCAAATTAAACTGACATATTTATTCATTTCATACCCTAAGCCACATGCTGAATATTTCTATTGATATGATTTTTTTTTCAACATATTTTATTCAGATATTTTATAGAGCAATTTCTTCAGCTAAAAACTTATTTTGTATTGTTTGTTGGTATTTTTTTTCCTTGCCTAAAACACCCGTGACTTAATCTTTTTAAAAATAAATATTTTTTTTTAAAAGTGATAAAATACTCATAGGTCATCCTGTATGTTGCCTTTTCCTCATATTTGTCTTCTGATAATTCAATCATTTCACTTGAAACCAGTCATGATGAGTCATTATTCTGTCCTACATAATACTTTTAAGGGAAGCCTGAAGCCTAAACTTTGAAAGGCCGTAATTTTACGCCAAATTATGCTAGGAATATGATATTCTATCACATACTAGATATTAACAAAATCTACAGACTGAACTATAATGTGACCTTGACCTTGTTTCAAGGTCATACAGTGACAAACTTTGTAACGCCATAACTTTTTTGTTTATGAAGCTACAGTCTCCATTTTTTTGTGTGTAAGAGCATCAAAGTAGTATAGAGAGCCTGTACTAAAATCTAATCTGCATTTTTCTTACAAAAATTTTTACAAATTTTTACATTTTTTGATGCTCAGAAATTGCTGCACTGTGCCAGATTTTAGGTCATAAATCAAAAAATTTTTAATTTTTTTACTTTTCTTTAAAACAAACCCTCCAACAGACAATTGGCAAGCACCATGCAAAATTTGGTGTAATTTGAACTACATATGACTGAGTTATGTTGTTAAGAAGTAAGGGACAGTTTGAAAAAAACAAGAAACTGAGAAAAACATGTTTAAAGTTGAAGAACATAAAATATACTGAATTTCAAGATGAATTTGAAGTTAGAACTGAACGACAGCATTGGATTGTTGTGAAAAGGAAAGTTGGTAAAAGTTGTTTCTATGAGTAATTTATAAAGTCAACTTTTTATACTGATTATTATGGTCCAAACAGTTTGTTCCTGGGTTGAATATGAACAAAGATATATATGATTGAAGTTGATAGGTCTAGAAACAAAAACATAAGAATTTTTTGGAATTTTAGCTGAGGGTAGGTCAGAAAAATGTGGAAATGAAAATTTTAGCTGTGTTGAACAAAAAAACACTTTGCAATACATTAAAAAGCAAAAGTTAATGTACCATAAGCAATACAAATGTAAAAAAGTCATTTTTCAAGGGTATTCACTAAATTTAAGGGGTTCAGGCTTCCCTTAACTCACTACCCTAAGCCGGTTTTTCCGGCTCAAAATATTACTACATTTGGACCCAAAGCCGGTAAAACCGGCTCAGTATAAACGGGTTAGTATTTGAATGAAGTACTAAATGTACGTTAACTTACTTTTGCGCATGCGCCAGATTTACACTTTTCTTCCTTTTTCACATAGTTTGAACGTAGGAATAGCTGTTTACATCCATATTTTGTTAAATTTCAATCTATATATGCATCAGGGGCCGTAATTTATCAAATTGATAGCAATTTCTTTTTTTTGCTATAAATCAAAAAGTATTCAACCTTTTTTCACAATTTTTGGTGTTTAAATGCCTATGTAATCACAATGTATAAAAATCTACCTTTCAAAGCCAAAAGATTATCAGTAGATTTACTACTGTGTTATACATCGTCATATTTTGTTGAAATTTTTTTTACAAATTTTTTTTTATCCAGTTTGCCGCTTTTTCAAAATATAATAATGAACAAATTTTCTTTTTTGGTGCTTAGAAACTAGATCCAATTCCCTCCAATTTGATATATAATTTGTATGGTTTTATCCTGTAGAAAAGTCCTATAATAGCTTTTTACAAAATGATAGCCAATTTTAGAAAAATCCCATTCTACCCCTGTGTCCAGTCGTAAAATATGTGTGGGTAGTGAATCAGTTAAGGAAAATGATACCAAAATTTTTATTATAAAAACTTTTTAGAAAAATTAAAACTTTTATTTTTGCACATTATATACATCAATCCATTTTTTTCCATGACAAAACTGAAAGAATGCAGTTTTCAAAAACATTAATGGGACTTGCAATTTCATTTCAAAGCATTTACTGTCAATTGTGAGGATTTTCCTAAACATTTTTCATGTCACAAAATATCTCATTTTGACAAATATTTCTATTATCCTTGCCTGTAAAGAAACTTTCCTATAAAGCAATTTCCTATATAGCAATGATGCATTTTTTTCTCCTACAGTAGAATTAATCAGGACAATTGTCAAAAAGATATGATCGACCATGCATTTAGAGGAGTGCTATTCTGAATGTTTTTCTCTTGCCTGAGTATGTCTGAGAGGAATGTAATTTTGAATCTCAATTTGACTGTAAGGAAAAGTATACTGAATACATATGGGATTATTTTTCAGTCCATACTTCTGAATGAACAATACATACACATTCTTTTGCTTGATTACGACAGTAAATAAAATCTCTTTTGTTGTACAGGACTGTCTAACTGCTAAATACCTGCATGGGATCCACATTTCCTGCATCTTTCGCCCCGTAGAAATAACAGAATATGTCGGCTTGCGAAATTTCTGACTTGGGAGATATTTTCTGTGCCAGCAACTGTTGCAGCTCTGCAAACTCCCAAACACAGAAAGCACCCTCTTTTTTATCTTTGGATGTCTTTGTTGGTAAAGAATCTGCATCCTCTGCACTATAGAAGCCTCCTTCCTATAGAAAGACATGATCTCTCTCTGAGATTTTGATAATGTCGCTTTGATATCATCAAAATCATAAGATCTTTCAATTCATGAAGAAAAATGTACTTAACTGATAGAGGGCTAACAACGGCCTATGGCGGGTGTAAGGGGCATAATCCTAATTTACAAAAGTACACGTTTTACAAAATTTGTCATAAATTTTAAACCAAGGAAGGTACAAACATAATTCAAACACCAAAAAAATAGAAGATTGGATGCACTTTCTTATGATATATAATACTAAGTATCAGTGATATTATGGGATATTGAAAAAAATTGACAACACGATCTCGGCAGTGGGGCTAGGACTAGATCTAGATCTACCTTCAGATTCATCATCGTCAGAAGAGTCTAGACGTAGCCCATCAACTTCTCCCTCCTCTACATCAAAATTAACATCACTTTCATCATCAGTTTCAACTCCAACATCATCTACAGGACTACCCTCATCTTCATCTTCTTTATTCGTTGATCTGGGAGGAGGGCGATAACGCTTTTTATCAGTTAAATATGCAATGTCTATCAATAAAAGCATGAATCCATCAGTATAAAATTCATACAAAAGGCAAAAGAGATGGATAAAAAATAATTTTCATTCATTCAATTTTGCTGCAATTCAATTAATCCAATCACAAAGTCAAGGTAGTGATTTTATGATTGGATTAGTGTATGGATAGTTTAAACATAGCCATGGACCTACAGGATGGCTCAGATCCCTGCTCACATAGGTAAAGATGTCCTTAGCAATGTCAGCATAAAACTGGTCCTTTGTTACCTGGCACAAAAAGGGAAAAAAGGTGGAAAAGCATCATATATATAGTCACAATAAACATAAAAAAATGTTTTCAGTTTGGATACATCCAAAAGAAACTGACGTTATATGATAAAATTTCTTTTTATTTCAATAGGACAGTTTTGCTAAAAATTGAAATAGCTAAACATGAATAACAAACTGATTAAGAGAACAAATCGAATCTGTTATTTTCATTTCATTTTAACTCTTAAATACTGTCAAAGTTGATGATATTCACAACTTTATGAAAGTTTTAAATACATTTGGAACTTCTTAGCATAATTTTCATTTTACTTCAATCATATACCTTATTTATTTTTTGAGTCTTTTTAACACTTAAATGACCGTTGAGGAGAATACTCGCGAAAAAAAAAACAAACATAAAAGAGCAGCAACGAATATACTCGCGAAAAAGTACCCAGTCATAAAGGACCAGTGAGAAGTATTCTCGCAACAGCTAGGTCTAGTCCATTACTTTCTTCTAATCCACAAAATTCTTAGTCTAGACCTTATTTTTCTATTTCCGGCTCAGTCAAAACGAAAAACTTTCATTATCAATTTGCAGGCGTGGACTGAGTTTGAAGCTCAAAAAAAGTAAAAAGAAAGCTAATTTAGGCATGCATATTATAGATTGTTAGAAATAGGGCAGCAACTCCGGTCCCGGGGGTTGAACACACAACCCTGGTCTGGGAGGGGTACTCTAGGGTGGCAAAGCCGGTCCTTCAGGTGTTAAAGCCACCTTTCACCGATTTTTACCTGATAAGCTTCAACATAGGACACAGCCAGTTGGGCCTGGTCATAAAGCATCTTCTCAAAGTGGGGAACATGCCATGCCTGGTCAGTAGAGTATCTGTGGAAGCCCTGAAAATATACAAAAACAACACACAAAAAAAAAATCATAAAGAACTATCAAAGTACTGAGAAGTAACAATTGTCTTTACACCAGTCTAAATAGGTCTGAAGTAGCATTTTGAAAATTTTAAATGTTTGCCATCATTGCATTGCAATGCATTTTTTTAAACTTTAGAATAATGAAAAACAAGACAGAAATGTAGTGATCCAGTGCCAAGACAGTGATATTTCATTTTTTTTTCTTTCAAGTAACCAACATAAATCATGCACAGGTCATATTTTGGACATATTCAGTCATGAGATTGTTGCACTGGTTTAAAATATACCCTTGTATTTTTTTAAAATTCTATGTCTCTCCAAATTTGCTAAAAAATATATAAGTTTGAAGACTGTACTTTTACTACCTTTTTTAATCTAAGCAATCAAATTCTTTTAAAGGCTCCAGAACAAAAACAAGAGTATCAACAGTACCTTGTGCCTGATTTACCTTGGTTGCCTCACAGTTATATTTCAATTGCCTGATCTAGATCTACTAGTTTAAAATTTAATTGTTCAAAATTTATAACAGTGATGTCATACTAAAAGAGATAGCAAAAAAATTTTCTTACAAACTTACAGACCTCATAACACTGAACTGAAAGCCTTCAAAATACTGTGCACAAATTATTTCTGACTTCAACAGAATATCAGATTTTGTATTTAATCCATTGAAAACAAAATGTGGCATCTGCATAATTCAAAGAGCTCAGGAGAAAATTATTCACCTCAAATTATTTTTAATTTGAGATAATAAACATAATTATTTAAAAAAAAATGCATGAGAAAATTAAAAACCCTCAGGCTGAAAAAGATTTTGCTAGATTAATCTCAATTTTAAAATAAGGTAAGAAATTCGACTAGGGGGTTAAAACAATTGTATAAAAAGAATAGTATTTGTTGAAAACATTCTCAATCAATTTGTTTTTCACTAGATCTACATAGCATGTTGTCGGGCTGTTTTACGTCTTTACCTTCTTTAAATTTATCTTGAAACTTACATAAGAGCAGGAATGATTCTTTTAAGTTACCATGAATGCCAGTGTTTTTGAAAATTAACATGAGTCAGTGTCCAAAGATATAAAGAAAAGATTTTTAAATATAATTACTTTTTTCCATAAACATATGGGCAACAATAAAAATGCAGCATCTATCAGAGTACCCATAACTCGGAAATCAGCTCAAATGATGATTGCTTACCTGAGAAATGTGATCATGAATGCCTCCATTAGCCATCTTAGTGAGAGTGTGCAGGCACATGTGAAGAGCACTAACATTGTCCTCACTACTTGGGTCTTGTTGAAAGTAACGAAGCAGGAAGCTGAAATTGACTGGGCAATAGAAAAATTACAAGAAAAATTAAACACAGCTGCTTTTTACATAACTTGAGTGATTGAAAAGAAAAGAATGATAGAAAATGTGTGAAGTACAAAGGAATTTTCAGATACATCTAGATTTTTTGGCATGTGAAGATGAACTCATTACCTCAATTAACAATTATCGTTGAAGAGTACCAGATTTGCATCTTTGAAAGAAAAAACAAAATCTTAAAGAGGATATAGGCACTTATCTTATGGAAGAAATTTTAACTAAGTAAAAGAGGGACATTTTGACTTTTAACAGTTATAGCGTGATGCAGATATAAACAATCAATTCAAATTCTTGTCATGCAAAAATAGTTTAAAACGAATAATACAACTATGTTAAATGACCATCAAATTACGTAGCAATTTTAAAGTTGTTTTGAAGATCGTATGTGTGTTGTGTCTCTGTATCTGTATGTACATCTCTCAACAGCCGTGGGGGTGGATGGGTGAATGAGAGTGTATTTATGTGTGGGTTAAGTGGTTGTTATTCACTTATTATTAGACTAAATCAATTGTTAACAGTGAAAACAGTTCAAAATTCAAAGTAAGGCAGCGGGTGATTAACAAAATATCGTAGTAATACTATCTCTGTTCTGTCTTTCAACTAACACAAGAGGATCCTACCTGGTTGTGGAAATTTAGGAGCAATGCCAAAGCCTCCTAAGTCCTTGTCAAAGCTATCTCTCAAAGTCTGAAAGCACTGTGAAACTCGACTGCCATCTGGTAACCCTTGAGTGCCTCTGTTGTCTGTTGCATGTGTTCCCCGAGTTAATGCATCTAATATCTTAGTGCCTTGGTTTTCTATCTCTGATTGCTTCTCTTGCCACTAAAGACATTACAAAGATTCAAGTATGAAAAGGCAGCTTTTCAGTAACATGGCTCAGAATGAAAAATGATATGTTTATAAAAAAATATAACATAGCCTGGACAAAATTTTTTTTCCATTGTAAGTCAAACATTGCACAAGAGAATAGTAAAAAGATGAGGCTTCTAAGATAACTATCTCATTTGAAAAGCAAAGAATCATTCAATTTAAAAATGTAAAGACAACACTTTAAAGAAAATTACTTTTGATGCTCATGGTAATATCACATCACATTTTGCAGCTCTCTCAACTGTAATTTTACCTGTATTACCTGCTCTGATATTACTTTGAGGATAGACTTGAAGCCTCGCTGATTGTAGTATCTGTCATCAGGAGGAAAATAAGTCCCTCCCACAATAGGTCGAAGGTCAGGTGTCAACCATACACTCATTGGCCAACCGCCACTTCCTGTTGTTGCCTGAAGAGAAGCAAGAGATAAAAATAAAATAGTAAATTTTTTTAGTTCCTTAAAACTATTGCCTTTACTAGTCACCATTCCTACTCACCATCTATTTGGAGAACAGGCCTTTGACAAAAGTTATTTTGCAAGACTACTTCATGATAATTGATAAGACAGGACTTAAATGGTCAATGAACACTCAAGTTTACTTAGGCTTTTGCACATTAATATTTTTCATTTACATTTTTAACATGGGGAAAGTAGTATTTTTTCCTGTTCTCGTGGATTAGGCAAAAGGAGATCTAAAAAAGAGCGCATGAGGTGTGAAAACAATTTACCTACAAAAGATATCCCTATCATTTGATTATCCATTTTGATTCTTTTTCATGTAACTGAATGCAAAAAAAAGAATCATAATTTTAGGGGTAATAAGCCTCAATCCTAAACCATATACTAGTCACTGTTGTCAAATTCAAAGTATCTGCAAACAAACTTTCAAGTCAACTTATTACAGAAGTATGACTGTTATACAAATAAATGCTATGGCTTTTTTTTTTTCGTTTCAAAGTTAATATACACAGATATGTGGTTTTAAATGGTTTTGAACCATCAATTTTTAGACAGGCTCATATTGAACAGATTTTTGAGTAACAAATTTGAAAAACCTACCTGCACAAATGTCATGTATACTTTGTCAACATCAGGCCTCTCTTCTCTGTCAACCTTGATGGGTACAAATTTGGTGCTAAGAATATGTCCAATCTCAGAATTTTCAAATGACTCTCGCTCCATTACATGACACCAGTGACAAGTCGAGTAGCCCACAGACAGAAAAATTGGTTTATTTTCTTCTCTTGCCTTTTTAAAGGCTTCTTCACCCCATGGATACCTGAGATTTTGGAGGGAAAATACAAGAAAAATTAAATAGAGCTGCTTTTTACATAACTTGAGTGATTGAAAAGAAAAGAATGGTAGATAATATGTGAAGTACAATGGGATTTTCAGATACGTCTAGATTTTTTGGCATGTGAAGATGAAATCATTTCCTCAATAAGCAATTATCACTGAACAGTAACAGATCTGCATCTTTGAAAGAAAAAAAAGAAAAAAAATTTTTCACCCTCTCCAATGCACCAAATGCAAACCTCTAAATTAAATGTCGTCAAAGCTAAAAATTCATTATGTACAAGCTATTTAAGCTTTAAATGGATAAAATGCATTGCATGCTTACTTGACGAATTTTTTATTCTAACCATGATTTTGTTTCAGCTGTGTTTGAAAACAAATATTCTTTAGAAACACATTTTAATAAAAATTATTTCTTTGAAGTCATGTAACTTGCCAACCTTGCTTGTTTCAATAAAATGGTTTTCAAGCTGGTGATTGAAAACTTAATGATTGACAGGATATGCATTTTTCAGCAAACAGTTTAAACTATAGTCTTTACACCAGTCATATTGATGTGTATTTTCTAAAACTTTTGTTTAAACTATCTTAAAAGTAATATAAGTATATCATATAATTCAATGTAGGCAAGGCTATCAGAACTAATTGATTCAATTACAAAAAATGCATGTTAAGTAATGATAAGAAGTAGGCTCAGCATAGATGACAGCAGGGAGATACAAAAAGTTGTTTTAAGTAAAACTGTCAAAATTATTTGTCAAAACAACAAGATAATCGATTTGCCATAATGTCTCTTGACTTTCAAATCTAGAAATGATTCAATGATTTTCTATGTTGCAAGGGGCTCAAACATTTCAATAAGAGGACATACCAATCTACAGGATTGTAGGCATGTTGAAGAAGATATGGAGACTTCTCAGTAGCAAGACGATTTGCTTTCCTCTGTGGTGGGTCAGCGGATGCAGATGAAGCCATGGTTCTTTTAGAGCTGCGAAAGAAGTTTATACACTAAATATGTAGAATTAATAGTGAAAATTATCCACTGGGTGATTGGACATATTCCATTACATATTTTGCTGAAATAAGGAGCTTATGATTCTATTTTTTTCTATAAGATAATGTCTGAAAACTATGCCTTCACTATTCTCTTTGCCCTATGGCTGTTGTCTCTTGTCGTTCACTTCTATTGATTATGAGCCTTTGCTATTTCTCCTTCTTTGAACGATTATAGAATAAAATAGTCAGACTAATACTAAAAAAAAGACACCATAGCATAGTCCCTTCTGGAATGGTTAGAGGGATGAGTTTCCCTTGCCACTCTTTGGAGCGAAGGGATATAGGAAAAAATATATAATATTAAATGTTTAAAGCAGAAAGTAAAATACAGTCACATTTAGATAATTTAAAGAAAAAAAAATTAACTCTGTCCAAACCAATTCAAAATTATAGTAGTAAATGCTCAAGGAAAAAAAATTGTGAGAGCTAATTAAAAACTAAAAAGGGTGCCCACCAAAAAACATACTCTAAAGGATACCAGTATTACAGAATGATACAAGCAGCAATTTATTTTTCTTTCCACAGCTCAAACAAAACAATACACATGTTTGATTGTACATGTCATATTATTATTTTTTTCCTTTAGGGGAAATAAAGTCATGGCAGATTTGCACAGAAATGATGAAATTACTTTGAAAAGTTACAACGCCTAAGCACCTTAATTTCAAGCAAATATTGAAAGTAACCATTCAAGAACTTACATGGTAATACCTTCCAATGCCGCTTGGATCTTTCTGTTGCAAATAGAAAATGACTGTTTTGTGTATTGAAAGGGCTTTGAGGCTGAAAATTTTGCTTCAGCCCAACATTTATATGTTCTGAATTGTTGTTTTTTAATGTATCTATATCTGCACGCGTCAAATTTCTTCAGTAATATATTATGACAAGAACATTTTAAGGAGAATCTTGGCATGGAACGTATCAGCTGAACTTTCAAGACTCCATGCTGAAGCATTGTTTTCCTTGTTTCTCACTAATGAAGCTGCTCTGACCTGAAAAATTAATTTGAAAAAAAGGCTTTAAATACTTATTTCATTTTAGCACACGTTGTCCTATATTTTCATGAACCTTAAAAGTTCATATTGCACATCAATGTTGTCTAATGATTTGAGCTATGATAAAAATAACAATTAGTCTGACAGTGATTTTTTTTCAAATTGTAAATTGTCCCAATCACAATTATTTTCCAAGTACATGAAATGAATAACATAGAGATTGCTGATAATTGTTCTGTGTGCACCTCCTTTTTTTCCAATTTCCATGCCTCATTTATACTGACTTGAAATGAATCCTGAATTCAGTGTAAAACCCTGTTTCATTTTTCCCAAGAGTTCCTAACAAATTTTTTTTTAATTTAGATGAAGTTATCAGACTATTAAAATGGTTCTTCTGAAAATAAATATGTTTGAAGGTCTTGAAGACACTGTGGTACTTAAGGAAAATCAATAAATATACTTTGGCAGTTTTGATTCCCTGGTGCATCTCAGTGATTGACATCACATGGATATAGGACTAAGTAATTTGTCTCTGCAACCTCTTTTTTTTCTTGAAAAGGCCAAGAGTATGCAGGACTGTTGTTACTTAACCAATGAGCTAAGCAACATGTTTCCTTGCATTTTAACAACCAATACTTGAACATTCAAATTCTTTTTTTAAAAAAAGCTGCAATGCCTTTGGTTGTTTTATTACGTTCATCACACATGACCAGGTATGACTGATATAAAGCAGAGAAGTCATGAAATGTATTGCTTTAGAATGGTTGATTGTTTTGCATATTTTTCAGTTTTCTCATATATCAAAGACTATTGCTGAAGACAAATCCACAAATGCTTTTTTGCCACAACCTCCAGAATGAACCCTATGTATTCATATGATAAGAGTGCACAGTGCTAATTAACTGCAAAAATTTTCTGCCGGACCTCAGGACACAAAAGTTGGCATACACTGAAGCAAAGTATTAAAAAACAAAAGACCAGAGGCTTCTTGTGTGTTTTTCAAAGACAAAAAGGCAAAGGAACCTTCAGCATGGTCTCAAACTATGCCAGAGTGAATAGTGTAGAGATCGTGGCAAGCAGCTTTCAATTTGTTCATAATCACTAACAACCTAACGCCACTGTCACTGACAACTGCAAAGTTTTCGTTCAACGGCTTCAAGGAAGCTGTTATGTCAGGCTTAGTTGACAAATATGTGGCAAAAGCAGGTCTGACCAACAACCCTCTTGCTCTTCCTGAATCAGGCATGGTTCATCCTGAGCAAAATGAACTACTAGAAAAAATGCCAAAGCAGCATTTGATTCAGTACATCCCTCTTGATTGCCGATAAAAGTTTTACAGTACTCATGCTTGGTTACTTGGAGGCTTTGTCCATCCACTGCAGGATGTAGCCCTCTGTGGATGTCTTCCACCTTCTCTGATCTTCCTCTGCCATTTTGGACCTGCTGCTTTCCTGATGTCATCCATCCATCTTGCTTCTGGTCTGCCCCTGTCTCTTCTTCTTTACCTTGGTTGCCACCCTGTGCATTTTTTTTTCCTCTGGCAATGTGTCCTGCCCATCTCCATTTATGTCTTTGAATGTATTTGACTACATTGATCAGTTGGGTCTTTTGTCTGTTGTTGGCACTCTATTTAACTTTGATATTTGGCAGCTTTCTTTCCATAATTCTTTGTGCTCTCTGTAGTTTGTGACATAATTGCTTGCCTAGTATCTATGTTGGACTACCATATGTCATTGCTGGTATGATGCATATATTTTTCTTTTTAGAGTAATAGGTAGGGTTGCATCTTGAAAAATTTCCCAGTATTTTCCACATGTATACCATGCCTTTCTTATCCTCATTATTATTTCTTCATTGAATCTGTTTTTCATTGTAGTTGTCTGGCCTAGATATGTGTATTTTGCGACATTCTCTACATTCTCATTGTCTATTACCATGGGTCTTTTTGTGATGTAGTTGGTCATGAACTTTGTTCTCCCTATATGAATTTTCAATCCAACTTTTTTTACTTTCACTATTTAGTCTGCCTAGGTGTTCCTCCATTTCTTCTTCTTTCTCTGTATATAGAGCTTTATCATCTGTGAATCTCAGATCTCTTAACTTAAATACTCTTCATCAACATTGATGCTGTTTTAGATCTGCCTATTTACATACTCATTCAATGACTGTTATGTATAATTTGGGTGAGATTGGATTGCCTTGTCTTTCTGCTCTCTGGATTTCAAATGCTCCCGATATTTGGTTGTCCATATGCATTCTTCCTGTAGCTTCTTTATAGATGTTTTCTATTATGATGACATAGTTCTCATTGATATTTATCTTTCTTAATGTTCGGACTACTGCCGCATGTGCCGCATGAAAGCTTTCTCATTAGTCTAAAAATCCGAGGCATAGGGGTAAGTTATACTCATTGCATTTCTCTATCAGCTGATTTAAGGCTTGGACTTGGAGAGGATCAGTAATGAAGAAGTTTTTTTCTAAATCCTGCCTGCTCTCTTGGTTGGTTTTCATCTAGAATTCTTCGCATTCTTTTTTGTAAGAGTCTCGAGAATATTTTGTATGAAAGTGATAGAAGACTTATTGGATGGTAGTTTTTTATGTCTTTTGAGTCGCCTTTTTTGTGTATTATAATTACTTTTGCTTCTTTCCAGCATATGGGTATTTTTTTTACATTTGAAGACCTTGTTGTTCACCTTTGATATGTATTTCATTACTTCTGGTCCTCCTATTTTCATAATATCACTTTTGATGCCATCATTTCCAGGTGCTTTTATCCTCTTCATTTCATCTAGTGTCTCTCTTACTTCTTCTTCTAAAAACAGTGGTACTTCTTCTTTGTCAGGACTTGATGTTGAGGTCGTAGGTTGGTCTGGAGTTGTCTGTTAATAGAGTTTCCTGTAAAAAGTTTGACAGATTGTTATTATTTCATCTCTATCTGTTGTGATTTCTCCATTTTCGTTTATCATACAGGATACTTTCTTTCTGACTCTTCCTTTATAAGCTTTTTTGGACCTCTTCCGTTTACATTAATTTTTCTCTATTTTTTTCTTTTCCTGTGCTGTCTGACCCTTCTTTTCTTTTACACCAACTCGTTTAGTTCGTGTATTCAATCTCTTCAGTATTCGTTTTTTCCTCTTTTTTTTCTTTAGTGTTTTTAACCAATTTCAAAATGCACTGGATTTATCTGCCTAGACATTGATTGAAGATCAGGCTCACTTTCCGACAAAATATTGCTTTGAGGCATACCATAAAAAGAAATGAAAATCTATTTAACTGAAAAATTGTAAATACCTGTACAGATTATTTCCTTTTTTCTATATTGTGCTAAAATTCTAACCAGTGCATTTTTTTTTTTGGGTACAGTATTTTTTTTTTAATTCATTAAAAAATTCAGTTTAGAACACAGACATGAGATACAGGCATTGATTTATTCACAATTGGATGCATTTTGATATGTTGACCATTTTCATCGGGTTGCTGCCATTCTTCACCATGTTTTGACCAAAGTATAAAGAGAAAAAATTTTGTGAATTTTTTTTGTTTTTTTTTATTATAATATGTAATTTCAATTAATTTAATTTTAATTCTTGAGTAAAAAAAAATTATCATAGGTATGCATTATGTGTTTTTAAAAGCTTTTCAATTTTCTTTCCAATTATATCACATTGAACTCTGCGCTTTGAAATTCCTTTCAGCTGGAAGTGGAAATTCACCTCCTAAAAGTTAAAAATAATCTCACTTGGATCAAGTCTTATTTGAAATTGCAGCACATGCCTTTAGAAAAAAAATTCTCTATGGAAACTTGATGAGGGTCTTTAAACTAGGGCCTATTAAGGCAACAATTATTTTGTATATTTTCAAATACTATCTATATATCGAAGCCTATAAATATAATTTGGTTAAGGCCCACTGTGAAAACTCAAAACACAATTTAATGCGATTGGGTAGGAGAAAAGGTTTTCATATAGTGTGTGTGTGTGTGCTATATGGGGACATCTCCCTTCCCATCCTTCCCCCACCTTGAAGAGCTAATATGTCTAGATCTAGATATTTAGATTGCTTTGTAACTTTAAACATAACCTTGAGTTTAGATCTTAGATCTAGATCTAACTAAATACTCTTAAATGTACATAAAACTGAAACCAAAACCACTTGGCTGAAGATGAGGTTAAATCAACACCCTTGTAAATAGATCAGTCTACGGCAACAGCATAGAGATGGCAACAGAGTTCGATCGTAAGAATATGCTGCTTTGGCTTTGCTTTCTATTGAGGAGGCTGGCCTCTTCTGGTTTAGCCGGTTTGATTTTAAGCAGGTGTCAATGTCATCGAGCATTATCTTGATATCGCATACATGTGTCCTCCTGCAATACCATTGAGAAAACCATGGGAATCGTTTACATTTCGAACATATGGCCATATGACAGAAAGTCAGACTGAGATAAATGATCTGAAATATATGAGTTACTACTTTCAGTGTATAGATCTAGATCCTCCAAAAAACTAATTCACACAATACAAGATGGAATTAATGACGCATAACACCAAAGTTAACGATTTAAAATAACAAATAACCACACGGCTTGGTTGAAATGATACCGACCAAAACATGAAATCTATATAATTAATACAATTTCTCATTGCTTCAGACGTCTCTGTGGCGCAATCGGTTAGCGCGTTCGGCTGTTAACCGAAAGGTTGGTGGTTCGAGCCCACCCAGGGACGACTTTTTTTTAATTTTTTTCTGTTTTGTTTCTTCTTCATCACCGGTAAGCTTTCAAAGCGAGCATATCTTAAGATATTTAGAGTATAATCATGGCTTCGAAGAAAAGCATGGTAATCTCAGCTATGCTGATGATACAGTTTTAATGAGTCTGGTGAACAATCACAAAACTTTTAGAATAATGTTTTTTTGGGGAGTGAAAGAATGTGTTTGTGTGTGTGTGGGGAGAGGGGGGGGGGAAACAGAATGCATGGTCAGCTCAAAGAAATCCTCAAAACTCCAAAAACAGTCTCGTTGGCAAAGATGAACAAATCAAACAATTTACAAAATTCAAATACCTTGGGTAGGCCTACCTGGTATAACATCAGATGCAGAGATGAAATAAGAAAAAGAATAGCCATGGCCAAAGATACATTCCGAAATATTAAACCAGTACTGACAAACAGAAACATAAGTGTGGACACCAATAAAAAAGGGTAATGAAAACATGTGTATCATCAGTAATATTATGTGGAAGTGAGTGTTTGACAATTAACATGGAACCAGAGAAAACTGGAAGCAGTTGAGATCTGGTTTACCAGAAGAAAGATGAGGCTATCATGGTCGAAAAAAAAAAAAAGAAAAAATTTAAAGAATCGGTACTCAAAGAAGCAAACCTTGAGCGATCAATAATTAAAACCATAAGACAAGTAAAATTTCTAAGACACATTTCGGCAACACGATGGTTTAGAACATTTGGAAATCACTGGAAAGATCGAAGCCAAACGCAGTAGGGATATACAGCAAATAACTTTTATTGTCAGTCTTCTTAACTTATGGGTTTTAGGTATTAGTAGCAACAACAGCCTTATGAGGTTAACTGAGAACAAGTTTAGGTGGGGAAAAATGATCACCAAAGTCTGTTCCAGACAGGGCACAGAAAGAAGAAGAAGAATTAGTCTTTTGAACTCACTGTGATTACTTTGTTTGTGACTGCTATATTTTTCCCAAGTCGTATGAGAGAGTGGACTTCTACATGGTATTTACATGCCATTTGTAAAGTTAGATGTAATGAAAATTCATCGCGGCGCGTATTAATTTCTAATTTGGTGCACATTATTTTGCTTGCCATTTTTAAAAATGATTTTGTACTCAATCATAGATTTTTTCACAACTTTCGTTATTTGCTTTTGCTAAAGCAAATTTAGGCTTTCAACGGCTTTTTAACATTGAAGTCTCACTCTCAATTTATATACATGCACATGCAATTTCTATCACAATCTTATTAGCAATTGTATATATATATATATATATATATATATATATATATATATATATGACTTGAAATGAGGCACGTGAATATACCTTTCACTCTTAAAGTACTTTATGTGCTTGTAAAGTCGGGAGCAACTGTTGCAGCGTAAGATCCTCGCGAAACTTGGGAGACTTAAGACCATGGCCTGTAAAACTCCACACCTTTGCCCAGATCTATGCTATTTTCATTAGAGATTATGTGGTTTCATGATCGTCTAAGAATGGCAGAATTATTTCCCGTTTCTCTATATTCTACCTACTGAGGTTTAAAACGTCATTTTAACGTTTTTCACATTGTTTGAAAGAAAAAAAAACGCCTTCATTTCAGTTGGAAAAGTATCTTGAAGATGTTGAGTTTGTTGTTGTTGCTGCTGTTATTGTTGTTGTTGTTGTTGTTGTTGTTGTTGTTGTTGTTGTTGTTGTTGTTGCTGTTGTTGTTGTTGTTGTTGATGGTGATGATTTACTTTTTATGGTTCGTAGCGAGTTATCTGTTTTGTTATAATTTAATCCGTCATTTTCTTCTTTTTTTTTTAAATAAAGGGAAAGCCTTTTTTCCATTTGTTTAGGAATGTATTTTTCCGTACTTTATTTTGAAAGAAAACTTTTCCATTTTTTTTTTAAATGACTTACGTGTTTTTATGATCACAGCAGCAGAGTCATATATACACCGAACTTTTTTTAAATGACCTTTCTTACACTCGTTCTTCATTCCGTAATTTTTAGCGGCGTAGGTGACACAGTAGTGGCTTGTGAATCCACCCTTAGATTCCGTTATGATATGGAGCCCTGTCACCGATATCCTGGCTTGTTTGGCGCTTAAAAGCCTTAGATATCCTTTTTGTGAGCGGGTTATATGCGTAAAACCCAAAGCAAACTGTTTTGAATCTTACAAAACTTTGAATCGATTAACTTGTGTACGATATTCAAAAGCGTTTCAAAAAATGAATCTCGAAATTTCAAGTGAAACCTTCTCTCCATATTCATGATTACCGATCATCCCCCATGGAACATAATGTCTTCAATGAACAATTTTTACTGCCTTCCTTTATGATCAACCCTTTTCAACGTTTCTTAATGAGTGCATTTTGTTCCTCGAATATTCCTTCACGCCTCTCTTCCAGGTAATATGGTGCTTCTCTCTTTTCCTGCTGTCCTGTGGGTTTCACCTCAATACTTGTTTTGTAGTAATGGTGGCCGATTTTCTCAGGGTATGTCCAATGCACTTCAAGCCCGTAATGTTGTCTCCCCTAATTACGCGACTGAACTTCTAATAGGGTCGATATAAAAAATAAATTTTGGATTGATTTGCATAAGGCTGTCGATGTCACGAATGACTTTACAATAATTATAGTTATTGTTGTAGCTGAACTTTGCCATGACAAGGAGTTCCTTTAAATTGACTACAGCCTTGCCGAAAATTTAAAGAATTTTTTTTAAATCAATGACAATTTCAGAATAGTAAGGTATCTCTCTGTATGTCTAAACATTCATACACACCAGCGGTTTATTTTTTAATGATCTCTTCAACAATCTCTTAGCGCCCTTTTTTTTTTTTTACCCACAGCACGCAGCTTCTAGAAAATACAAAAATAATTATGCAAAACACGTGGTTATTTGGTCCTTATTACACAAACAAATTCCATTTAAAAAAAAACACAACTATAACTACAGTCTTATGTAATAAGGTTAGCTAAAAATACGACCAATCAAATACCCCAGTTATCCGCTCCTTTATAAGGTAAACATCATAAGCTTGTCTCGTCTCGAGGATACAAAAACTGCCTGTAAAAAATGTTCTCAAGCTTTCTAGACATCTCTAGATCTAAAACGGTAACCAAAGCTTTATAATAATAGCACTATTAAACTGAAATAGGCTTGAAATAGGCTTGACCTAAGCCCACTGAAATCTTCCCGATATTACAAGTGAAAAAGGCCAAATCAAAATATAAGCCGTTCCAAGTCTATATCTACTCAACTCATGCTATTAACATAGGCCAGGTTTGTGTTAAATACATAAACCCTGCAACGGCATTTTAATACAATAGTTCTGCGAGGTAAACTGTCTCCGGCAAACGCATTTGCACCCGTAATCACTGCGAGAGAAAATTTTTATTAAAACAGAATCACGAATCGACGCTGTTTCTGTGTTGTTATTTTTTTTTTTCCAAAATGCAAATTAAGGATTTACCTATTTTTTTTTTTTTCGTTTATAATATGCGATGATACGGCTAATAAAGATCTGTTTTTAATTGCAGTGAATACTCTGCAATATCTGACCTTGTTGATAGTTAAAGCAAAGTTATAAAAATATGTCTGGTCATGTGTTGTGGGAATTTTGCCAAGATATGATATGAAATATCCCGTATCCAATTATCATTTCATCATCCGATTCACCTTGTGTTACAATCAATCAGCTGGAACTATCATCTCGTTCTATGGGCTTCTCTTTCCCACTCATCACCAATCGAGGTCTTCTTTGCTCTTTAAAAAAAAGAGAAAATAATTATATAAGAGTCTTATATATTTTCTCATCTTATTTTTTTTATTGAATGATTGGGTTCTGCATTGTTGTGGAATATATTTTTAAATGCCCTTTTATTTTACGTTAGTTATAATTTGACGTGAAAATCCATTTTGCCCTAGCTTCATACTAGAAAAGTCCTTGTTGCTCAAAATTGTTTTATGAATTTTCTAAAGCATGACATTGTATGCTGAAAATGAAAATCAGCCTAAATTAAGTGTCAACACTAAGAACAATACATAATGACATAATTTACATGTAGCTGATCAATTAGAACACACTAGCTTAGGTTAGGTAAGCTTAAGTTTTTTTTCGTATAAAGCAGTCCACAACAAAGTGATCTCAGGCTTTCAAGCCCCACGTCAGGTAGATCAGAGTCTTTTTTTATGGGAAAGGTCTCACTGGCCAAGGGTTTAACGATCGCTCACTTCATGCAAGACTAGAGGCTGAACGTCATTGTATCGATATAATATGATTTATTTGGAAATCTTCACTTTTGCGCTTGCTCTGGTATTGTGTGTGTGTGTGTGGGGAGGGGGGGGGGGAGAGAGAGAGAGAGAAATCGGATAATAGCTTGTTTTTTTTTAGTGAGCACAAATTAGGGCTTTTGAAATGAATACTTCATTACGAGTTGTTATATTGATTTGTTTTCCGTTCTTTTCTTTTTGCTCTCACATTTTTAAGAGCACTTAAAAATACTAACAAGTCACATTTCTTATGGGGTTGAATTATTATTTTTTTACGCACAAATAAATTATGTGTTTATGTGATTAAACTCACTGGTGGTTTAGAGGCAAGTTAAGAAACGTAACATTATTGTAATGTTAAAACATTATCCTTCATTAATATCAAGAAAAGCAAAATCGAGTTTACGAAAAAAAGATTTTATTCGACATAAAAAAGTTTACAACACAGACCGTGAATTAAACAGTAGCGGAAATTTAGATAGTTTACTCACGAAGTAACACATATAGTATGGTGCTTAAGATGTTTGGAAAGAATAGCAATGTTTTATCACAAACCTAATCAATTCTGATGTATTGGTCAAATTTAAGACCATAGATCCCGTGCTTTTTTTTTATTAATTTTCAGACACATCTGTTCAACTCTTGTGTGTCTTAATGCTTATGAATTTTAAAGAGATCCTTTTACAATCATCATCAATAAAACTTCGGGCAAATTGTTAATCGGACATATTAAATACATTTTTCTTTTCATTTAATAATTGCAAACAATTTTTTTTTCAACATTTTAGTCCGCGAGAAGATAAATTTAAAATGTACACAACAATTGCATGTGTAGGAAACAAATGAAGAATTAAAGTTGCATTTTGTACATGTAACCGATAATGTAAAATACTGTAATAGAAATATATGGCAATTTATTGAAAAGAAAAATCCCTGGATATATCCCCCTTTTAAATAATTTAGGTTCATAGTAAAATAAGTAAAATAAGCAATGACAACGTGCAATCTGAATTTTTACACAAAAATAGTGAATTTTTTTTTCTTTGATAGCTCTACCCTGACAGTTAATTCATCTAATCCATTTTTCAATTTCATTCAAGGTTTTCATGACCATCACTAGTATGATCACAATCATACACTAAAATGTTGACACTAATAATGGACCAACATCTGCACAGTAAATAGAGAATGAAATATAAAATTCATCCTCTTTATACAGACTGAAATGTTTTCCAGAGGAAAAAATTGCATACTTTAATCTATAAAATGCAACTTTACACTGCAACTTTCTTTCTAGCTGTTGGCGCATTTCAAAACAGATCTACATAATATAAGGGGGAGTCTCTTTCTATAGGAACTACTCCGTTTACTTCAAAACAGACCGAAGAAAAAAAAATCTTACTCGCATAAACATTATATATGAACAATTTTATATTCGTTTATAAAAAACAGCCACAAAAACACATTTCATTAATGTTTAAAAACAGACAAAACAAAAATAGTTCCCTCGTGCGTTTCCTCTTTGCAGCTTAGATATTGCGAACAGGGAAACAGCGAACAATTTTCAGGAAATACGTAAAGCATAATAATGACGCAAAGATAATCTAATAGAAAAGACTGAAAAATTCACATGTAATTCATTATGAATTATCTTAATCGACACGATTGAAATACAATATTGATCGACATTTCACAAAAAATTTTTGAAACCGAGTTTCTTTATAGGGGAAAATGAGAGGATCTGTTGTTGTTTTGTTTTTTGTTGTTTTGTTTGTTTTTTTTTATAAAAAGCTGTAATTAATTTTCATTGAGAATTTGATTATCTTTTTTTTTCGCAGAATTTGAATGGTCATGACATTTTTCCTGAATCTTTTAAAGATGGTATCATTTCTAATCCTCCGAATTATTTTTTTTAAGTCTTTCAATTTTTCATTTTAAAGCACTTTTATTAGAGTTAAGATTGTCAACAAAACAGCCAACCATACATTGTGCGTCTTGATAGATGCTCCTGCAAAGTAAAAAAGAAAAGAGCGTTAGGTGAAATAGGTTTTTTGAGATAGTTTTTTATGACACGTTATCATGTACGATATTGCCTGAAAATAGGAAGCTATATTTTCTTAAGTTCACTTTAGATGGAGACGTTGTTGATATCAGAAAAGTTATTCTAGTTTAAACTCCATTGCTCAAATATCACTCCCATGGAATAGGTTTTTTGAGATAGTATTTTATGACACGTTATCATGTACGATATTG
Source organism: Plakobranchus ocellatus (assembly GCA_019648995.1). Taxonomy (NCBI): domain Eukaryota; kingdom Metazoa; phylum Mollusca; class Gastropoda; family Plakobranchidae; genus Plakobranchus; species Plakobranchus ocellatus. The sequence continues at coordinate 569,131 of BLXT01007728.1, forward strand.
CCTGAAGATAGGAAGTTATGTTTTCTTAAGTTCACTTTAGATGCAGGCGTTGTTGATATCAGAAAAGTTATTCTAGTTTAAACTCCATTGCTCAAATATCACTCCCATATAATACATTTTTTTTACGATTCTATTTGTGAAAGCCTATTTCTCTTTGTGTTAAGAAGACAAGTAAGTTTATTAACAATACATAAACTATAACACTTCTTTTTTTCTCTTAAAATGAATTGTTTTTGTTCACTTTGCCTTTCTTCAGCTTTACAAAGATAGACATACGTTTCCGATTTTTTTAGGCTAATTCATCGACCATCTTGTCTAAACTATATTAAACTATATCCTTAGATCTAGCATTGTGGTCTTGGCTTCCTGTGTGGATAACTTTTCTTTCTAATATAAACTATATTATAAATAGCAAAAGAGAGCTGCTCGACAGATTTATAAATTCATTATGGATGCGATAGGTAATATAGAAATGATTAACGATATGTAGAAATGACAGACAATTATGGCTTATATACAATCATGGAAACTGTCTTTTTTTTCTCTTGAGACTTATAGGAACAATCTCAATTATTTTCTTTATAGTGCAATTAAAAATTTTCGTTGAATTCACTTTTCTATTATCTATTGGTGAAAACTTGGTTTTGAAATAATTTACCGAGCAGCTCGCTTAAGTTTCGCTGCACTCGGATAAGTTGTAACATTATTGTGTCTCACCGTCATGGTCACCTTCGCCCCCTCCAGTATCTGTGCCTGAGTCACCCTTGATGAAAAGCAAACTGGCTCTGGCGTCCAAGGCGGACATCTGGTCAGCAGTCATCGTCTCGTACACTGCCTGAGGAACAGCGTTGGCTTGATTGGGGCTGAAAGCGCGTAACTGTGTTGGAGTCATTGCCTGTCAAGGAAATAGAAAAAGTCTTAAGTGACTGAATACTGAGAAGTATATAGAAGTCAAAATTTGTGAAGCATAGGAAAATTTCATTCATTTCATTATGGCAAAGGAAACTCTAAGTTATAATTTTATATTTTATGGCCTTTTATAAGTTAGTTGCTCTTTTTGGTTGGTATCTACTGCTTATTGGAATGGATAATCGCTAAACAAAGATATTGAGAACATATGGAAATATTTTAAAATGATTGTCCAAAAGTTATTTTTAGGATTGAATAAGAATATGAAATTTTCAGTTGATGTGATTTCAAAGCGCGAACACAACTTGACTACTAGGACAGGAAAACATTAAGTGTGAAAATAAATGTACTATGCTTATTAGAAACAAAAAGGTCAAAGAGGAAAAAAGCTTCTAAATGCAGGTAATTATAGGAATTTGAAGCCCCCTAACAAAGTCAACGTACAACATGAAATATAGCTCAGTATATCATTGGTAAGCAACTCAGCGATGTCATATGTTCAGCTCCATGAAATAATACATAGAGCATTAAAAGGCGTCTGGTTTTAGACATAAGATACATTAACCATTATTATTTTTGAAGCTGAACTCTAAGTATCAATACGGGCAAAGAGAATCTCAACGCGATGTGTAGACCTGAATTTGTATCTGTCAGCGGCAGAGATAAGCTTAAAACACAAGATCTATAAACATGGACAGGAAGTGCAATATGGATATGTTATAGATAAATGAAAGTGGAATGAACCAATTATACATAAGTTTTCTGTTCAACATATGACAACAGAAAACACTATTAATAGCAAGTAAAAAAAAAAAAGAGTTAAAATATGCAAAGACCAATACAGGGTTAACAAATTATGATGCTCATACCATCAATCCATCTGTTTGGAAATTATGGACCACTTCTGGATCAACAAGAGCAATCTGTTGTGTGCGAAGTTTCCTCACATGGTCAGCTCCCATGGCACCTGAGATATACGACGGAGAAATAAAATTGGAGTGGAGGTGGTATTGAGCCGCCATTAGTGTGTTTGTTTTGGTGCAATACAACGAATTTCCCCCAGTGTAATTTAAGCGGAAAAAAAAATAATTTCACAGACGAGTGTACTCATTAGTTTAAAAAAATATATGCACACATAACAGTCTGCAAATTCGTAAAAACAAATGAGTAATATTATGTTATATAAAAGGATGGATATTAATATTGTATAAAAGGATGGATAGATAGATAGACGGACAGACAGACAGACACAGACAAATGGGTAGATAGATAGGTGGGAAGATAGGTAGGTAGTAGGTAAGTATCCAGAATGATATTTGGAGAGAGAGTGAGAGAGAAAGAAGAGAGGTAAAAAAAGAGAAAACGATCGACATATTACATAACTAAAGAGATACAATTTGAAATCATTTGTAACATATTTACCAACTTACCTAAAAGATGTCCCATTTCGCTGATTAGAGCTGGAGTCCAAGCGGGAACGTTAGAGCCATACACAGTCATCACTTTGCCCAAGTACGCTTTCCTCTGCTCCGGGGAACATTTAGTTGCTTTGCCAATTACATGGAGAGAGCGTCTTCAGAAATGGAGAAAACAGAGTATTACAAAATTCCAGTTTGTTAAATATTTATCTAAATAATGTTTTTAACAAAACAGTTTTGATGTTACCCGTGAGAGAAAGTGATGTTAGAATCAGTAACACCGATTAATATGAATTGAAGCAAAAAAATTGCTATAATTATTTAAGTTCAAGTAAATTCAACTTATTAGAAATGGAACACATGTAATTTTAGTTTATAAAGTAATAATGGGTTTTTGGCCCCTTTAATTTCAAAGAGACATGTTGAATCATTTATATTAGAGACTGTGAAATGCAGACCTTAAAGCTAAACGACTCTAGGACCTGATCACCAGATGTTTCAGTATTATGCGTGGTTTATTATGCCTGTTATAAAGTGTTATTTCTGTTTACTTTTCTAGTGATTGATTAAGCTTGCATTATAATGCAAGGTATCACGATAAAAAACGAAAGGGGTGAGAGGTGAAGACGATGCTGATAAGGATGAGGATGATGATTAAGATATCTCTCAATTGTATTTGTGAAAATCATCCTTTGTAAAAATAAATCCTGCATTAGAGTAACTGGTTCTCTTTAACATAAACATTGAACATCCGAGCTCAAACGCCGTTTTGACAATTCTGATAAATTTATGCGCAGAATTAATAGTGGTGCGTTGTATTTAAACATTGATTCCATGACTATCATTTTGAAGAGGCATTATTCTGTTGAGTTGACTCGACTCCTGATGTTGCGGCCCCTTGAAAATACACCAGCTAAAAAGGATGCAAATTCGTAATGAAACGCCCAATGCAAACACTTACTTGAAGGTCGTCTGGTGTAATTGGTGGATGTCGGCTATTTCAAGACCACACACAAATTCTGCCAAGGAGGAGAAATCTTCACTGGAAATATTAGCTGCGTTAGTGTTGCCTGAGAGGGACTGCCAGCGGCGAAAGCCTGCTTTTAACTGTAAGTGGAGGGAAAATAAAAAAAGAAATTCTTAAGTAACAACATTTTTAGTTAAAGCTTCTATTTATTTTTCTTTTTGTTTTTTTTTTAAGATCAGAAATATAAGATATTTTTGAAGTGGCATGGTTTCCTAAGTTAATTATTGTAACCGAATCTTCAATTCTCATGTAAACAGACATTGTTTATCAATATTTATGTTTATTTCCTAACCCCCTACA
>BLXT01007728.1:653542-677639 GCA_019648995.1 Plakobranchus ocellatus
AAAAAGAAAAAACTAAGCTAGGTCTACTCACCAGTCACTGAAGAGTTATGAAAACCACTCTGTAACAATTAACGGCCCGTTAATTGATACATCGTCACTCTGTAGCAATTAATACTACCTTTAAATTATTAAGATTTGGTAGCAAAAGGCGTTCATGTTAATTCCAAGTGTCAAAAAGTTCAATTATAATTAAAAAACAAAATGCAACCGATTTTTCTCTTTGCTAAAATGCAGGTTCGCTGAACAACAATTCAAAAGTAAAATTTGTCTGGTTTAAGGATAGCATTTTCCCCCCGAACGTTTATTGATTACCCCAAGTTGGTCTAAAATACTCTGAACAGGGGTATGGATATATGAGGTAAGCAGGTCTGAGTCAGCTATTTATAGTTTCAATACCACTTGGGAATTGTAGTATTGGCAAATTCTACTATTCCAACACCTGTTGGGAACAGGCACAGCTTTTGCACAGAAGTCTTTCCCTTTCCTTTTTTTCATTTAAAATAAAATTAAATTTAGATCCAGGTTTAGATCTTTATGGTTCTAGATCTAGAAATCGATCGAAGGCCTAAGGTGTAATTTATACAGATCCAACTGCCCAGATCTTTCGAGGAAGTAATAATATTACATTATAATGTTATAGATCTAGATCTAAATGCCTTCGTGATAGAAATTAAAATAAATAAATAAAAAAACGCTTAAAGTTACCTGAAAAATCAAGTGGTTTTTTTTTAATCTTTGCCTAACTCTTAGTCATAACTTTCTGCCTTGTTTTGATCACAGATCTGGCAGTCCCTGGTGTCAGATGAACAAAGTAAGTTTGTAACAAAGATGAATGGGACAAATATTGAAAGAGGGGGTGTGACTGCATTACGTCTTCATAATAATCGAAACTTTTTTGACAGTAGCCTCCCATGGTAGATAACTCTCGTGTGCGGTAGATTCTAAACATTGGCGCTGGCGACTTCAGATTTTGAAGGTGCCTTGGAGCGTTGTCGCTTGTTCGACTGAGATTTGTTCTAGAATCTAGATCTACTTGAGGTTCACTTTTATTTTTTTTCTCTTTGTTTTATCAATTTAGCTGCTTAACGATGTTTTTCATTAACAGGAACGGCAAGATAAAAAATTTCTGACTGTACTCGAAGCGATTTCATTCAATAATGGAATGAAGTCAATGTTGTATCGTAGGTCTAGAATCTAGATCTTGGTCTAGATCTAGATCTAGTTGCTGTGCTGACAAGTTGAAAGATTATTTTTTAAATTTTTAAATTGACAAAAAGGCACTGGTGGAGCACTACGGTCCCTACTTTGTCCACCTGACGAAATCTGCCATTTGGATTATTTGACGTCCGTGGGTGGGCAACAAATTTCATCAGTGTCTAGATCTATATGTAGATCTAGATATTAAATCTAGTTCTAAAATATTGCCTCTTCATTTCGTCTGTAAATCTAGTTGATGGTGTGAGAATAAATTTTTTTTCTAATATCCATAGAAATAGAGCCAGCCGTTTAAGAAACATTAAATCATAAAAAAAAAAAACATATAGGCTATCGAAGTAGTAGTAGTAGTTTGTACACCCATTGGCGTTAAATAATCGAAATGGCCGTTCACTTTAGGAAGTAAAACTGACAGGGACTGCAGTCCTCCACCAGTGCCGACAAAAATGCTTTGTTTCAAAGACAGAAACTATCTTTGGAAATTTTAGAAAATAATGAACTTTCAGTATTTTTGGATTATCATGTCAGTTGAGTTTATTGCCTTGTTGCACAATACTATTTTTAATTTTTTTTGCGACTTGAATAGTGACGCTAGCCACTACTAGCTGTTGCCCGGTCAAGGCTACTGAAGTGATTCTATTAGATCTATATAAAAAAATTCATATTGAATAGAAAAGTAACAGCTATACAAATTAGATTTATTATTGCACCGATTGATTCGTCCTTTATGATTGCTTATAGACTCTAAAGTTTTTCCATAATGTATGATCAGATTTTAAAGTTTTGAGGTTAGATCTACGGTTGCTTGCTAGGCCGACTAGTTCCATTTTCGATAATACTGTTCAAACGGATCAAGTTAAGCAATAAAAAACTCACCCTACGCTCTACTTCATGTTTCTAAATCTACCCAAGGGTATCTCAGGTTGAAATGCAATAGACTCCGATTTTTTTTACAAAGCTGTTTTCGAAAAGATGAGCTAAATCGTTGACACGCCGGTCTAGTGTTTAGACAGAAAAATGCAGTAACGTCTTACTGGTCCAGAGCCCGGAAACCAGGTGATGGCCGGTAGTGACGTTTTGCGGCAACAAGGCAATTACATCAATCTGCTCCATTTCAGCAATGACTTGAGTTATATATCTAGATCTAGATTATTTATACACAGGGAGAATTTGAAGTGGAAAAATATAATTCTAAGGGTTTTCAGCACATACATGATAAAGAATTGACTGGGCACGTCCAGCAGGGGAGCCAAGTGCTTTAACATTTCCATTGGCGCAAGGTTGCTAAAATAGGTTCAAAAGCTAAAGGTTACAACAAAAGATTGAGGATAACACCTGCGTATCAGTCCTTTAGGTTATGTTGTAACTCTCCATTTGCATTTAATATTGGGGACTGCTCAGTCATACTTACTCATCTTAGTACTTTGTTTTCTGAAGGAGTACCCTAATTTGATGTCATTTGTGATGATCCTTCCTTACAATTATATTTGGGTGACAATGAGGCTTTCAAAAAGCTTGGCATCAATGTAGCTGCTTCCGTTTCCTTTGTTCGCTGTGACAGGCACTAAAAATATAGGGTGCCTGAGGTTAGTCAAGTCACATTCACTCATTCATCATTGCAAGAAAGATAGAAAGTTTTCTTCATCGGCAGTACAAGTCATATGCAGAATTCGAGGTCTCTACAGAATATATAGAGGACAACTATGTTGCCTTTTGTAAAAATCGAGACAGACAATCACTCTCAACTACTGTGCAAAGTTACATCCCCCTAATACTCTCTATGTTACAGCACTGTTGTAAATAATGCGGCATTTTTGTGTGCAAGTGTCGCAACATTAATGAGGGAGGAGAGGTTGATGACTGTATGAGAATGTCGCAACCTATTTAGAGGAGAAGTTGATGACTGTGTGAGGAATGTTGCAAGAAAAGTGTTTTGTGGTATGTTAACCCTAAAAGTGTCATCGGCCGAAAATAGCCAGTTTGTGGTGTTTCGGCCGAAAATAGGGCCTTTTTTTTTACCGTTTGTGCCTGTCTTACTGAACTCAACCCACCTTATTTTACATAGAGCATTTCCAGCTTTCAGTACAGAAGATTTCCATATCGAAAGTGAAACGAAGAGTGGTTTAATGAGCGTTTTGTTGGTCAGAAGAAAGTGTGAATCTATGAACTTTCAATCCACCGAAAATCTGTCTTTGTGACTGTCATCCGGCCAAGCCAAGGAAGAGGCCCATCATGAGCCATAAATAAGAAAAATGCAAATCTCTTTGCAATATTTAGTCAAGACAGAGATAGTGAAGATTTATATATAAATCAAGACATTTTCTTGTCAGTGAGAGTAGTGGTAGTAGTAGTGACAGCAGTGATGAAGAGGATAGACCTAGACCTAGAACTAGATCTAGCAACCAGGAAGGTGTTGCTGGGTTTGGTTGGAGCAAAATTGAGTCCAGATTACCCCCAACAATAATTTTATACCACTATTTTATCTTTCAAATGCCCTAAGGCTAGTACATTAAAGAAAAGAAATAATGGGATTTGGTGTTTGAAATTTTTATTTACCTGTAGCCTATCTCCTCTTTTTGGTTGTTGCGTTTTGTGTTATACATACATTGAACATTGTTGATAAATAAAATTTACAAAAAAAAAAGTTTCTGATCGAAAACATACAAAACTATGGTTTCTTTTAAAGCAAATTGAATAAGCTACATTTTGATTACATATTAGAAAAAAAAATTTGACATATAGTTGTGAACATAGGTGTCAAAGTTCATATTTGGTATGAAAAAAACATCATGCCCTTGAAGGTCAAGGTCAAGGCCACTTAAAAAACAATTTTTTACTTTAGTGAATAGCTGAAAAGAATTCCTCATTCAAAGTCCTGTCAGAAAATGTATGGTTATAGGGGTCTAAACATACATTGTCTTGTGCTTTCAAGCATATTTCAAACATGTATGAAAAATCACTAAATTACCCCAACACCACAGGCTGTTTACATGGGACGCTTATAGGGTTAAGAGGCAAATACTGAGTGTTGTTGACAAAGCGTACAATGATCAACACATTCTTCTTTGCATGGGTACATTTTGTAATTTCAGCTAAAGCTAGCACCAAATTTATCATTAACAGTTACAACAACAAATAAGACTTTAAAAAAAGTAATCAACAGATCTTTCATGGTTCAGCTTATATATGACTTTGAAAAGTCACTTTTAAATATCCTTTTTTTTTTGTTGTGCATTGCAGCCTAAGATAAGGCATTTTATGTATGTTTTAATGTTTCGTGATGTGTGTTACCCCCCCAATGCTGTCTTATGTGTGTCTTTTAAGTTCTACTTAATACCCCTGTAGAATGATTTAAAAGTAACAAGGAAAATATCATTGCTAGTTAAATTCTTTATTTGTGTCTTAACTAACCTCTCTGTGTAATGAAAACCTTTTGACACAGGGCTCATTTAGAAAATGTTAGAAGTTTCCTTTTTAAAAACGCTCTTTAAGAGCAAAATACCTCTGCAATATGGACCAGATACCTATTAAGAAAAAAAAATATGGATCCATGTTTTTCCATTGAACCCCTTAATTATCCTGTTCTGTTGTTATTTAAATAAGCTTAAGTAGATCTATAAAGCTGTTTTATTTAAAACAAAACAATCCATTACATAATTCAAAGATTAAACAAAAAATGGCGCAAATGCTTTACAGCGCTCAATCTTTAACACCACAAGCTGGGGTGCTCAATTTTATCATGCATGGAAAAAGTTACATACTTTTTTTTGTCATGAAGTTGTATTTGAATTTAAAGTCATGTGATCAGAAACCGCATTCATATAATTTTCTTACATAGGCCTGGTAACACAGAAGAGGCAGAGTCAATGAACACGTTGAAAAAAAAATAAATATTGGGCGTAACATATCACAAAAAAAAAAATGGCTATGTTCGTCACTCTGTACTGTGTAGCAATCACCAGCCTGTTAAAATTGATACATTGTCACTCTGTTAGTGTCTGTAGCAATTAACAGCCCCTTAATTGATAATCATCATTCTGTAACAATTAACAGGCCATTATTGATACATCATCACTCTGTAGCAATTATTATTAACCGCATGTTGATTGATATATCATTAGTCTGTAACAATTACCGCCCATTAATTGATACATCATCACTCTGTAGCAATTAACACTACCATATTATAAATCATGTCAAGGATCTCGCAGGCCAAGTCCCATCACATGTACAGTACAGGATGACATAGTCTTTTTTGCACTAGATCCACAGGATCAATGAGGCAGGCCCTCTTCTCACCTACCCATTACTTGTAAATTTATCAATGTCAGCACCTTGTGCACAAACAATTCCATTTTATGCAAATATGCTGCAACCAAATAAAATGTTGTATCAGTAAGATTCTTTATGGGCAATGGGAATATATAGCAGCCTGCAACAGGGTCTGTAGAGTGGAAGAAATGAGAGATTTATAAGAAATCCAAATAGTGGGACTTGGGCTTTTGAGGTTTCCCCTGTATTTGAATTCTTGGGACTACTTACTTTAGGGAAACTCATGCTTTTAGATCTACTTCATCAGCTACCAACAAAATGAAGAGGCCATAGCAATTAAGATTATTGTGTGATAGTAGCACAATTTACATTAGAACTTGGCTTACAACCTCTTTGTTTCGTCAGTAATTTGTAAATGAATGCAGAATAAAAATTACAATACTGGCATACTTGTACTCATACTCAACTGATGAAGTTAAATCTATAAGCATGGGTTCCCTTGAAGTAAGTAGTGCTGAATTCTGAGCCATATTGACTTGTCTGCTCAAGGTGCCCACATTTTTTCAAGGCCCTGCATGGACATGTTGCCATAACAACTGGGGTATCCATCGTTGATTGTGTGTTTGTAACGAAGTGTAATATTGCACGTTAAAAAGATGTGGATGAAAGGTTGCACATGATTTTGCTTACGCTGAACCTCATACCAGTCTCCCCACACAAACTGTAACATTTCATATCATAGCTTTTTTTTTTTTTTTAGTTCATTTTTTGATGTAATGCAAACATAACAAATTTTTTATTTCCCCATATTTTGTCTCCTTTTGTTTAAACTCTTTTCACATTTTCTGCTTTTGCCCTATTTTGTTTATTTTGAAGTTTGTAAAATTTTATGTATTTTTTATCATGTTCTCTTGTGCCATTGAAAATCCCAGATTTCAGTCAAATGTATATTTAAAAAAAACATGTTTACTATAGGCCTTTCTGTATTCAGCTGATTGATGCCGTTTCATTTCTCACATAGATCATGAAGGCTAACAGCAAACCTACTCATGGTTTAGTAAGAAATTAAGAACCAGACCTTTTTTTAATACAAGGCTGATAATGGTGAATATTTTATCACTCCGAAAAGCCAATTATGGATTAAATCCAATTCCAAAACATAACTTCTATAATTATAGGCACGCCGGGTAAACTTTTCTCAGTAATTGAATACAAGAATGATGTAGGCTTTGTTGTATACTGGATTTAACCTAGAGATTTTCCTTACCTTCTGTCATGTTGTGGTAAAAGTTTTAAAATCTTTTTTTGTTTTTTTTTTTTGTGATATTTGTCCTAGAAATCCAAATGCCAAAGGACTTGGCCATCATCCGCGAGGTTTATGAGCATGAGTACTCTGCTGAGGAATTTGAAGTGGAGCTGGATAGAGCCCTAGAAACCCAAGCTGGCACTATTGTCGTAGAACCTGCTAGGTTAGGTGAAGATACAGCTCGGTGGATCACTTGTGGAAATTGCCTGCACAAGACAGCTGTGTTGTCTGGAGCAAGTTGTCTTATTTGTGCTGGAGTCTGGCCAGAAAAAGGCTGGCTATTTTTACCACTGGGTTTTACAAGTGCTGTGTGCGCTGGGGTATATGCAGTTTCATGGCAGTTTGACCCCTGTTGTAAATATCAGGTAGAGTATGATTTAATGAAGGTGCCTAAACTTCCCTTACATTCACTCACCACCACCACACCTGTTGTTTTGGTGCGCAAAGATGATCTACGAAGGAAGGTGTTACAGAATGTTCTGGCTTTGACAGCAGCATCTGTTTGCTTCTACAAGATTTACAGATGGTATTTATGATCTTTCTTCAGAGATGAAAACATGGACTGGACAAGTGAACTTCTACTCTTTAAAATGAAGATTGTGAAATTATAATGGACTTTTTATCTAACAAATCGTCTGCCTTCAGTGCTGTGTTTACTTTTAGCTTTAGTAACATTGGAGTGTGTTGTTGGTATTCATAATATGAAAAAGCAAATTATTCTGAAACCAAAGCTGTGAATGAATAAAACAACAGTGCATTCTAGGCACAATGACATTAAAGGAACATTTGATATAACGGCAATGCACAAGAATTCAAAAACAAAGAAATAAAACTGCCCTATTGTTGTCATAATTTCAAGACTGCTCTAAGTTTTCAAAATGTTATACACAGCTATTTAATTATAAGTAGCCATACTGTAATTAAACATTTTTTGGGGTGTGTATTTGTAGTTTTGAATTGAATGATGGTTGGGACAATCTGCAGGTAGGGATTTTATAGGAAAGAACTTGCACTGAGAAGAGAACACCAAAGTATACTGTTGAGACCTCAAAAAAGTCTATATATAAGATAAGAGAAATGGTAGTGAAAACTTGTTGATATAAGAACATTTTTTTTAGGAGGAATATAAGAAAAGAATTATTACTTATTTGATGTAAATGTAAATCACTGTCAATATAGATAGATAGATGTAGTTTGGAAAAATGTTATCATTTTTATCAGTAAAATGAAAATTATATAAAACTAAAAATTATTCCTGCATTATAAGATACCAGAAATTTATGATATATAAAAAAGATGATCTTCAGCTTTTGGCATAACAACATTTCTTGGATTATTACTGCATGTAATTTTTTTATTTTTTCATACTCATTAAATATTGTCATGACGTTTGATATTACATTTTGTACTCTGATGATGGCTTAGTGCCAAAAATTTGTTTCATCTGATTATCAAGTGCCTTTCAATAATAAGATGGAGAGCAAATCAAGTTTATACTTTGTAACGAATGAAAGCCAGTCAGGCACTTGATAGAAAGCTTGAGATTTAACGAAAAAGGATAAAAAGAATGGTTGATGCTAGAGTGTGCTTCTTTTTGATCTTTGCCCATAGCTATAGAAATTTAAATCACAGCTAGATTCCCAAAACTTGTTCAACAGACTTAAAAGTGAAAATAATATTAACTTTTGTTCAGGGTTAATCCTGTGTATGATATTAAGGCCTGAAATTCAACAAGACTTAATGCCACTGTCAGGCTTAACAATTGGTTTATCTGGGATTGTCACATAGTTTTCAATATTGCAATGATCTAAGGAACCAATTTCTACTTACTCGTAATGCTTACCGTTTAAAATTCTTTCCCACTGGAGTAGAAATCTAATCCGCATTTGCTTCCTTTTTTTTTCTTTTTCTTTTTTTAAGTCATGTAGAGAATGGTAGTTGGGATACTTTTCAAAAGAATGCCTTTTTCAGGGGTGGGAGACCCTCTGTATTGACATGGAATTCCATGTAGCAAAAAAAAAAAAAAAAAAGGTCATGACAAGAAAAGGAGGGGGGCATACTGCACTTTGCCGAGGCCTGGCAGGTTGTATAGTTCATATTTTCTGCTCCTAGTCCTACCCTTGCTTTTTTGTCTAGGCCTTTCCCACATTGCCAACTTCATGCAACATTTTCAGCTTGGTCATGATGAAGACTAGGGTGTATATGATTGTGTCTCAGCACATTGAAATTGCACATAAAAGAGTGTCTTCATGGAATTGAAAGCACCCCTCAACTATTAGTACTACAGTGTGGCACAAAATTATTCATACGGGTTGTTACTTTGGTAAACTGTCATATCTGTAGACCCCTAGATGTCTAAATATTGGAAGAGAGTTATGTTTTGCTTTTGAATCGATAGATGTTTTTTAGGAATCAAGCTGGGGGAGAGTGGCATTAAAATTACTGTTAACCCATCTTCTTCAATCATCCAAGTATCTTTCCGTCCCTTAAACTTTTGTTTTCATGTGTTAAGTAAACCTTACTTCAACTTCCTTGTATACAGCAGGTTTCTCCTGAGATGAACTCTGATAATAAAGCTTGCTTAAAATAATCTCATTTTGGGGTTCACTTTACCACTTATTTTAAATAGTTAAATGTACTTTGTATGCCTCAAGAAACCTCGCTTTTAAAAGTACTCTCAGGTTTATGATCTCAGGGGAATTTCTCTTTAAAGGATTCCACTTTTTTCTGTGCTGGCTTGTTGGCTATTTATTAGATGTAAATCTATAGACGGATATTTGTGAAATAATTATGTGATCATTACTACTATGGAATCCAGTCCATGAAAACTGGGTTCAAGACTTGATTGTGAGCACATGAGAGGCAACACTAGTGAAGTAGCTGTATGGTAGGACACTTTAAAATACACTCCATGGCTCCCAATAGTTGTTATTTTGTTCTTTCTTTTGGTATTTAATAATACATATCGTAAGAAAAATTAATGAGGGCTTCAATTTTTGCATTCTTTCCTCAACCTAAAATCCAGATATATCAGGTCAGAGTATAAAAAAACCATATAGCTCTCACATTTTATTTAAATCAACCATTTTGTTTAATATTGAACCCTGCATTTCGAATAAGTTGTGCAGGGTGTTTGGACTTTTTTGCTTTTTCGCTTTTGTAGACTGGTTCCAGTCTGTTACTAATATTACATTGTTCTTTTTTTTTGTTTTTGTTTTTAAATGTAACAACAATTGACATTATGACAAATTGTTCTGTTGCTGTTATCAAAAGCAATAAATGAATAAATGCAAAATTTTGTTACAAAAATTTGTCCTTTTCTTTAATAAGAGTAGGTATTCTTCCATTTTAAACTGGTCCATCAAGTTCAACAAGAGAGACTTCTTAGCCAAACCAAGTTCTTAAGTTCATTCACATATAATGTACTTTTTTTTATGTGTCAGGCATGGACCATTGCAGAAGAGGAAAATTTATTACAAAAAATGCCATGATTATTAACGATAAATATACAATGTTAGCTCAAAATTTATGTCTTAATATTCTTAATTTTTAAAAAGAATGTTCATGTTCGTAAAACAGGCACTTCAAAGAAATTTGATGCCTGCTATCAATGTGTAGCTGCAATGCCAAGCTATGCTTCCTTCAAAAAGTTAAATGCTCTGCATAACTTAGACATTAATTTTTTTTTTATGTCCTTTTCACTACTGATGTTACTATGTTATTAAAACTTTATCCTTATCTTTGACAATCAACGAATCAGAAATGGGTTTGAAAACTGATGGAACAAGCTGCTGTAACAGTGTAAGATTTTTGGGGCAGTGTTATTGTGAATAGTGATGACCAAAAACAAGGAGATGTATACAATGACATCTACTGCTACAGTATGCCCACTAGAATTTTAATAGAGAGGCAAAGTATTCAACAAAAAAAACCCATGTATTGAAAGCGAGGAGCAAAAAAGTGAATGCTCTTCTTTGGTCAGAGATGATAAAACAACATAAGCGGAGAAAATTAAAGTTTAAAGCCAAAGGATATCAACCCATGTCTGACCACCTCAAAGCATACTAATAGTAATATCTTGCCCAATGCACTTTCACATAATTCTAATCTAAGGCTGTTTGTAATTAGAAGTTTAAGGTAATTCATTTAATGTTATATCATGGATATACAGGTATATGGACATTTCCTTTTGTTTTCTATTCATAATTAAGTATAGGTGAAATTGAACAGAAACATCTTTGTCCATCATCTGTTCTCTTTGCAGCCACAAACTGCAAAATTTGAGCTTTTAATATACAGCAAAATTTCGTTTTTCAAGGACACTTTTTTTTCAATCTCAAGTCTTTATTATTGCTCTAATATTGAAGACTAAAAATTAGCAAAAACATGTATGAAACTCTTTGAAGTCATGATTAATTTCCCATTCTCCATTCCTCCAAATTAAACTCAGAACTTCCTGAAATCTAATCCTAGCCTTTAGTGCTGGTTGAAACTGTTCACTAGTTGCATCGATCTCAGTCATGAAGTATTAATTCCAAAAGCCTTTTCAAAGCTCCAGATCTAGATATTTAAACTAGTTAAATTTTGGATAGCTCAAGATGAAAAATTATCCTCCGACACTTCATAAAACTAAAAGGTGGACTCTCTAAATAAAAATCATAAACTAACTAATTATAGTTATTTATATGATTGTTGAGCAAAATATGCCAAAGATATTTATAAAATGAAAAGTTGTGAGTTTTTATTCTTGTGCAAAGATAAGCAAAAGAAATCTCATACAGTTGTTTTCACTTCTAGTTCAGTGATGGTACATGAGCACATGTAATTTATATCCCAATTTGATCTGTTGTAGAGTCCAGCTATTGTACTACTATCTTTTGCACTAAGACCAATTCTCTGCATTTTATAACTAGAGTGAGAATGTCTGAGTCAAAGCAAGGGACTTTGTGTGAGAACTATCAACTGCAAATCGATGCCAGATATAAAATGTTACTGAAAAGATCAACAAGAGAATCAAGTCACCATCTCTTTTTGTGTGCTTATACAAGCCCTCTTATAAAACTGTATAATTGACACTTGCCTAAAGAAAAAAAAATAATTTCTTTCACTCCCATCAGTAAAAATGGTTTTAAAAGTTAAATTTTAGCTATGCACACTGAAAAAAAAAAAAAAAAAATCATTTAGCCTAATTGAATTTTTCTTCCAAATGTTTTTGCACCTCTTCCATATCTTTAACAAAATCAATTGGCTGGATTTTAAATAAGAATATATGTAGGCCTATTCGACATCCAAAAAAGCGTTCAGTTTCTAAATATCTTTCACATGTACATTATTAAAAGCTTACTGTTACATGCTTCAGAAGTTTAATTATTTATTGTTGTTTTGGTTGCAGTGAAAGAAATTGCTTTGGGTCGGACAGATACACAAAATATGCATTCACATGATAATTAATAATTTCATGTACGCAAATAATTTCACAACAATACGATCTTAATTTGCCTTAAAAGATCAGTCCTAATGAGTCTTATACGACGAAGAATAATTAGGACAGAAACGGAAATTGATGTAGTTGTCATTGGTTTTCTGCTTTTTTAAATTTTGTTTTAATAATACAATATGAAAATCTTTTTACATGGAATAAACATGAATACCATTCTTTTTACTAGTTATCTAGTTTTCACCTAATGAAAGTTCTGAAAAAAGACCAAAGAAATCATCATTTTCTTTTATTTACTTTGTAACCTTTTCTGTCACTCAACCATCTAGTTTAAAAAGACTAAAATGTGCATGAAAAACAAAACAAAAAGCTCTTGTTATTTGTCCACAATTTTATTTATCAATATTTTTTTATAATGAAAATGATTTGATAGAATTAGATTTTTTTTTTTTTTGATACTGCATCCTTTGAATTTCAAAATAAAATGAATAATGCATTTAAAAAATCACTACAAGTGCACTCCAGTTAAATTGACGGGAATGGGGTAGATGTTGATGTGATACAAATATTTTTATATAAATTATAAGAGAATGTTTTAAAATATCAAAGTACAATATACTGAGAGAAAAATGCTCTATTATCTAAGTTAGCCTATCTTTATCTATACCTCTACTCTAATCTCTGTTCTAAGTTTCCAAAGTATTTTGCACTCTTAAAATACATGTCGACCAATTCTAACAAAAAAAGTTTATTTTTTTCACCACTAGTAAAATGTTTATTATGGAAAGAATTTCATTTAAACTTGTTCTGAAAGTACATACAGAGCTACTGAGGAGATTAAAAAAAAAGACCTCATATTAATACAAATGAATATTAGCTAAAGCATGGCACTATATAACTAAGAAATCTTTTTCACGCAATTGAAGGGAAGAATAGGAACTGAATATATAAACGTTGATACATAAATATAATCTGTAGAACTAGAATGCTGATATGAGAGAGATAAGTGGAATGCACTGGATGGGTTTGCTGTGCATATATATCCAATGAGAAAGACAGTAGAGAGACAGCCTGTAGTATTTTGTTTTCACGTAAAAACTAGGTTTCTGTCATTTAGCTTTTCTAGACCAAAAAAACAACTGTTTAAAATTCAAGTTCCTACAGTTCCATCTCATCAAGCTCAAAGTAAAACTGTCCAAAATATTTTCCTCTCTCATATAAAACAAATGCATTTCAAAACTGAAACAAGGGCCCATAAGTAAACCAACAGCAATGAAAAAATGCAGCTTCTACCAGTATTAAGATTAGTATTGAGGTGCTGCTTGACAAATAAAAAAAAAACCCATAAAACCAAAATAAATTAAAAGTTTTGACTTTCAATACAATGCATACAGTCAAAACATAGTGGACTATTTTCCAAATTAAAGTTTGCAGTTGGTCCCATTTTTCTCTTTCTCTTTGCCATTGTCAATCAACATTTATTTCAGAAACAGAAAAGTTTACTTATAACACTGCCTTTGTTTCAATAGATACTATTAGTAGAGACTGTTTAAAAAGAAACAAAACAACTTATGACTAATTATTATCTATATTATTGTTGAGAAAATGTTGCGACTAATGTTGACATAATGAAAAAAAGCTGCAGTTTTATTTCAGCAAAAAAATCTCATGTTCATTTCTTGTTCATTGTTGATACAAAAGCATATAATGTTTTTACAACCTAAGTCTAAGATACACCTGTTTATCATATTATTGAAAAAGAAAAAAATTAAAAACTGACTATACAAAAGCACTAAAACGTTTTTTCTACATATGCCTATGATCCACTTCTGTTTATCACATTATTGTAAAAGACAAAAAGTTTCAATGAAGAGCTATCAAATTAACTTTTTTCATTGATCAAAGTGCTCCAGATGTAAGATCATCGACTTTTCAGCTTTCTTAAATTTGAGCTCATTGTCATAAATGAATAAAAGTTCAATTTTTTAGATCCTGCAAATACGACCATGGATGACATTCTTTCCTTTGTCTTAACTTATCCTTTGAATGCCAACTCATGCTAATAAATGTAACCAAAAGAAAACACCTTTTTCATTCACCATAAGATCAAACTTAACATGTTGCATGAAATGTGCAGCGTAAGAAAGATTCACAAAATGGCATCCCCTTAAGCAAAGAATGACATTTCATCGTTTGTAAAAAATATATATATGAGCAATTCAAATTTCTTTATTCAATTTCCAATATGAAGGCTTTACTTGTATAGATATTTCATTAGTATAGGAAACAGTAAAACTTCAGACAATTCAGACTCTCATTTCTAGAGTACAATCTCTGGAGCTACAAAAGATTTCACATGTATATGCGATTCTTTGTGCAAATTGGATATATCAGCACCAAGAGAATATTAAGTTGATATTAGAGAAAAATTCGTTGAAATTCTCAAGGCAAGTCTACATTATGTTGGGACCCATGCTTTCACATTATCTACACAGAATCAAGTGCTAAATATACACATAAAAAATATAGGTATAAAATATGAGGGCAGAAATATAACTAATCAGAGGTATGCTAATGTTACAGCATTATTAGAAGGAAACAGTCAAGCATGAAAAGAATATTGGACATTGACATTGAGACTGCAGGCACATGAGCAGGATTGAAAGTGAAGGCAAAGAAGACTTACGTACATTATGTGGGAGAGAGGCAAACCAGCAGGCATTTCGATAAATAAATCTCCTCTTGAAAACAATTCAAATATTTCGATCACATAAATCAGGGAAAGGCGCATGTGACATTAAAATGAGAATCCATGGTGAACTCTAGAATGCAAAACAGAAAGAAAAAGTAACAAACAAATCCCAAACTGATGACTGATGTATTAAAAAATCTTACATGGAATTTCAAAAGAGAATACAAAAATAAGATTGAGGCAACTTAGATTTTTGTATGACATATGCCATTTTTTAGGTATCAAATAAATAGAGAAGTATTTATCACAACTTAAATATAATTATTCAAAAGCAAGGTATTTGAAAACAATGAATAAAAAAAAATGATATATCGTATACTTTTATACTTTACTGATGAAATTAGAAAAAAGAAGAAAAATCTGATGAAAATGACAGAGCAAGGAAAGAATGATGCAGAACTATATAGGCACACACTGCAATTTTATATCACAACTATCACTCAGTATCAGTGACAAATGTCTATAGACCATCAGCCAGATAGCTTGGAAAAACAGTAATTAAAAAGCAAAGAATAGTACATGTAGGTAAAAACCTATACATGAGACTTTTTTTCTCTGGCTTTGTCTTTCAAAACATATCTCTTTATCCAACCTTAAAATGGGACTATAGAGCTAAAAAAAGATGTTAGTGCATGGATTATATCATTATTATTGATATGAAATTAAATGACGTCAATATGAATGGAGTGCACTGTAGCATTTATCTCTTGAGTAATAAGCTTTAGAGAAAAGGCTGAAAATCAGTAATATTTAAAAGACAAAAAGATGCATGCCAAATTTGCCAAAATTGTTCAAATCATGCAGGTCTCAAGAATTGGAATTAATAATCTTATTAATTATTAAAACAAAGAGTAAATCTTTAAAACAATGATTATGTTTCCAGTTAACATAATAAACTTAAAAATAAAAGTATTTTGAACCCTCTGATTTTGAAACCCAATTGAAATTAAGTTACTAAGGAATACATGTATATGTATAATAATTGGAGAAAAAAACGTCTTTTGAGAATGAATACATAAATCAAAGTCTCTTTTCCAGTCTTATCAAGAACTGGATTTTTTCAGCATGGCAAATTACAGCACAGGAGAATGTATAAATAAGTCTAGCACTAGATATCTAAGAGGGATGTCCGAAAAGAAACAGGAAAAGGGGCATAACTCAAAGAGTTTTGATCAGATAAATTTGAAACTCACACAGATTGAAGTTCACTCTTCCACTACTTCTCAACGTAATCCCTGTGTAGATCGATGCATTTTTACCAGCGCGACAGCACTGAATTGATACCCACTCGTAGTTTTGCCCAGTCATATTCACTGTCATTACGCCAGATTGGTAGGTGTGGGGACACAAACATCAGAAGTTAGTACTGCAGAAAAATCATCACAACTTAGACCAGTTACTCAAAATCCCAAAGGGTGGCTAAGGTCTAAGTTATGGCTCAATACCCATGAAAATGAAGGCAAATCCTTTGATAAACAATTTAATAAAATTGTATCTACCCTCTATTCAAATAAAAAAAGACTCCCCTACACCAAAAAAAAAAAAATACGAAAATAAAACAAACTTCATTAAAAGAAGAATGATGGCATCCATGTTTGCAATGACCAGGGAGAGTAAATATTAAAAAATTAATCGATTCAGCAATACCTGTTTGAATTACTATTGGTACTCACTTGATAAAGATAAATGCATGGGTCAAACAGCTATTGCCGATTGATTCATATTTTCCCAATAATTTTGACAAATCTGTGTTGACTAAGGATGAATTTTTAAATGATACAAGATGCTGAACAAAACATGTATCAAAATTGATCTTTTCCCTTCTATACAACTTGAGGAAAAAAGTCGTAAAATTGTTTAACATGAACAAAATGAAGGAAATCTGAAACAGCGAGAAAGGCTTCATAGACATTATGAATGAGAAATTGACTGGTTGGTCAAATAATTTTTTTTTCATCATTGTTACAAAATACCCACAAGGCTCTTCCACCTGGTAAAGTATATTCCGAGTAAAATATACAAATTTATAAGTGAGTTGAATTGTTCCATATTATAAATGGAGTTAATGAGGGTGAACAAAGAATAAAAGAGAGAGAAGAGAAGAACAAGAGAGTACATGCGAGAGAGAGAGGGGGGAGGCGGGGGGAGAGTTATAGTGGCTCTAGACAGTAAACACATTGAGAGTATCAGCTGTACTCACAATATCATTATCTGAGATTTTAAAGAGAGAAGCCCTGTATGACGTACTGTGTGCATGAAATAATAAATGACCTCTGAGCTTTCAGGTACTGAAATATTTACTAAATGGGTCATTTTAACATCCAGATTGCCCACCTCATGCTTATTCAGGCATTTATTTGAGGAATTCTTATTGACCTAGATGTAAAAATACAAATATTATCCCCTTAAGAAGAATATCTGTGTCAATTTTTTTTTAACCAACAATGTCAATGTTTAATCTGACACATCACACCACAGTGGACTAGTTTGAACAAGCCTCTTCAGAACTACATGTATTCTGATTTACAATAAAAAAAAAAGGATAATAATAATTTCTAATTTTTTTTTTTTTTTTTTTTTTAATTAAATAATGATATTCTTTTATCTTTGGATAATTCTTTTTCATTTGAAAGAGTAAAAAAAACAGCTAAACATAAACATGAAATAGAGATAATGAGCTGACCTTAACAAATACTTCTTCAATGGCTTGATAAATGACCTTCACTTTACAAAAATTCAACTTTATTACTGAGCAAATAAAAGATTTCAGTTCAACATAAAGCCAGCATAATTTCTCGTTTTAATAATTTTTTTTTCCAACATAAACAAATATATATATATATATATTCATAATCTAGAGGATAAAATCAAATTTATCAACTTATATCACACCTGAAAAAATTAACACAAAAAAAAAGGTAAAATCACAAAAATATTTCATTATGCTATCACTGATTCAACATGATTAAAACTTTCTGTAACAATAAACCCCTTGTAAAAAAACCTACAAGTAAAACAAATGGTAAATTAAAGACAATTAATGCACTAATGAATCATCAGTTTAAAACAATTGCAAAAATAAAGGTTTAATAATTATGCTAATTTCATTTGTGTTTATCATTTGCTGAAAGTTCCTTCTTTGCTCTGCGTGCCATGATTTTGAAGTACAGCCAAGGGGCTAAAACCCGCAAACATATCGCCAGTTTAACGTAAAAAGGTGCTAAGATAAGCTCATCACATCTTCGCTGCACACAGTTGACAATCTTTTGGGCAACAAAGTGTGGATCATAGCCATTAAGGGTTGTTTGGTCATGCTCTGAAATGTTCAACAGAACTGTGTCAGTTAGACATTGTTTATCAGGTGATGACAACACTGGAAAAAAGCAGTATTAATGCAAAAAAATTTGAGGAAAAAAAGGCAATTCTTTCACTAGCATTAATTATCTTGTAATAACAGGGTTGTCAATATTCCTGAATATAATAGAGAAAAAGAAAAATTATTGAAGTAAAAAAGAGCCCCAAGGTAATGATGAATCAGACTTTACCCATAACTTTAGAAAAGTTTTTACTAAGATTTGCAGTACTGTAACACTTAATTTAGTATTGTGGCCTCTGAATCTGTGTAGGTGCGTACAGTGTATTTAAAATGAAAAAAAGTTTGCTGTTTTGATAAATGCTTGAAGTCTTGAAGTGAAGGAGAGGAGTTAATGTTTGCGTCCAAACTCCATCCAATAAGTAGGTCTGTAGTTTGCATGGTATTCTAGGCTTGTTAAGACAAGCAAGCACTGTAAGGCCCAGTGCTTTTCTTGAGCCATACAGATTTTCTTCCACAGCTGATGTTGTAGCCAACATTTTTGTATTCTCACCCCAACAGTAAAACAGACTTTAGATAGAGACCTGAGAACTTGAAAATAAGAAGGCTAGTGAAACCTTGGTGTGGGACAACATGACACAAAGCCAGACAAATGAAGGAGGCAGGAAAGAGCCAGATTTAAGCAATATGGATAAAGGATAAAGTATGTCCTGAGCAAGTGAAGTGAGGCAAATCATACTCCTCCAAACATGGTCCAGGCAGGCAGTTAATGTACTATGCCCAATAATATCAAAGTGATTCAGCTCCAAATTAGTGGGACTGGAAGCCCAACCCTACTAAAACAGTGATCATGACAATAAATGCTAAAGTAGAGATAGATAGATATAAATAAAGGAAGAAAGCTTGGAAAATATCACAGAGTTTAAACATTTTGGAAGCTTAGCAATCGAGAAAAACAATACTGAAAAAGAAAAAGGAAAAATCAGGATTTCATAAGCCTCTCCAATATTTTGGGATATGAAAGCAATATGGAAATCAAGTGCACATAGCACCGAAACTAAACTGAGGTTGTATAAATTAAATGTTAGATCAGTTTACTGCATGCTTGTGAGATATGGCACCATCAAACACATAAAAAGCAAACTTAGGGATTTTGGAAAGAAATATTTTTATAGTTAATCTTCGGAATCTGGAGGAAATTGAGGATTATAAACTAGGAATAGCATCCAAGACAAGAATAAATTGAATTGTGCAAGAGATCCAAAGAAAGCTGGAGTTGGCTGGTAAATCTCCTCCAAATGACTGGGAACTGCTAAATTAATTATTGCCCTTAGTTGGAATCCACAAGGCACAAGAGAGGCAGACGAGGAGGCACATGGATGAGGACAATGGCTGAAAAAGAGTTCAAGTTTGATCTATTTGACTTAAGCTTAGCGAAACAAGGTATTAATCAGAACCTATTTCTCTCAACAGTGGGAGGCAGTAGAGGCTAATTTTTCTTTAAAAAATAAAATAATACGTTCTGTTAGGAATATTTTCTGTTTTTAAACAGCATAAATCAGCATCAAATCAAAAAACAACAAATTGAAGATTTTCATTTGATAGACTGAATAAGCACAGTGGGTCTATAAATCTAGATCTTGACTTCTGAATCATACATATTGTATGTGTTTTTATGTTTTTATGCATAAAGCCCATCCCCCACAAGGTGATCTAAGGCATTCAGGCCCTAGTCAGGCCAGGGCATCATTGGCAGGTTTAGGCCTGAATCTAGAAAGTTCCTTACAGATTTCAAGACCAGTTCTTCAGCCACTCATGCAGGTTCGAATGAGAGTTTGTATAAAGCATAAAATAATTTGTGAAACCATGCTTTAATCATGTTCATCAAATGTAAATATGCAGATATGTACCTGTAACTTTAAAAATTTCATTCCTTTGAAGAAGAACAAATATAAAATTTTTTTTAATGGAAGTCAAAATAAAACTTTTGATTCAAAACAAAAACTAGATTATAAACCCATACAAATGACTACCCAAAAAGCAATCCTCACTAAAAAGGAAATTTAAAGTAAAATAGGCACTTCTTAAAACAGGGCCAAATCAATAGCATATTGTTTTTCATACATTTTAAATAACTGAATCCTATCCTAAATTTCCTTTCTGTGAGTAATTTAATGGTGCAAATTTCACAAAGATTATGCCAGTAGTCTATCAAAGTGCTTTAGTTTAAGCTATCCAAAAAAAAAAAGCATCTAAACTTGTATTTAAAAAGCCAACTCTGAAAAATCAATGCCCTGTGTATAGACATTTTATAAAAAAGATTAAAAATAACTTTTAATTTATAGACATTTTATAAAAAAGATTAAATATAACTTTTAAACTGTTCTGAATAGCTGCAAAGGAAAAAAAATTAAGTAAGAATCACTGATGATTTTGAAGAGAAAAAAAACCACAAAGGCAAGTCCCCTATATACATGGTTTATCTTTCAGCATGATTTTAACTTGACTGTCATAGGGTTAAATTCATCCTTTTAAAAAGCACTTCAATTTGGTCTGTTTTTCTTATTGTGGATAAAGCATTGGGGTTCTGATGCTTCGAGAAACAGAATGAAAATACCTTTCATAAAATAATATAGATTTAATTCTAGACATCTTATCTCCTCTTTTCCTGGGTACAGTAGTTAATCTTTTTTCATTTAAAAAAGCAAGCACATGCATTTCTCCATTATCCCAAAAGCACCTTAACAATAACTATATCGAAGATAAAATAAAATTGAATTTTCAAACTTACTGCCATGAGTTGAGCCATCTGCAGAGAGCGCATTCAGGGAGAGGTTTGTGCGGATATAATAAGGACTGACCACACACACATTGATGCCATAATGTTCTACTTCTGCCCTCAGACTGTCAAAGTATGCTTGCATGGCATGTTTTGAAGCAGCATCTAAAAAATGTGTAAAAACAAAAATACAAAAAAAATAATGATGATAATAACAATAAAAATAAAAAACCAAAATTTTTTTTAATTGATAAAAAAAATTAATAAAATGAGTTGAACAATTCCATTTCTGATAATCACATATGTGATGCGTTCTGTCAAAACGGGGCATAAGGTACCCTCGAGCTGTTATGAGATATTTATACCATTGTATAGTTCAGGTCTTAAGCTTTATTTTGACACCAAGTTTATGTCAATTGGATAATTTTTGGCTCAGCTATGGGCATTTGAAGATGGTTGGTACGTGAAAAGCAAAAACTTGTTTTATTGAGAAAACTGAGTTTAAAATTTTGAATATATCTGCATAGCAATCAATAGGTTCTAATTATTCAAGAGTTACAAAATTTGGCAGTCACAATGAGCACATAATGCTTGACACGCACACAAAATTTCACACTGTTTCCTGCAGTTTTCTTTATTTTAAAGCACATTATACATTCCATAACTCACCCCAACAATGCAAAATAAAGGGAAAATGCAGTCTCAGAAGATTTTGCACAATAATTTATTTATGAGTTCATTTAATTTATATCAATTCAAAAACAGTGCTATATTTAAAAAGTTTAGGTTTTCCCGATTACAGTGATACCAAACAATGCCAGAATGGCTTGTTGATCAATGACCAAAATCATTGGTTAAAAAAGGTTATGATTAGCGTAATTCTCGTTCAAGAATTGGACCTCTGTCAAAGAAATGCCGCTAAAGTGTATTTTCAAACGCAAAAACATTGTTTTTTCATAATAAACCTCAAGACTAATGTCTTTAGGATCGGAATATGCAATAAAAAATTTTAGCTAAAAAAATAGTGTATTAACTTTACACAGCAATATCTCAAAATAAGCCAGGGTACCTTATGCCCCGGTTTGACAGAACGCGTCACATATGCTTTTTAAAACTTCCTTCATTCCTTTTCTCCCTGAAAGTCACACATCATTTTCATGTAAACTCTGAAATATGAGAAGGTTTTCAAAAACTTAGTGCTAACACATCTTTTCTACATATTTTAATGCTTCATTGTACTCAGTGATTTTCTACATATTCTTATGCTTCGCTGTACCCAATCATGTAAAAACAACTTTGGCCCAATATAGATGGATTTCAGATGGAATATTTGTTCAGGATCTAACCAAACATAAGGTAATATTAAAATTAAGTCAAGAAAAAAAGACTTACGACAATTCCATTGGTCTTAAGGCCTGCCAAATAAGTTGCAGGTCACATTTTCAACATTTTTAATGATTGACACAGCCAGAAAGTTCTTTCTATGAGTTTAGCATACAGAGTGCACAGAGCTAGATTATTCTGAACCAGAATGTGTGATTTTTGGGGGGGATATTTGGTTTTCGAAAAAGCATTTTAAAGCAGGGTAAAGCGACCTAATTTTTATTTTTCAAAAGTTTTATATGCCACATGAGACTCGATAGAACTGGTTTCTAGATGTTTTTGCATGAGATGTATTGTATCACAAAAATAACTATCATGGCCATATTCCTACTTAAAATTCTTCTCACATTATTTTGCTCTTCCCCCATTTCATCGGCAAAAAAAAAAAATAAATAATATGATCAATGAAGCTTCATGACAGATGTATTTTAAAAAACAAATAAATAAAGTGAAATTGGTGTTGAGCTTTGTTTCAATGTTTGAGCCAAAGGTTATGAGGTGTCAGATTAATTTTGAAGAAAACATGTCAAGTGACTGGAAAATATATCAATGTCTT
This sequence comes from Plakobranchus ocellatus, assembly GCA_019648995.1. NCBI lineage: Eukaryota > Metazoa > Mollusca > Gastropoda > Plakobranchidae > Plakobranchus > Plakobranchus ocellatus. Next base: position 676,556 of record BLXT01007728.1, read on the forward strand.
TTTATAAATATCAGGTTTTTAAAGAAATACCTCCTTCTCACTTACAAGCTGATCGATGTGGTATAGCCATCCGGCCCTGGACGCTGCTTATGCATACAATATGCCCGCTTTTCTGTTCAACCATGAAAGGAAGTATTGCTGTAAAATAGATGAGAAAGAAGTCACATCATCATAAAGTATTACTGACAAGTACTAGAAGAGCACAAAAGCAAAACCCAAAGAGTTTTGGAACTATGTCCTTACAGATAGGCTGCATGCATATACACACATACATTTTTTCTACTATTCTGCTGAAAAAATGAACAGAAAATTTGAACAATAAATATCGTATCAGTATCAGATCTTTCATATGCTGAATCCAGTTGCAATAAACTGAGGATAAGCACATTGCAAAGGGACCCATTACTATTGTATAAATTCTGTCTATCAGTATTGGCTGTCTAAGAAAATCATTAAGCAGCCTACTCTTTGAACAGGAGATCATCAATTCTGCTGCAGCCAAATAAAAAGCAGCAGCATCCATAGATTTAACACTGACAATACTACTCTTAAATTGGCTACAGCAGAATTTTCCAAGGGGTCTCCCATTTGTTAGTGGACGGAAGCACACCCTCAATTTCCTTGGTAGGAGCTGCACTAGTGGCATGTTTCCAACAGTTACAAGCAGTAGCCAAATTTTTGCACTGACATTATCAACAGTCAAAAATGAAAAATTACATGTTGAAGAAAAATGGCCCAAATACTTTATTTCTCTGAAGAAAATGAAATATTTTCTGGATATATCTTCTGCATTAAAAAACATCATTAAGAATCCAGGAAAAAGATCCCTGAAGGTTAGAGTAGAGGGGTTAACATTTTCTGAGGCAGGGTCTAAAACAAACAGACAGTTGATAATGATGACAGAATGCTCAGGCGTTAAAAATCATGGAAATAGATATTTACTGTATTTACATCTTTCCAGCTCATACATAAAGTTTGGATTTTGGATCTATAATATTGAACATGAAAACTGCAACATTAATGCAAGCAAGATGTTGAGCAACTCCGGCAAAATCATTTACTCTTCTCTTTATCCTAGATTTAG
>BLXT01007728.1:677921-690943 GCA_019648995.1 Plakobranchus ocellatus
AGCTCATACATAAAGTTTGGATTTTGGATCTATAATATTGAACATTAATGCAAGCAAGATATTGAGCAACTCCGGCAAAATCATTTACTTTTCTCTGTATCCTAGATTTAGATTTATTTACATACATGGCAAGGCAAAATGTGCTTATCATTTCGTTCATCTAAAATAGGAATATTGAAACTTTTTAAATTGCTATAACATTCTAAACACTGATGGCAGGTGCATCAAACCTATGAAGACCCTATTCAAAAAGAAGGCATTCAGAGGTTTGATACATCCGTCATTGATATGTGATCATAATACATGAAGTCTGTGAAAAGGCAAAAAGATAGACATACTAACATACTTCAAAAATATGAGTGTGAAGTTACATGACACAATTGTATAAAAGTTAAACATTTTTTATGATTTTATTCTTTTAAACTATTTTTGCCATTACCTTTGGTAATTTTAATATGGCCAAGGTGATTTACAACCATTAGCTTCATGTCCACATCAGACTTTGTCTCCGATACTGCACCCCTGTAACTCATTCCTGCATTGTTGATAAGAATGTCTATTCGACCCCAAATGCTGGCTATAGCTAGACGCACCTTGTCATCTATACAATCATCCTCTAGATCCAAGACACACACCACAGGTGAATGTTGGTGGCATAGCTGCATGGCAAAGTGCATTACAAAAATTATTAAAATTCAATGGCTTTCTTTTAGATGCAAACTTACACTGTAATTCGTGCAAAAGAGACATTGACAAGGTTTAGATGCATATGTAGCGGTGCATTTTGGTGATGAAATTCTTCAAAAGACTTATCACTTGAGATTCCTCAGACAACCACAAATAAAATTTCAGTTTGCTAGCTAGCTTTTAAGTGATAAAAATGAAGGCAGTCATCCATAAGTCTTTTTGGTTTTATAAGATTAAATGTAAAGTATTCAAATCAAGGAGTGAAACAGAAAAAAAGGCATGAAAGTAGACTGGACAAAGACATGCTTCTGGACAGGAAATGCACTGCGACATAAATCTACTGCAAGATATGAGGATGAATAATTTTTACTAAAGATAGTAGACATAGGGCAAAAGAGAGAGATACAGAGAGGAAGTGAAAGAAAAGATAGAAAGAAAAGAGATAGAGAGAGAGAGAGGGGAGAGTGAGAGAGAGAAAGAATAAGAGAGAAGAAGAAATGGAGAGGAGAGAGGGGAAAAGAAAGCAAGGGAATGGGGATGGGAGGAGGAAGGGTATAAGAGGGACGGACAGAGAGAAAGAGAGAAACAAAAAGGTGGATGGAAGAAAGACTTGAGAGATAAAAGGAGATTGTAAAGTCATAAAGAGAAAGAGACAGAGAGAGAGGAACTTACTTCCTATGAATATTGGTAATGAATGCATATGGCATATGTTTCTAATAAATTTATACCCCCTAGGGTTTCGTATCGATTTGCAGTCAAATTTGAGGCTGAGCTAGATTCTGAAGCAAAATTACAATATCTTTTCTTTGAAACCCCAACAATTTGAGTCCCAGCAGGGTTGCTGTATGGACTAAAGCAAGAATATCAAGCACTATTTTTTTTTTTTTGTTTAGGTCCAGATGAGTCTATTTCTTTCAAATAGTTACCAACAAATTTTTTATATACACATATTGTGTCATCACTAATAGAGGGAGAGTCTACACAGCACAAGACCAGTTCACCAATCAATAATACCACAGGTGATAATTGAATTATTCATATAGGCAGATGAACCTGAATTATTACAGTCATTGAAATGAAGAGGTAAAGTTTATCAAATTGAAGAAAAACAACAGCACTTGATAGCAGAAAACAAAGGAAATAGACATTCTTGATCTACTGAAGCAATCTTATAGTTCTTCAGTATTAAACTCAAAATTGTCAATTACATTACACAGGATCAGCTATTAATCGTTTACAAAATCTCTAGACTCATCTCTAAAATGGTCTCAAAATTATTTCTTGACTGATTATAGACTTGCCTGTTATACACACAAGATCTGGTTCCTAAAAAAANAAAAAAAAAAAAAAACCCCCCCCCCCCCCCCAAAAAGCAATACATCGTATAAAAAAAAATTTTTAATGTGTTTGAGTCGGTCGCTTTTTATTGTCTTGAAGTTGTACTACCAATAGGGAATGCAATTCTAGAGGTCGAGACAGTTCTTTTCTTTCTTTTTTTTTTTTAATTGAAAAAATAGAATTTTTTTTTTACTTTTTCATTCAATTTTTTTTTAAGCATTGGCTCCAATAAAACCTTTTTTTTTTAAAATAATGGAATTTTAAGTGGCTGATGTCTAACAAAGGAAATTAGTTCTTTTTTTATCTAACATGATAAGCTAATGCCTGCAATGGTAGATGTTGTATTGATAAATATTTTTCTTCTTTCTGGCCCAATTTTGGAATTTAAGGTCATTTAAATTGTAATGGTTCACTAGATAAGACTTGAACATACCTTTTTTTTTTTTAAGAATTGCATAACCCTCAGTATTTTTTCAAGCCATTTTCAGAAAATTACCTTTTTACTGTCTAGGCGATTCTTTAGCTCCACAAGTTTGTGCTCATTTCTGCCTGCCAGAATAACTTTGCAACCACAGAAGTGAAAGGCCTCAGCACAAGCTTAAAAAATACACATCAAATTAATTAACATTTTGTGTGAAACCATTTTTTTTAAAAATGATTTTAAAATTTTTATAGTGATCATTTTGGTATTCGGCTATATATTTCAGAGAGAAATTTTAGTACTTCTTCTAAGCTCACAGTTAATTTGGTGTATATTACAAATTCTAAGATGCTGACATTGTATAGCCTTTCATATTATGAGCTCATCATCTCCTGCTTCTCTATCACAAAAATGTAGAAAAATAGTATTCATAATAGCAAGTATTTAACTTAAGAATAAGTGTACCTTTCACCAGCCTGCTGCCTCAGTTATAGACTGTTGACTTCTTTTACAGTGACCACTGATTGATCAGAATTCAGACAATCTAAATTTTCAAATAATGTGAATTTTCCCCATTAAAAGAAATTTTTCCTGTACAACTACAAGTTCCTTGAAACTGAAACTGAATTAATTTAACCTAAATATTTTTTTACAGTCATAAATTTACTTGATATTTGAAATTTTGGCGCTGACTTGTGTCCACGTAATTCATATAATTATTATGTATTTTTACATAACGTTGATGCACTGAATATTGAGCAGCTACCTCAACTAAATGACTTTTTCCAAACAGAAGTCTACATCTTCATTAAAAAGTCACCCTGTACAAAAGAGTTGAGATCTTAAAATTGAAGGCCCTACTGACATTGTAAAAACTAGATCTATCTCTTAAAATAGATTTATAAATAATCTGAATTTTCGGAATCTGACATTTTTGCATTTTCCCTGATGAGTTTATTTCAAGCAGCGCTGACTTTCCATTTCCCACTATTTTACCTCAGCCTGCTTTGCAGTTCCTCTCTCGCACTTTTTCATTTTTCATATCCTTGCCTATTTTAATTTTTAAATGTCCATAATATTTTATTTTATTCAGAAGGTATATAAGTTACAGTGGTTACTGTAACTTTTCAGAGTTTTAGAATACAATAAGTACTGCCAGATAATCCATATGAATGAAACTCATGAATGATATATTGATTCCCTTAGATTTCCAATGTATTATTTTCATTTAGAGTAGCATATTTCTTGAAAACTAATTTAATAATACATCATTACCTATGTTTATAAGCAGTTTCAAGTAAAATGTACCCTGAGATGGTGTAATCCTCTACGTGTAATTGAATTTTTGCCAAAGAAACCCAAAGACCATCATAATTATGTAAATCAATTCATTGCTTTTTGTACAACATACCTTCTCCTAAACCAGATGAGGCACCCGTTATAAAAACAACTTTGTCTTGAAGAACCACATTTTTTCTACGGCTAAGAGCAAAATACAGTAAAGATATTAGACTGACAGGTAGGCCTATCACTGCCCAAAGAGCATTCACACCTAGATCACCCATCTGAACACATGTGAAGGAGCCCTGAAAAAAAAATGTGTTTTACTGAGGAATAGATGAATAACACATTATGAAACACAAGCAAATGCACATAGGAATTCAACATTGAGTTGTTTCTTTTCCCCTTCCATGCCAAGTATATCTTTAGTGTAATGATTAACATATACACTGCATTCAATAAAATTTTTTTGGTGCAAGCATGAACATAATATAAAATTGTATTTAAAAACACTATTGGTGCCAACTCAAATTGAGATTTTAGGGCTGATAATGAAAGCAGCAAGAGAATGAATTATACCAGTTTCATCTGTTAAAAGGTGTACTGTTAGTCTTCCTGACATAAAGGCATGATTTCAAATTCTGTCAGTACTGTTAGTCTTCCTGACATAAAGGCACAATTTCAAATTCTGTCTTATATCAATGATAGTGTCAAACAATGCAAACAAATATTGAGAATTCAATTAAAATTGCACTCTCTTTTAGCCAATTCCAAAGTCTGATGGTTTTAAAAAAGTTCCTTTTGTTAATTATTCAGGTTTCATTTTGTTTTTCATAATAAATATTCACGCTCTAAGAACAAAATTTTCAAATAGAATTCAGTAAAAATGATAAAGCAGTTTTCGTTGCACACATCAAAATAGTAAACATAGATTTTGCACTCCACCTAAAAGGACAAACAAAAACCAAATTAATCACAAAGGAGGAAGAAAATGAACAGAACAAAATATTATCATACTTTAGAGAGATCTGCACTTGGTTTCAAGGTTCACTTCAAAGTAAGTTACATCCCACGACTGTACCTGCTCAATTGCTGTCCAATCTCCTTACCCTTACAGCTCTATCACCCAAAAATAATAAGTTTCAGACTATACATATAATTTCAGCTGCTAATGCAGCACAAACAGAAGACTGTATCAATAAAACCATTCACGCAACTTACCAGCACATTAAAAGGAATCCTTTCCACTTAAAGTCTCTCGCTGGGATGAAATATGTGAAATACTGTTGGTAGCATGGCTGCTTACATTTCACTGCCCTTAATCCCTGTTGTGATAAAGCTTCTTTCTACATCATTCCATGACATAGATAGGGTTTGCAAACCGAAGGACTGATGTTTCCATAAGTGATGTAAAAATAGCCAATGCCAGCAATTTCTGCAAACAGAATGATTTCTAGATTAAGATAAAATTATCTCAATATGGGCTAACTTAATGATAGGATCCAAATGATATTTAAGACTCGTGTGACACATCCATTCAATGAACTTAAATTTTGGGCCACATAATATAACAATGTAATAATGGCAGCCTACTGAATCTCTCAAATGCCTGGCTTGCGAATAGGGGCTTAAGAGGTTTGATTCACCTGCCCTTGATAAGGAGCTTCCAGTTGACAGCAAGAAAAAAAAAGGGGTTTCATTCGCATATTTGGAAGAGCAAGCCTTGCAAAGAGTTTTAATTACTGAAAACTAGAGAAGAATCTGTTCCTTTGGAGCAGGAGACATTAATGTTTCTTTATAGCACTTATTCTAAAATCTGCTATTAAAAAATCATATTTTCATAACATGGTAATTCTAATGGCAGTATACTAATTTGAATAGCATTAGATTTTATTTATGTTTCTCTTATAATGGAGTACCGGTACATATGGTAGGTAAGAATTAATATTTTGAGTCAAGTAGTGAAGCAAAAGAGGTTCACTATGATGAATTGAATTTAAAATGATGATGACCATAAGAATATTTATTTTCCTTCCAAAATGAACAGAGAATTATTGATTTTGCTTTTAAGAGCTATAAAATGTTATCAGTATGATTTCATAAACCAACGTTTTAGAAGTTTTATGTAGAGGTATTGATAATCTAAAAAGAAAAAAAAATACATGAAAGCAAACCTTTTCATGTGAAGAAAATACTATTATTGTTTGATAGTGCAAAGCTCACCTACACTAAACATTCTTTGAGATGAAAATGAACCATTTTGTCACATCCATATTACATTGCTTCTGACAGAGATGTAGCTACTGAATTAACAGTCCATATTCTTCAATCTTGTCAGTTAAGACTGTTTAATCGCAATAAAAATAAAATTCTTCACTCTTCAAAAGATTACAAGAGATCTATTTGAATATTTGAGAGGCGTAAAGAAGATGACTTTATAATTTTATTTTCATATTTCAATCCTGCTTAACAATCACAACATGCTCTGCATCGTGTTTTTGAGGTGGATGAAAGATGACCAAAGAAAAAGCCTTCTCACAGGAACAAGAACTGTTCATTCCACAGAAAGTAAGATTTGGCTACAAACTTATGATTTTTTTTTATGTTTACACAAGCAAATTTAAACCTCCAGGTTTTAAAGTCACCATTTTACACATTCTTTTTTTTACGCCATACAGTCTTTTTACTAATAATACTTTACTTAAGGGATCATCTCAAAGAAATCCTCTAACCCCAAGTGCAATCTCGTTAGCAAAGGCGAACTAATCAAACAAGTTACAAAATTCAAATGTCTAGGTTACCTAACATCAGATGGCAGATGCACAAAGTGAAATAAGTAAAAGAATAGCCATGGCCAAAGATACATTCCAAAAAATGAAATCAATACATCAATACTGGCAAATAGAAACATAAGTATGACAACCAAAATAAGAGTAAGTAAAACATATGTATGGTCAGTACTTGTGTGTGGTAGTGAGTGTTGGACAATAAACAAAGAAATAGAGAAAAGACTAGAAGCAGTAGAGATGTGGTTTATAAAGAAGAATAATGGACAGAAAAAACGTCAAACGTCCTGAAAGAGGCTAATCTTGAGCGATCATTAATTAAAACCATAAGACAGAGGCAAGTACAATTTTTAGGCCATATTTGCCAAAATAAGGGTTTAGAACACTTAGCAATCACTGGAAAGATTGAAGGCAAACACCTGATGTTGACTTTACTTAAATGAGTGAAAATGAAAATTCAACGATCTAGCTCTAGGCCTAAAATTATAATTTTAAAGTGTAAAGAAATAAAAAGCCTGGAAACTAGAGGTTAGTAAGTCTTTGAGACTAGATCTATACTGCTTCATTAAAATATCTTTGCGGAAACATCCAATGACAAGATCCGCATAGTCCGTGAAAAATCTCTGGTCTCTCTGGCCTCAGTGTCTAAAAAGACCAGAATTCTGCTCTCGGAAGATACTTCTTAACTTTTGTGGGGTGAAAACTGCTCATCTGTCTTTGTGGAGAATTTTCTACAGACACATTTTAGACTGTCTGTACAATACACAATGAAGAGGGTTCCTTTTTTTTTTTTTTGGAGATGCAGCACAACTCAGCTCATTTTGCAAGACTGGTACACATACAAAACTGACAGACTTTATACAACAGCAAGGCCATATTTTTAACCTTTTCATTTAAATCTAACTGAACTAGGGCCAATCAGTCAAGAAATGTAGCCTCAAAAAAAAAAAAAAAGAAAGAAAAAACAGAGCTCATAAACTTTTGCAATAATGCAATGTGAAAATTCCTTAGTTTTTCCAGATTTCAACAAAATTCCGTGGCTCAAATTAAAGCATTTTTGTAATAAACGTATACTATATGAACTTAAAAAAAAAACAACAACAAATATATCTGGAGCTATAAAAAAAAAAGTTAAAACTCCTATTTTTTTTAGAGCTTTGACAGAAGGTTAAATGCATTTCTTTCACCCACAATTTCACAAAAAGTAGAACCAGTTTCTTCAATAATCTGGGCATGCCTCTTGTATGATCAATATGTGTAATATGATTAGTTTTTAAGAACAAGTTTAACAAAATTTAATGATTTCATTTCTCCTAAAAATAGTCTTGGACAATCAGAGATACATAATTTTTTTTTAATCTAATTCTTCTGCCACCTGTCCCACCATTATAGAGACAGTGTTGATTTAAAACAACACTTAATAATAATATTGGTAACATTTTTTTTCATTACTCTCACTGCTCCAGTACCACTACCAACTGTTATTATCATCAGTGCCATTATTAAAATTGGCTATATTTGATGCTTTTACAAAAAAAAAAAAGGATTTATTCCATACTAGATCTAACTATTGCAGCTAACAATGATTCTGATTATCACTGCGACTGGTACTTACTTAAAACCATGACTGCCTCATACTATAAACATTGAGACTACCCCAAACATTATACAACTACTATAATTATTATACTTCACACAATTGTTAGTATTAATGATCACCTTCTAGATCTAGTGGTGTGCTGCTCCCAATGATCTACGAACCATGTAGGGCTAAGCAACTAGTAGCTTGAGTGATCCACTACAACCAGCGTTTTACTACTAACACTACAATGGTGATTATAGTATAAATTACTTTTATTCCACTACTAGTATGTATATTCAGGTACCTTGTCTGGAACAGACATTGGCGATCAAGTTCCTCCACTTGTACCTATTCTCAGTTAACTTTATAAAGTTGTTATTGCTACCCTTGTCTATTGCCCATGACTTAAGATTTTCAATAAAAATTATTCTCTGTCTACCTCTTCTGTGTTTGCCTTCAATCTTTCCAGTGATTGCCAAGTGTTCTAAAACCTTATGTCAGCAAATAAGGCCTAAAAACTGTAGTTGACTCTGTCTAATGGCTTTAATTAGTGATCGCTCAAGATTAGCTTCTTTCAGAACCAATTCATTTGACTTTTTTTCTGTTCATGATATCATCATCATTCTTCTGGTAAACCACATCTCTACTGCTTCTAGTTTTTTTTCTATTTCTTTGTTTATTGTCCAACACTCACTACCATACAAAAGTACTGACCATACATATGTTTTAATTACCCTTATTTTGGTTGTCATACTTATGTATCTACAGTGGAATACGTTTAAACCGAAATTCTAGGGAGTATGATTTCTATTTTGGTTTAAGCATAGTGCATTAAATAAGTAAGATTAATAACGCAGAGTAACCAACTTCCGAAATATTAAGTTAAACCAATCCCACCTATCGTCACACCATAATGTGAATGAACACGCCAATCTATGAATCTTTCTCTCTTTTTTATCCTTTACTTTCCTTTTCATTTATGAGGTTCTTGCACCTGTTATAATAGTTTTCACAATTTCATCATCGCCTTTGTCAGTTTTCTGGTCCTAGTGTCTGCTTGTACAATTTAATCATTGCCTAAGTTTTCCGGTACTGAAGTTCTCCACAAGAGACATGGTTTTATTACCGGCTGTGATGCAACAGTGTTTGCTTAGCTTTTGCGCTGACGGGACCCAGACATGTAGGGAGTGTCTGGCACGGTCCGGCTGCGTAACTGAGTGGTGAAAGAGAAGGGATGGGTGTGCGCAGTAGACTAGACCTAGCCAGACATCGGGCCTGGCTGTCTGTAGTGTGAGGTACCGGTAACTAACAGTATTGGCTTTGCATGGAGTAATGCGCGAAAGAAAGGGATGGGCAAGGAGTGTATAAAATAAAAAAAATATTTTTTATTAATGTGTCAGTTGGACAGTGACTGAGCTTTCCCGGTAGTTTTTATTTCGCATTAGAGAAAGTAAGGCAGCCAGCGCTTTCGGTTTACCGCATGTTTAACAAGAAAGAATAAGAGGAATAACGGAAAGCTCTTCAATTTCTTTTTGGTTTAGCCGTTTTTTCGGTTTAGATGTGGTCTACTGTATTTGCCAGTATCTGTTTCATTTTTTGGAATGTATCTTTAGCCATGGCTATTCTTTTACTAATTTCACTTGTGCATCTGCCATCTGATCTTATCAGGTAACCTGGATATTTGAACTTTGTAATTTGTTTGATTTTTTCGCCTTTGCTAATGAGATTGCACTTGGGATTAGAGGATTTCTTTGAGATCACCACACATTCCATTTTCTTTACATTCAAAGACAGGCCCATTCTTTTGCTGTCTAAAACTACAGTATCTAGAAGTTTTTGGAGTTGCTTGCCTGATTTTGCTATTAAAATTGTATCATCTGTATACCTGAGATTATTAAGATTCTCTCCATTTATTTTTAAGCCTGAAATACCATCAAGTTCCTTAAGATTATTTCTTAATATAAGTTAAAAAGTCAGGAGACATTACACATCCCTGCCTCACACCTCTTTTGATGGGTTTGAAATCACTATGTTCTCCTTCAATTCTTACAGATGCAGTCTGATCCCAGTAAAAATTTCTTATTACTCTCAGGTCTTTCCCATCGATGTCTAATTTTTCTAGCATATGAAACAGCTCTACATGTCTTACTTTGTCAAAAGCTTTAGAATAATCAATGAAACAGAGGCGGAGATCTTTTTGCATTTCTAATACATCTTTCCATAAGCTTTGACAGAGTGAATATAACATTTCTAGTCCCTTTATCAGGCATGAAGCCAAACTGTTTTGGGGATATTTCTGGTCTTATACTCTTTCGCTTTCTATGCATCAAAACGCGTAACTGGATTTTTGTAAAATGGTTCATTAAACTGCTTGTTCTATGAAACTCACATTTTGTTGCTCCTGGTGTTTTAGGCAGTACTATAAAAAGAGATTTACAAAGATCTTCTGGAATTGTACCACTATCGTATATTGCATTAAGAAGTTTTGTTGTCAGATCTATTCCTAAATTATCTAATGTTTAATTATTTCTACTGGTATATTATCCGGTCCCATGGCTTTTCCATTTTTCATTTTCTTTATATTGCTGCTTCTACCTCTTCTTTAAGGATAATTGGGCCTTCTATTTTTTTCTTTATTTTGGGTTTTTTGCATCTATCATCTGTAAAAAAAAGGTCCTCAACATATTCTGACCATCTGTTTAGTATTTCCTTCTTTTCCATTAACATTGTTCCATCTTTTGATTTGATGCAGCCAGGGCTACTGCATTTGATTTTCCTAACACTGACATCTTTAATTTTAGCATGTATGAATTTGCTGTCTATATTTAGCTTTTGCTCTATTTCCTGAAATTGTGGATTAATCCATTCTTCTTTCACTGTGTTGCATTTTATTTTGATGTTTCTGTTTAGGTCTTTGATTTGCACCTTTCTTCTATTAAATCGAGTATTTCTTTGTTTATCCATTTCTTATGCTCTTTTTTTATCTTTTTTGAGAGCATTTTTCTCTATGACTTCCTTAAGTGAATTTTTCATTTCTGACCATAATTCTTCTACTTCTGACATATATTTTAGAGTTTCACATTTGTTATGCACAGCTACAGCAATTTTGTCTTTTAGTTTTTCATCAGATTTTAGTAAGTCCATTTGGAATTTAGGATTTGCATAATTTGCCTTTCTTAACCTCTTAAGTATTATCTGAAATTTACACATTACTGGAATATGATCTGAATCATAGTCGGCTCCTGGCAGTGACTTCGATGTTTTGACACCGTTTCGGAATCTTTTCTGAATGAGGATGGAATCTATTTTGTTTCTACTTCTATTTCCGGGGCTCTTTCAAGTCCACTGTTGCCTAGGGTGGTTTTGATACCAAGCATTTGTGATGGTAAAATCGTTCACTTGGCACCATTCAATTAGCCTACTCCACGCTCATTTACAGTCCCTATGCCACTGGGCCCAACAACATCTTCTACTCTTTCATCCCCAACTTTTGCATTGAAATCTCCCATTACTATTATGATGTCCTTGGATTTTAGATAGCCTTTTGCTTTTTCTATTTCTTCATAAAACTTTCCTACTTCTACATCTTCACTGTCAGATGTTGGTGCATATGCTTGAACAATTCCTAGATTTGATGGTTTGGCTATCAATTTATCAATTTAGCTACAACTACTCTATCTGAAATTCAACACAAACTCCCTAGACTTTTTGCCTGTGTATTATGTATGTATATTAATTTTTGGTTATCACTAACACTACCAGATTGGTGTAAACTAATGTAAAGAAAAATCTTTTTTAGATTCTAGATTTGATTTTGATCTACTGCTGGTGATATTATAGATCTAGAGTCTAGGCCTTTTAAGAGTAAAGACTTGGTTTTTGGCTTTGAATTTGGCACAAGTTACTTTAAAGTTTAAGGGGACCCGTGCTTCTAGATGTACCTTCAAGAGCTACCAATAAACTGAAGAGATTGCGGGCGTATATCTAAATGCTGTTTGATTTTGTATGAAAGTGTAGATCTATTTAGCACAATTTACATTAAATAACTTGGCCTACGACCTTGTTTCATTGGTAGCTTGTTGAGTTTTGCACCAAAATACCTTCAGCTGCCGACAAAATGAAAGGGTCGTGGACCAAGCAGACCCCAATAATATGGACCTTAAAAAATACCATTTAATAAACATCTCCGAACAATTCATTTGAGATTTAACGTTAACTCATTCATAGAAGTCGCGTTATGTGAATATTGTCACCTACCATTTGCCCTATTGTAAAGTTCTAGATCTAGTATTAGTAGTAACTTGTTATAATATTGTTATTATTGGGGGTTGGTGCCCTTGGATCACTCGTATGTCATATCACATGATCCGACATAAGACTTCAGCTCTGGTTCAGGCTAGTGAGTCTACCATACCGGTAATTTAAAATGCAAGAAATACACAATGTAAATTTAATTGAACAGTCTTTCTTTTTTTTTTTAATTTGAAAAAAAAAAAGAAAAGAAAAAACAGAGTATGTATAAATGTGTCGCCTAAGAGAGGCAAAATGTAAAAATAAGTTTTAAATTGATGACGATATTCTTTCACTTTTATTTATTATTCAACCACCACAGCATCTTCAAGATTAAAAAAAAAACTTTTTGGGAGTGCATTTTTTCCGACTTTTATAAGTGTGTAAATAATAAAGAAAAAAGGTATTTTAGATGTTGTAAACATTAATTAATAGGCCTACATTTTGGTAACTTATGGAATCATCGAAATGCAGGAGTCGCCAAATGTGCGACTTTCAGCAAATAGAGGCATTGCCTTTGTGGCGATAGAGCATTCGCTCTGTTCGATACCTAGAGGTTGTGAGGAAATGGGATATTCCATTACGTGACCGCTCTGCTGACATGCTGCCGGCGCTCACCGGGGCAAGAACTATTTTA
>BLXT01007728.1:709741-719776 GCA_019648995.1 Plakobranchus ocellatus
CAATAAATCGTCATATCGGGTTTCTGTAATTCTAGATCTACTCTGCTCACACGTCCATGACCCATGAAGGTGAACAGTCAAATTTAAGATTTCATGATTCAGGGTGAGATAGATTTAGATTTAGACTAAAGAAGCAGTTTCAATAAAATGATTTTTTTATTTTCGGTGACAAAATTTAATTCCAAATGTAATATAATTCTCAGGATATTTTGTAGATCTGCTTCTTATGGGTCTCTACTGCCTGGAAACGCTTTCCGAAAATGGGAAATGCAGGGTATTTTTAAAAAATCGTAAAAAATCAACCACAACACTTAAAGAAATAAAATTAACACATTTGTAGAACTCCAAAATACCAAAACATGCACGGTGAAAATGAAGTTTTTACTACAATTAAGTAAAGCACTAGAATTTTTTAAAAACTGTCTGAAATGGCCAGTTTTCAAGAACCCACGAGCCTTGAAATGACCAGGGCCCGGTGAGTTAATACAATAATTTCAGTTGGTCCAGTACTTCTTTGCCACCCGAACTTCATTTGCATAGCAAAATCACTTTCTCCTAATTTGAAAAAAACACATATTTGAGTGACATTTTTGTAAAAAAAAAAACAAAGAAAAATTTTCAATGGCCTATTTTGCCGTGCAAGCTGATGCATTTACTGTGGTTTGAACCACAGTTCAGAATAATACACTTTTTTCCACCACTATGAGTTTTATAGAGATATTCTAATAAGTTAAAATTCAATTCTGTGTCTCTTCTTGTAATTTTCTCCATTCATCAAGTGTATTAATCTGCTTACTTGCTCATTTAGCAGTTGATTTTATTTTCTTTCAAGACATGTTGTCATAGTGCACGTTTCAATTGACTATTTTCCAAAGATTTCAAATCGATAGAAGACCAGCCTCCATTTCTGATTGTGTTGCCTGTTATAAGAGTACCTTTGTTTCGTCTATGCTGTTGTTGTCATTGCTTTAATTTTAAGGTGCATATTTATTATTAACATTTGCGATTGTTAATTCTGAAAGTATTTACCAATTTTAGATATACTAATACCACTATAGGAATACATTTTTTTTTGTTTTGATAGTCTAATGTAAAATATCGTTTTCATTTGGGTTTTTGTTGCTATCAAATATTGTTCTAATCCTAGAGCTAGAAATTAGATTTTTAGGGCAGGGAATCCGAAAAACATGTTGGTGACTCTACTTTGAGAAAAGGTTAATACCTCAGAAGCATAGATCAATAGATGTAGATTTGAAGCCATTATGATAAGGACTTGTTTTTCTATAGCTTAAATATAGTGTTGCAGTTATTGTATTGATAATAAGGTCACGCTTCTTACGATATGGACCATAGATCTTTATTAAAAGAAGCCCTAGTTATAGAGTTTATTGTGGAATCCTTCAAAAAAATTTTTATTTTTTTTTTGTTAAACTATTTAAGATGTAAAGGTATTAAAATGTTTTAAATCACTAGCGATTCTCTCACTTCCAGTCCACTGAAGCTTGGTAAATTCGTGTGTGTGTGTGTCTCCCCCCCCCCAGATCTGGATTCTACCCCTGTACATCAAGTGGTAGAGCTTGGGGGGGGGGGGGTCTGCACCTTATACCCAATTTCTAAAGTTATAGTAATAGAGGAATCAAATCTATATAAATGATCCTTAGGTGTGGTTAGCCAAAATCATCTTTTTCTTTTGTGCACTGTACAGATCATTTACTACCCTTTAACTTGCAGTGATCCTAGAAGGACATTTCTGAAATCCTTAAGATGCAATAGGCCTACATGGTAAACTGTATTTCGTTTTCTTCCCAACTTTGAAACTTGCATTAGGATATGCAGGAGGTTATGGCTTTAACCAGAACTACGGATATGGTGCCTACAACCAGGGCTATGGAGGTTACGACCAATATGGCTATGGGGGTTATGGTGGATACGACCAATATGGATATGGTGGTGGTGGTTATGGCCAATGGAACAATGGCAGTGGCTATGACCAGACTTACTATGGAAGTGGTGCATATGGAGGTGAGGTTTATGGTTTCTTACTCTGACTGCCAATTGCCTTCTTAATAAACCCTGTTCATTTGACAGTGTTAAATGGTATGATTATTCCAGTAATTTCTTTGCCATAGCATTGACCTTCGGCTACATTTTTGGGGGATATATTTTTCAATATCTGATTCTAAGCTGTATTGATAGTCATTTAATGTTTACTCTTTCTTTTCATTTTTTTTAATAGCGCCATGATATATACGCCTGGCACAAGATAAAAGGAGAAGTGGAATTTCATAATGTCACTTTGTGTTGATGAATTGAATATTAAGCAAGCCTTTACCTGGCTGCTAAAAATTGTTAAAGCCTCACAAGTTCTGAAAATTTTTTCAGACAGAACTTTCTCAAATTTATAAAAAAAAAAAAATATTCTTTAGGGGGGGGGGAGCTTCTTTGAAACTAAAATATTAGTGCTTGAGATTCTGCCCAGTGCAGGCAACCTATTCTCTTAACAACAATGGGATGAGTCTAGGTTACATTGAGATGATTCTAGATCTAATTTCCAAGAGTTATGACAGTCTTACTATTACATTGTTTGACTAAGGTGTAGAAGGATCTATTATGATTTGAAATTTATACAGG
The DNA here is from genome assembly GCA_019648995.1 of Plakobranchus ocellatus. NCBI lineage: Eukaryota > Metazoa > Mollusca > Gastropoda > Plakobranchidae > Plakobranchus > Plakobranchus ocellatus. The sequence continues at coordinate 712,373 of BLXT01007728.1, forward strand.
ATTAATGTCAAGACTACCATAGCCAGATGAAAAGCAGTATTGTTCATAATGTAACACTGATGATACTGCTTTTTTTATTTGGCTATGGCAGAAGACTATAACTTGTGGTTGAGATTTTATCTAAATCAGGATATCAATATCTTGTAGACCTTAGGGTTAGCTGTTTTACACCTATGTGTCAAAATCTATGCGTGGATCTATTAATGTCAGGCCTATTAGTTGAATGGTATAACAAATTTGTCCATATTTTAAAAAAGAGCTATTCTTAATTTCTGGTGTGACCAAGCATTCTGGACAGGACAGGCAAGATGGGTGCAATGTGTTCTCTTGCATAAATTAAATTATTTTACTCTCCGGTCCTTTTTTTTATATCCCCATGACCCTGCCTATATTGTAGTAATGTATGTATATACATAAATGCACACACACATTTGGATATATGAGCAGACATTTGAACACGAATCAAAATCATGAAATTGTTAAACTATTCTGTTTTTCAGTGAACTTACTTCTTTATGTCTTCATAACTTCTACCCTTTTTTCACTGACCTCAATTGTACTCTTTACACTGATTCATTGAACCATTTGCCTCAAATTTTTCCAAAAATCTTCAGCAGTGCAAAGAAATTTTAGTAAACACCTAAATTGCACTTGATATACCTCAAGTATGCCATACAGCATAAGAATCTCATTTTATGATAATGTCAACATTAAATGGCTGTTCATTAATTGCCTTGGTCTTTGCTCAATCAGTTGGCACACAAATCTAAGCCCAGTTGTCCAAGATTTCCTTAGAAAGGTCTAAAAATCGACCACACCCATATCAATGAAGTTATTTCCTTTTATTAAAATGTTCATTGAATTTTCCAACCTTGCTTTTTTAAGAAAAAAAAAAATGAGACATATAAATTCACAACTTTCCTTTTTAGCAGCTGACATTGCGTTTTAATCTAATGAATGAAGAAAATTTGATTATGATAGCTGATATTTTTTTCAAGCCAAAACCGTGCACCACATATTTAAACGAATTTGAATCACAATTTTGTTTACCGTCCTGTGGTATTTTTGCTACAAATGAAATATATTCACTTTAAATGCATTTGAATATACGGGAATGCAACTGTAGAATTAATGTCATCCACATAGTGGAATTTTTATTTTCAGTATCAGAATATTATAAAAATGTAAAAACGTTCCAATTCTTTTCCATAATTCAAAGGTTTGGTCCTTGGAATTAGAAGGGTGATCCTACTCTAGTTCTTTGAAATCAATCATAAATATGAGGTCATTGGGAACCCTCATTATATGAGATCATTTCAAGAAAGAAGGCATCCCGATTTGTATCTTTGGTTTCAATCACTATTATTTTTGGAAAGTAAAAAGCCTTCAACAAAAAAATGGCAGTCAAATTCCTTGTATATTATGTTACGGTTTTAGTTACTATTGGCAAGCCCTGTATGGCTTAATGTCATTTTCCCTCCGTTTCTTGGCTGTTGTAGCAATCATTATGATTTTGTTAAGTTTGAATTTTTTACGCCACTGGCCAAACAATTTTTCTCTCCCTTTCAGGCTTTGTATTTACCCATCTATACATTTATGTGAATATGTGCTTAATAATAAACTGTTTGTTTGAAGGCATAGTAATCTTTGTTCTTTCTCTGCTGGCAAGTGAGCTATATGGGTTTGTATGAAGAGCTTTTTAGTGGGTTTCAGCTGCTGGTCGCGTCCTGATGTAATAGAATCACACTTAGGAGTTGAGTGTTCAATGTTGTGCTGTATTATAATTCGGTTGACAACCATACAGTTCTGCTCAGGGCTCTTAATCTGTTGGTTCCTCTGCTCCCCATTTTTTTTTATTTCCGTTAAATGGCTGGAGTCGCTTTTTTCCTCTCCAATTTTCATTTTGGATGTAACCATATTGACTCCAATGCTTTGGTAAATTACAAACCTAATAAATCTCTTGGTTTCTTTGACAGGTCAGTCAAATTACGGTAAAGCGCAAAAGAGAGGTGCAGCTCATGGAGGCTATCATCCTTACAATCGCTAGGGTACTTATTTAACTTTTTTTTTTGTAATTCCCATAGGTTGAGGACAGTGCAGTATTGCATTTTTTTTTGTGTTTTTTTTTTTTTGTTAAAATTTTAATCTATATCTGATGAAATTTTCAGATTGTTTGAGAGTATGCTATGCACTGTCATCACCTTAATCATTGTTTGTAGACTAGAAGTTTGCACTCTATGTAACCCCAATTCAGAGTGGGTTTTTTTCGTTTTCTTTGCTTAAAAACCTGTAATATATGTGTCCCCAATTTCTTAAATTTTAAATGAAAGTGAAAGGTAGTTGCAAAAGTTCTGTCCTTTTATAGAAAATGAGGATTGCACTTGTGGCTCATTAACATGAAGCTGTACCTTTAGCAAGTTGGGCAGTTTAGTTACTCTACTATATTCTTGTGAATGTGCACACAAACTTTGTCAAACAAGTCAGCAGTATTGTGGTTTTCATTACATTAGGACGTGATCAAACTCTGCAGCAAGCAACCAGTTAAAAAAACTAAAATAATGGAAACATAGGGTCCTTTATCAAACTTCGGGTTGTTTATTCTGTAGCGATACAAATTGCTCTTTTAACATACTTTTAGATGGGCTTTAAATAATATTTAGTGGAGCTCTTGTGTAATGATTGGAAGTTTGTTGCAGGAGTATCGAAAGATTCAGAAGCTAGAAAATGCTACAAGGTTGTGCTCCTTACTTTTTAAAAGGCCAGAATTTTTCAAATAAGTGTGACAGCTTTATCTTAATTTTTATTTCTTACATTTGTCTTTTTTTTTTTTTTTTCAGACTACTAAGAGTGGCAAGGCTATATCACGCTCTGGCTGCCAACATGTGAATTTTTATCATAGTTTTTATGTCACTTCATTTTTACATGTTTTACTGTATTAAACTGCCCTTTTTTGTAAATCTGGGTTTTATTTTATTTTGTCATATTTGTTTGTGGGTTTTATGCACAAGGCATTTTTAGCTTAGCTTAAAAATTAAATTGTAACATTAGGAAAAGGAGACATGTGAGAATTGTTGCAACATACACTGTTTTTTATTATGAGGTGAATTAATTTTCACAAATTTGGCAGAAAGCAGATGCAAGTGGAACCTCTATTCAATTCTGCTCACAGCATTTGCACAAAATGCTCAGATGTGTACAAATATGTGCATTATATTATATTGCAGAATAAGTAGCAGCGGAGAGTTCTCCAAGTTAAAGCTTACGAATAAAGATGGAGATGAAAATTAAGGCTAAGCTTTATTGGCCAATAAGCCAGTCTCTAAAATAAAACTTTTAAATCTATAATTTCAAAGTATAAGTTGCACATCACTTTCCCATATTAGTAACCTTCATAAAATGCAACTCAAGACATAAGCTGCATTAAAAAAAAGAGAGTTTTTCCGCCAGTGTTAAGTACTGATCTTGCATGGACAAAAGTGGAAGCTCCAAAACAACCCTAAACAGATAGGGTAATGAGTGAAGCAGATTTGATCATTATGTTTTAACGGCCGATGGTTGGCTTTTATTGACTGTTATGTGGTTTTCCATTATCATAACACTATATTTATCACTTAGTAGTATGCACGTTAGGTATGAGTTAAACTTTCAATCAAATAAAAAAATAAGCTTCTTCTCATGGCGGATGTAAGTCGAAGCTTTTGAAAGTGAAACAACTTTTTGGGAGAGGTTAGACAACATGGATTTTGTAGATCTATGTATAATTTCTAGATGTAACCATGGCTGGTTGAGACCAAATATATTCTAGTTTTTTGAGGGGGATGACAGAGATCCAAAAGATGAATTTCCTGATATTCTACATGAAGAAGCATAATGTACACCCCATCTCTTTCAATAAGTGACAAAACTTTTTGTTGTGGAAATAAGTAAGGAGATGCAAAACTACATAATTAGTTTTTTTATATATATTAATTATTATTAAATTTTATTTATGCAAAGATCTATGTCCAAGAAAGGGTTCGTTGCAGGAGAAAAAAAATTTATAAATTCATTTTCAAAGCAAAATACACATTGCTATACATTTTCTGAAAGGTATTTGAATGCTCTATCAATGTTTTGCTTCTAAACATTACTGACATATTTTTTTGGCACATTTGCATCATTTAATATCTGGCTACAAAATGTCATTATTATTAATGGATTCAATCCACCTGCCAAAATTGAGAACACTTCTGTACTGTTTACATAGTCAAGTATTTTTTTAAGGAACGGCTAAAAATAAAATTGTTTCAATACTTTGCAAATTAAAGCTTCTATACGTTACATCATAGATCTAGTCTTCTAAATGTTATAACTCCTAAAGGGTGACAGTAGCACAAATCAAAACGAATCTTGTTCAATACTTTCTGTTCATGCTGTTGCGAAATTGAGTTCTGAAAAAACCAAAGTAGATACCGTTCTGGTGTAGTTTTAGGACAACATAGACTACACAAAGAACACCAGCGTGGGTGATATATATACACATGTAGATAATCAGACATGCTTCCGCACGTTATGGAACGACAGACACCAAACGGCTTTTTTTTTTCCTGTCAAGCTGAGAGATTAACCTAGGGCTAAATTATTAATTCATCATTTTCTTTTATTTATACATAACAAACAAATGGAATTTTGAGAAATTTTTCAAGATGATGTTAAATTAATACTATTCCATATAGTCATTTTCAAGTCCCAAAGTAGTAGGTATCGATGACATATGATAAAGCATAACGCCCGGAAGCACCTATTTTGATGTATTCTTGTGCTGTATCGGCAATTTGTAGACGTTTCTGTGTGTAGTATTTAGGAGTTCGGTATACATACCTTTTCAAAACATGAAATACCATGTTGAATTGATTTGCAAATATAATTTATATATAGAAGAAAGAAAACGTGCACAAAAGAGAGACAATTTTTATGAGGTTTTGTAGGAGAAATGGCCTAATTGCTGCACATAATGACGCACAGTTTCATAAAGAAAATGTAAATCAATACATTATGTATAGCGTCTCTGTATTACATCCTTTAAATGTTCGCCCATTCTATTTATATTTATATGTCTAAACATTCTTAAGAGAATATAGCCCGTTTTGAAAATAAGTACAGTAGTAGTTGAAGATTGACCTTTTGGGAATGGCTCATATGGCTAAAAATGGACACTGAACACTGGTCAGTGCATGAAAAAGATAATTTATATGTTCATTACACTTCAACATTTGAGGGATCATTCATTACACCAAGAAAGGTAATGATTGACCATAGATCCAATTACTGCCAAATAAATGAATCATCAATAGGATTTTTGTTTGAAATAAATACATGTGTGCTTTGATCTTTTCTTTTTAAAGCCATTATTGCAGTAAAATACATGTATAAAAGGCAATCATCTGTTTTCAGTGTGTCGATCATTACATTTTTTTACCACTGCAATACCTGCTGAAAAAATTTTTACACCTTCAAACATGTCCTACAATTTCCATGGGGCAAAGACACCTAAAATAAATAGAGGATTGAAATCGGTTTCATTCTTTTCTTGGCTTGGTATAGATATTCACAATCATTGCACTTTTACAGACTAAAATAAAATTCCTCACCCATTCACCAAGTACATTGTATATTTTTTGCAAGATATATTCTTAATTTTTTTAAAAACTGTCGGCAATCTTTTTTGTCATTCCATTTATTTTCTGTACTTTATAGGCCTATAAATAGCTCTGGTTTTGTGTTTTGTGGCATGTCAAGCCTTAAGGGGCAATTATTGAATTTTTATTTAACGTCTTTGTTGACAAAGTGTGGATTGATCGACACACTCGGCAATATCTATATCAGGCTATATCTTGCAATTAAATCTAAAGTTAGAACTAAAATTATCATTAACAACAGCCACGAAAACAATAATTATACATGCAACTTTAAAAGTCTAAGAACCTTTAAAAAAAAAAACAAAGAAAAAGACCCAACAATTTATTCAGCATGGTCGGGTCACTCTTTAGTCCTATTTTGAGTTAATGTTTGGGACCTGAAGGAAAGGCAGTTCATGCATTAATCATTTAATGCTTAAACAGTTAAAGTAGGCACCCAAAATTTTATCTCTATACATAACCAGTGAGGACATCATTTGATAGATCTCACTGAGGTGAGCATTTTGATACCAAAATGGTGCATATTGATTAATATGATAATATTGGGAAAAAGTTAGCCTACAGCATTTTAAGTACGGCCGTTTTTTGTCAATAATTTGCGATTTTACGCAATTGTGGATTGGTGTAAAATTTGGACTTCCATAGCTCAAAGAGTTTAAACCTGATACTCATGAAACTTTACAGACAGTTATAGTATACACTAACACAGACAACATACTCAATTTTTGATGGGATTCACACAATAAAAAATGCATGTTTTATTGATGGCAAAATGTGCGCATTTTGGCAATGGCTTAAAAAAAAAAAAAGGGCATTTTTCTTAAAATTCAAAAACTGATAAAAAATCAACCAATAAAGCTACAGATTCCTTATTTATAGCACATTATAAAGCATGCCCTAAACTCCCATCATGTATTTATTTTTTCAAAAAAATGAAAAATGAAAAAAAAAACATAAATAGCCTTAATTTTTAAAGCAGCGATGTAAAGTTTTGTTTACCCCAAGAGTTGTCCTTGTATGTCTAAGTCCTATTGTATAGAATGATTTATGAAGAGAAATGGGGAAAATCGCATTGCAGGTTTTACTTTTTACTTTTTTAGCATGACTACCCTATGGAACGGGATATAGCATTGTGCATAAACAAATTGAAAAATGAATAAGATAAGATATAGGATAAATTAAAATTTTTTTTCATCATAAAAGAATCCACCCCTTTAGTTTATGACATGTAGGAAATTTTTTATTTTTTAAATATATTTGGGGCATTGTAACTTGTTAACTCCTAGTCTAATAATGGACAAACAAAAAAGAGCACTTAGCACTTTTTAGAGTTAAGTAATCAAAAGATGATAGTATGTCTTAGATGTTTTCATGTTTTACTTTTTACTTTTTAGCATGACTACCCTATGGAACGGGATAGCATTGTGCATAAACAAATTGAAAAATGAATAAGATAAGATATAGGATAAATTAAAATTCTAACAATTAACGAATCATTCCTCCTGGCGAAAATTTAGAAAATTCAGTGAAATCAAATTTTTTTTATTATGGTAATGAAGAAAAATATGACCTCAAAAAGAAAATTTTTAAATGCCTCATTGTCATAAACATACATTATTATTATAATAATACTGTATTCTGTACTTTGCATCCATCCTTTAGATTTTGTGAATATTATTTTGTAAAAAAATTATAAATATATATATATTAAATTATTATTATTATT
>BLXT01007728.1:735126-746405 GCA_019648995.1 Plakobranchus ocellatus
ACACACACACACACACACCAAACATTCAACCCTACACAGCTAACATGAAAACATGTCTACATTATCCCTAACAGTGATGTCGCCCATGTACCGACGAGAGGCAGTTCATGGGTGACAACCTGCTTTAGTCGCCTCTTACGACACGCACAGTACGGTGGGTCAATTCTATCCCAGACTCCACATGGGAAGAGAAAGAAATAGAGGACAGCAGAAGGAGAAGTAGACGGGGCGATAGCGCAGGAAAGGAAGTGGGGATAGAAGACAAAGCCAGGTGGAGAAAGAGAGATGTCGCCTTGCACCGACGAGAGGCAGTTCATAGGCGACAACCTGGCTTGGTAGCCTCTTACGACCCACGGCAAAAACGATGGAGCACATTCTTTCCCCGGGCTCCACACGGAGAGGAAATTGGGTTAGATAGGGCACAGGGTTTCATGAAGAGACATATGAAAAATCTTTCAGCTCGACAGCCTGTGGTCATGTCACTCCAAAGGATGTCTGGTTTCAATCATCAGAACATCAACTGCCCTTATGACAATCTATAAAAGTTCATGGAAAACGGTTTTACACTAGAGCGATTTTGGAATATTGATGAAATCGGAGTTTTAAAAGGGTAAAAAGCCAGTCAAGGAGAAAACCCAACTTCTTGATAAAACAGTCTACGGTCTTTTTAAAACCTTCTGTAACGAGTTTTTGACAGCTGGTATCGGGTCTCGAAAACGATGGGAGATCCTTCTCGATCCACACTATCCCATCTGTGGGGAATTATGGATTTGTAAATTCATTCAAGCAAAAAAACAACAACAAAACACAAACATGCCATTCCTGAGAACAGATTCTTACCCCCATTTACTACAGACCACCCTGACTTTACCGCCACATCTCCAAAAGAAACAGCCAATCAGAATCACAATGCATAGAGACCACCCACTGCACAATTTCCATCAACTCCAGGAATATCTGGATGTGAGAAACCAGGCTATGTTTCACCGTTTGAAATTAGGCCTTTCGGGCAAGCTGGTCCACTTTCCATCTTCCAAAATGAGGAAAAGAATGGTGACATCAGAAAGTTATAGTATACACCAAGCCCTGTCAAAAGGCGTTCAGAGAAGGAGCTTGCAGCTAAACAGAAGCCAGGGGAAAAAAAGCAACAATTATGTCCGGAACCCGAACATCCTGATAGCGACAGCAGTGATGGTGAGTCCTCTGACTCCATGATGATTCTGAATTTGACTTTGAAGAGCTACAGACAATCAAATGAGTTCGAAGGTGAAGATAGTGGGCAACTGAATTTTGATTTTAATGGTGCCCAGGAAGATGTGAAAATTGGTGACTCTGTTTTGGTAGAGTACCACTACAACAACACAAAGAAGTCGATTGGGTATGGCGTTGGTGTGGTACTGGTACAAAAAGAAGTGGATGAGGAAAAGGATTTTGAAGTAGACTTTCTCAGAAGACAAATTAGTTTTTGAGACCAAATGTTCAAGAACTAGATCTAGCCAGTGCTCCTTTTTGTCAAATCAAGGCGAAGGTTATTCGCAATCGCATTACGGTGGGCAAAACCTCCAGAACACAAGACACTTATGAAATCAAAGAAGTTCTCTTCACTTTAACAATATCTAGAAAATAAAATTGACTGTCCATTGAACATAAAGAAAGTTGATAGCGAGATGTGCTTGCTGTATTAAAAATCGATAATAATGTTCAAGGTAAATACTGTGTTTGCTGTTCACAACTTACATTTTCATATTCTGTTTTGACAATAAAACTTCCACGGGTTCATCTTAAAATTTTGATTCAGCTGTAAATAGCTCCTGTTTCAGTTCGTATTCGTTTGAATTTTTGTCGTTATTGTTGTTGAAATTTTAAAAAAAAATGTCTTTAGTTCACTGCGCCACACTGGGAAACAGACGTTTTGCTTTGGATAAATGGCCACTCAAAGTATTGAAAGGATTTTGCCACTGGTGAATACAAGATAGCCTACCCATGCCCGCCGAGGGTGACGACTTACCCCGCTCTGGGATGGTTTGTAACAAATCAAGCTTGATGAGTATTTCATTAAGTAACTTTTTTTTTTTTTTTTTGCGTGCATTTACAAACCTTGTACTTGTGCCTGTGGTGCTTTTTTGGTTGAGATATTGACCTCTTAGAGTAGAGGAACAAGTTTAAGTTTAAGATTTCTACATTTTGTGTGAGGAATTTAAGAAAATGTAACAATTGTGATAATTTACCCCATTTCCCCTATATCTTCCTATTTGTACCCACAGTTTAGACTGATCAGCCACTAGCTCAACGGTTTTTTTTCCCCAGCAATTCTCTTCTCAGTTGAGAAAAGTACAGGCTAAAATCACCTACGATGTCAGGAAAAAAAAAAAGCCAGCAAAATCAGTCCTCGCTAAACATGTTGATTCCCTTTGTGCTGAATGAAAAGGTGTCCCCCAATTGTTACATGTGTTTTTCTCATCATAATTCTACTTCCTTTTCATTCAACATGAATGCCCAGTCTCTTGAATGGTGTGCACTGTGTCTTTTGTAGAACTCCAGTGCAATTCTACATTGACAAAGCCTTAAGAAAAAAATACAAAACAAAACAAAAAGAAAACCAACAAACAATGTTGTAGTTGCACAATTTATTTACGGCATTTACACAAATCATCAATAAATATCACAATAATGCATTCAGATGATGAACTTTCTTAACCCAAGCAGGCAGATTGTTTGTGTGAATCAAAAGGCCTTTAATCAAGCTGTTGAATATTTTTTTAAATATTAATCTATACCTAATAACACTGGAAGGTCTGATTGCCAAGAGGTCGTATCGAACTTAGAAGGTAGATCTAGATCTTGACATTGAAGAATGCTAGGAGACAAATCCTACTCCTCAGTTAAATCAACATTGATGTTAAAAAAATCCAACCTCTCTGAAAGTGAAAGTGCATCATCATCCACAATCTTTTCAAACCCAATGGAACTCCATTGCTTAAATCGTACCATATCAGTTTTATCACATCTTCCTTCATCAGCTTACCATCCTCTTATGAACTATTTGTGAGACCTTCATTTTAACAAATTCAATTTTTTAAGTGTATTAAATCATTACACTTAAAACTTCAAAGTATGATTAATAAATATTGGAAAGAGTGTAAAAATAATGGGGAAAAAATTGATCAGAGTGTGCAGTAGTTAGAAAAAGAAGGCTGACAAATAGGCTGATAAATAAGAACATTGTAAAACATGGTACTTAGATGCGAGTCAATCTACGTAAATAAAAATTAATATCCGTGCACATAGAGGGGCAGAAAAAAAACCCCTAAAAAAACCTTTTTTTTATTATTTAGAATTAGATCTTGTGCTAGATATGTTGTCTTGGACAGATTGTGGGAGGGGCAGGCAAGTATCATTTCCTATGATGAGATGATTACAGAGACTAAAAAATGCAAGCTTTTTACAAAAAGATAGCGGTTTTTTTTCTCATAGATTTAGTCTTGACTGATGTAATATAGGAATGCACTTGCAGGGGGGTGGGGAACATAGTTAGCCATTATGTAGGATTGCCGATTATTGACATTGTCTTATGATGAGACTGTACTGATGTAAGAAATACAGATGGAGTGAAAGTGTGATTTTAGTGTTGTCCGTTTTATTACAGAGGACTGTTCAGGGAGATAGGTATAAAATCATACGGGTGATGAAATTTAATACCTACTTTAACTAAAATAAAAACAACAACAACAACAAAACATCATAAATAGTGATGCTAGGAGTCTCATCGTTATAAACTTGACTGCTGTCCTAATATTATCCTCGTGTGATCTTTTACACTATTTTTAATAATTGCATGGTGATTCTTGTTCTGTTTTTTTTAAATTTTTTTTTTTTTATCAAACCAAACCATAAGAAAGTGATCAAAACGTCCAACTCCACAGATGTAGATCTACAGTGTGAGAGAGCAGGCTAGATTAGAAAGTTGCATGTACACGAACACGGCTAATAAAACTGTAACAGCTCGTTCTATGGGACAGACATGCCAGACCACATTTTGCCTCAAGGACCAGCACAGACATCAAGTGATATATGCCAGCCAGTGGGTGAAGAAAATAAGTACTCTCCGATTCTGTTATCTGGTTAAGTGAAATGCCAACATAAAGTGCCAACAATGCTCTCCCATTATAGTTGTAGACAGAGGACATATGGAGGGCATTTTTCCAGGAAAGATAATGAAACAGCTCAACAGAGACTGTGAAGAAATCTGCACTCAATAGGCAAGGAGAGCAGTGGGATGGAAACAATTTCATTCACGAAGCTAATCTTTATCCTACAAAAAAGATCAGTGTGATACATGTATACGAGCTTCACTTGGCAATGTATCAACGAAGATCACCAATATCCAATATATTTGGAGAGAAAGATTGCAGCTCATCAGGAAAAGGTTAAGAATAAAAAAGAAGAGTAAATACGACCCAAGCTTGTCAGTATGGATGATGGACCTCCAATCTATCCCTTTATGCCCTAAGATTAAAACTAATGCCCTATACTATAAAAACAAATCTCACTGTATACAACATGACATATTTCGAGCTGAAATCCAAGGCTGTGGTCATTTACATTTTTGATGAAACAAATCCTGCCACATTTTTTGCCTTTCTTCACTGCATTCACTTTGAGCAGTTCTTGAGAAGCAACGATCTCGTCAAATGTCTGATTATCTGGAGGATTATGCAGTTATCATAATACCAATATCAAAATAAGTGTACCAATGTAAGCAATGCACAACTGCAGCTTGCTATCAAGAATTTGAGCATCCAACAAAAATTTCTCATTTCAGGGCACACCCTAATAAAATGTGACTTGATTCATTGTTTGGTTGAAAAAAAGAATAAAGAATACAGAAATCTATCTTCCTGGTGACTACAAAGTTGCTATTGGGATGGCCCAAATGAATCTATAATGTAAAAGAGATATTTTCTGATGTCAAGAAATTGTTAGTGGAATGTGTGTGAAATTGATCTGCTCTGGGGGAAAAGAAACTTGATGAACCAAGTCTCGGATGTCTGTTCATACAACTACTACACCAATATGGACATCTCATATACACTCAAATGGAATGATGAATTGAATGGTTAGTTCTTCCCTACCTTCAATAGCAGCAAGAAAGTACCAGGATTTGCTGACACTGCCTCATATTGTGTCCCATCATGTCCATGACTTTTACTCTCATCTACCAGCATTATCGACATTTTTTCCTTTTTTCTTTTTTCTAAACTTTTTAAAAAAGTTTACATCACTGCCAACTTTTCAAAAGCTAGTTTACTTTTTAAATTCCAAATGCACTCCCAGATTTGAATGAATGTCAGTGTTCTTTTTGTGGTGACCAGATTTGTCTTTCGATATTCCAGAGTTTAGTGAAACTTAAAGTGAAACTAAAAATAACAATGAGTTTGATATTTCATTGAAAATTTAAAATCTTTTTTTCCTTGACATTTTGGTGTGACTTATATCAATTTCTATCCCAGCATTTTATGAAACTCAATATTAATAAGTTTGGTAAAACATTGTTTTAGGGCAATATTGTTACTGTAAAGTGTAAAGCATTCAGAGTTACACACGAATTCTTACATTGCTATGATGAATTTATTAATATGTTTATGCAGATCCACTCTCTTTATGCATTAAATGATCACCAGATATTTAGCCTTCTTAGGTGTCACTATAGTGCGGGCCAAGTAAATTTTTCATTGCTCCTCTGTGTCCACTCAGCACTAAATGGGTAGCTAAGTCTCTTAAGGCCCGGCGAAAGTAAAGGCAGCGAGGAAAGCAATGGCAAACTCTCTCATAATGCCGTATGCCAAAAACAATCAGGACCCTACTCCTGGTTCCTCAATGCTTACACTAAGCATGGGACCCACTTATCTTTACTTTAGGTGTCATTATAATAAACTGTATTATTGATTCCCCCCCAGCAGCTGATAATTTTACATTTTTATCTCCTTATAATTAAAAACGTGTTTGCTTGTTTGTTTGTTTATTTTTTACATTAATTTAACTTTCCTTTGAAATTTTATATGAAATATATTGTTATTTGTTTGAGTTATTAAAATGATTTAAGCATCAACAATCTATAATTTTTTTATTATTTACTGGTGACGTGTAAGTTTTTGTCAAATCCTTGTTTAATGCTCTTGTTTAATGCAAGCTCTAGACATCATATACTTTAACCAGCATGCCAAGACATTCCACAGCAAATTGATCTCACATTTCAGAGCATTACAATAGTGCTGATTGTTTCATTAATAACATAATAGTATTCCCCACCCTTTTCCACTGCCCATCGTTTGCAATCCAATGTACTTTTGTACATATAGTTATGAAAAACAATTAAAGTGAATTTCTCTCTCAAGGCAATTGCTGTTGGACTGATCTGATGTGAGTGATATCTGCTTTTATAGAGTCCAGTGATTGTCTATTAAGTTTGTTGGTGAAGGTATGTATTACATTAAAAGGAGTAAAATTCTGTTATAGCTTTGGATGATGAGTATTTTACACATGGGTTAATTGAAGAAAATATATTATAGTTATAGACAATAGATTTACAAATGCATGATTTACATTTGAAGTTATGGTGGGAATCAAATCCCTAACATTAACAACAGGATTATAAATTCCCGTCACTTAGCACCATCAGCCAAATTATTGCTACCCATATACAGTTAACACCATCTCCATATATCTTAAAGAAAAATTTGCTTTCAGATGTGACTTTTCATTTCCCTTGATAAGTCTTGTTTTGTGTTCACTCTACAAGGTTTACAGGCAATAATGAAAACAAATGATTACTTTCATACAGTGTCTTTCCATGGACAAGATTTCAAAGTGCTTTACATAGATTCCCTGACGGCAAATACCATTAAAAATACTTTAGTAAACTGCCAAAGGAGCATTACAGAGCTGCATCCAGTTATAAAGCATGTTGTTTCGCATACTGACAAGATCTTTATCCATCTATAGCTGAGTACTCATTCACATCTCATTGAAATGAGGAAAATGCATGTAAAGAGCCTTTGCTAAGACTCCATGTCACACATGGCACAACCACGATTCGGACCTTGGACCTCCTGGTCTGTGAGCGGAGTGTCTACCGCTAAACTATGACCTTGCACTACCAATCCATTACTTAGTAAAACCCGTTTGTAATAGCCATATCCCAAAAATACTAGGATAGAAAACACATTCAATAACATCACTTAGGGAACCTAAGGTACAAAAAATGTAATTAATTTTGGACAAATGGCATACGTCAGAAACTGTAGGTTACAAAGAGCAAAACTCGTTTAAAAAATGAACCATGGTTTCTAATGAAAAATATGGCAAATGCGTCCAATTTCTCAAACCTATGACAAATTTTGAAAAAAACAGCAAAAAAGAAAAGACTTATGCAAAGTTAAAGCACCTTGCCAATATACAACATCTAGGATGGCAAGTACTTGATATTTTCTAAAAGCAATAAAACAAAATTGAGAACTTGCACAATTCAATAATTATCACAAAAACTGATCAATCACATTCAAATTAAAAGAACTTCACAGCTATCAACACCATTTGACAATAATGAATTACAGATTTTATTGTGTAGTATTGCTAATAGTCATCCAAACATTGAATCATGGAGGGAGTTTAGCTCAAACTCTCTTTGTTTTGCACGAGCCTGTAAAAAAAGAAATAGCAATAGATTTGATTACAAAGAGATGTTAGTGGATAAAAAGGAACACAATTTTAAAACATCCATTCTTTTTATAAATTTTACTTCTTTATCTTGTACTTATTTAAAAATGGACTTTATATCTGACTATGCTCATTTGTAACCAACAATTTTGTGTGATAGTTAACTGTAGTCATTACTTTCCAGCTATTACTTTTGAAAATGGAGGTGTTTTTCTCACCCACATAATTTACTTAGCAAAAAAATAAAAACCATATCCAGCACATAATGTGAAATAAAAGAAAAAAAAAATAAAGAACTAACCTTATAATGAGTCGCATCATCATATAAAATAAAATAAGTACTCCCCCCTTTAGCTTTAAAATGTTGAAAACTTAATATAAAGATATAAAGTTGATAATGAGCCAAGATTTAAGTTTTAAACTTGGTTATAAAGCTTGGAAATCTTTTTGATTCAAAAGTTTTATGCAACATCAGGTCTCAAGATATAATATAACACATCTTTCACCCTTCCCTCTTTCGCTAGCCTTTGTCATTTTTTTTTGTGCCTTCCTTCTCTGCTTATCTATCAATCTTTCTTTCTCTGACTCAAAATAGTAAAAAAAACTCATTAAAAAAACAACTGAATATCAGTGTACATTAGGCTTCTCCAATGAAAAAGGATGAGGACAATTATGGCACTAAAATTACAAATCAAAACATAGTGTATGTTAGGAGATTTTATTCTCATGAACTGAAAGAACAGTATTGTACTTTTTCCCCTCTCTGACTTCATCTTAACTCACTTGCGACTAAACCCTTTCCTTCTTACTTTTCCCTCTAGACTGAGGTTTTTTTTTGGCCTTTTTAAAAAAATTGTAAAAAAAAGAAAAATAATAAAGTTTCTAAAACTTTGGACACATAAAATTTATCTTTAGATCTGTTAGTTGCAACACTTTTCATTCAGCTACCTTGATATGTTTGATTTGTAATTTTTTTTTTACAAAAAGAATAAAATTTGATATTTCGGAAAATTTTTGAGAGCCCATGAAAGATGCAGCAAACAGGTAAGATCACACAAAAGGAGCAAAAGATGCTTTTGACTTCAATGGATTTTATTTAGATCTAGATATCTAAACTGAAAATCATCTGGTTGTACTTGTTTTTTCATTTAGGTCTTGATTTAGTGCTACTAGATCTACTACTCTGAGCGTGTCTTAGATATACTCTATATCTGGATCTAGATCTAGTTCATCATTGGAATAATGGTGACTTTCTACTGGCAAAAACTCTACATCATTATCAGAAAATTCTTCCCTGATCCATTTGCCTAAAAAAAAACCAAACAGACTAAGTCTATTCAAGACCATAATCGCATTAGACCTAGATCCAGATCTCCATCTACCTCTTAGATTTCACTAATTCTAGACTGACTTTTGCTTCTGTAACACGCGTTCTAAATTATTTTATAAAACAAATGAGTTCCGCAATGACAAAAATACGATTTGAAATACTGGCGAAGAAATGGTTCAGGAACAATAATATTGGGGCCGCAAGTTGCTTGTGCAGTTATTATAGGTGTTATAGAGTGGTAAAGTTAAAAACCGCAAGGATTGCAGGCACCCTCCACAGGGAATTTTTGGGTTGCCCACAACAGGTGCGGGCTGCGTCGCAAATGAGTTAAAGCAACTCTCAAAATAACGGTGTAGTTCATTTAATTCCAAGTGCTGGGAAACCGATATGACCTCAATTTATTAGAACACACTATAGTAAAGAGCCAACATGACCAAAAATTAAGGAAAGATATTTTTTAATGGATAGCAAGAACATACTGTGTAGTATTTAAGCTGACACATAGATCTACAATACATAAGTCCCTAAATAGTTTTCTTTTATATCAAATATTGAAATAAAATCAAAATCACTTAAGTTTTTGGCATGCATGATTGAATCATAAAGTATGGCACTACTCCCGACCACAAATTGTTACTCTTAATCCTGCATCCTGGCACAAGCTCATACTGTCACATTGTGTGCCCCTATCTGTACTTCACTGGCAACAGGCAATTGCTTACTTTCAATTCTGTGACGGCACAAGAGTAATACAACTGATTCTAAAATAATTGCACTCTTCCACCCCAATCATATTTTGCGAGACTAGATCTCAGCTAGTCAATTTTTTGCCTGCTTCATCCCTTTGTTGCTCTTTGCCTCCACATTGTCTCCTTCTCCTTTGCTAAATGTATAGGGCTAGTTAAAAAAAAAAGCACCACAATTTGTATACTCTGGCAGTTCAGAACCCATACTGCTCTGCATTCCGCCAAATAGTATAAGTGAAAAAGTCTTTGAGAATATGAGTTGGCTTTGAATTATCCAATATAGCTTCCTAAGACTTTGAAATAATCATTTTTTTTTTAATGGGACAAAGAGAGGGAAAACCTGTTATAAAAATGTACCTTGGTTTATTCAGATAATTTAACTGTATGGAATGAACTGTATTTCATATGAGTCAAAAGTTTCAAAAAGGGCAAATGCAACCAGTGAAATTAGGGTTCTCTCAAAATTTTATTTGGTAAAATTTTTAATATTGCACATGAGCAATTCATTTTTTAAATAGGATTCATTGATGTAGATGTTACAGACAATCCAGATGCAGGAGAGCCAAGGAAATAATGATAATGTATATGCAGTTTTTATATAAAATCAATTCTGTCACTTTTGAAACAATTTTTACAATACCTGATTTATTAAGGATGCAATCATAAATTTCATGTTATTTATTCATTTGTCATAAAATATTATGTACCCGTGTGAAAAAAAAAAAAGGAGGAGAGACATTACAATTGTTTTAAAATCTTGAACCAGCTCTTCAACTACTTACAAGCTTTGTTATAAAACTCTGAGAGCCTATATTATAACAGTAAATACAGGAGAAAGCCACCAAAGACTTGATCATAACATTAGTGTGACTGAAATCTGTGTTATATTCTTAAAAGACGATTCATTGCACACAGTCTTTATTCTTATGAGATATCATGCAATCAGTACCTTATGCTTTTTGAATTCCTCATACTGAGGATCATCTGTTGGAAGCTCCAGACGACACATTGGGCAAGAGTTAATCTGAAAAGTTGTCAAATACAGCATCATTGAGTTACACATTTATGAAATATCTTATGGATTTTAATACCAGTATGATTTAAAATTCTGTTAATACGTCTTTGAATCCCAGCAGTCTGTAACTAAAACTTACAACTCTTCCCCCCCCCCACACACACACACACAAATAATAACAATAAATATTGGCCCTACTTCTAACAGATTTTGGTGGCTTTTCCCTCACTCTTTAGCAAATTCATATTCACCTTTATCTTGGCAATTTCCCCCCGTCCATATTTCTCACCCTCTGCTTAAATCCTAAGTACCTTCCCCTTTTCCTCATACTCATATCATTTACTTCCACGCTTAAAAAAAAAATCCTATCTACCTAATAAAAGCATTTATTAACTCTACAACGAGACCTTCTTCATATCTGCCTCTGTTCTAGAGGTCTTTCCCCCACATTCTTAATCACATATGGACAAAG
>BLXT01007728.1:753153-771174 GCA_019648995.1 Plakobranchus ocellatus
CAGGTATCTCAGGAAAAAGAATAACTAGACAAGAATATTGCTTCAGAAGAGTAAACAGAAAGTGTTAGCTTTAAGTTTGTTATCTTATAAATATTGTTTTATTGGTGTTTTTGCAAATTTTTCATTGAAACATTAGATAGCATCATTTTCCTTTGTTTATGAATCATGCCTTTCATGTTACAGCTTTTCTGTGTTTTAATTAAATCAATTCGTAGGTCTCACATTTCACAAATGAAAAAAAATGTTTGATTAAATGGAATTACTCACACTTTAATTTGGCGGATGAACTCTTCCTTTGATGGTAGCTGAAAGCTGGTGTGAAAGTAAAATTTTACCAATAAGAATCTACTTTAGAGGCCAACTAGAGGAGGCAAATAAAAGTTCACAATTTCAGCTCACTCGGCAAGTGATCTAAAAACACTAATAATTGGGAATAATACAGGGACAGGCCCACAGACTTCTAAATCTACCTGCACAGGCTACTGATGAAATGAAGCGGCTGTTGGCCAAATTATCTTTTAAATAGTGCTACTTTCAGACAAAATATAGTGCGTACACAATTTTACACCCACAGCCTCTTCATTTCATTGGTAGCAAATGAAGGTAGATCAAGAAGTCAAAGGGCCTGAGCCCAGATTATCCCAATGGTTGCCACTGCAGTAAATATAAATCATAAGATATCAGTATTTTGCATGCTTTTTTTTCCCCAAGTGTCTATTCGCAACCAGCATTCTTTGATAGACTCACGCCCCATTTAGATCTACATTTTATTCTAGTCTTTATTAGCCAAGATCTAGATTCAACAATTAAGAATAGGCAAAGCGTTTTTGCCTTTGTATTTTGTTTTTTTTTTTTAACATTTTTTTGTTCACCTTATTGTGAGATGAGATCAAAAGTTCTCTTCGCAAGTTTTCCCGACCGCTGTTACCACCTTTTAGGCTTATCTTTGCAGCATATTGTCTGTGCGTCGAATCATATATCAATCGTTTTCGGGAAAAATTCCGCTGAGCTAGATCTAGGTTTGAAAGTTCAGATTTCGCACAATCATAATTTACACTGAATACTCTGTGGATAGATCTTTCGATTATTGTAGAGTTGTAAACTTTTAGATCTCCGACCAATATTGCACTATCACTCAGTCCCATCACATTATCAGAAGGCAAGAGCAAGCTCCCCTAAATCGTTTCCTGTTTTGGTTTTGCAAGCTAATATTGATTTCACAGTTTGAAGAATACTGTGAAAGAGTGGTGTTTCTATTGACAACAAAGATGGCGGAAGCTGAGGCAAGTAAAAATTATTATCAAACTATAGCATGAATTTAACTCATGACATCACCATTTGCATAACTAAATATGATTTAGTGATAATTGAGAAACACCAAAGTCTAAATTTTGATCCATGTTCTTAAAAATGAGTTTAGTCTTTGAATCACAAGAATCCAAAATAGGTAGATCTATATGGAACTATCTCCACGGTATTTTATGAGGAGACAGGCTTTCACATCATTCTCCACGAAGATGTTCTATAATTTATCTTCGAAGGAATTAGTAAAAAATGTCCATAAACCTTAATTCTAGATGCAAGTAGTCACAAAGTATTCAAGGCATTTGGGTTGGCTTGTCTCCACGAAAATTTCCTTGGAGATAGTAATCGACATTCATCGTGACAGAAAGAGACTTGACTATTTCACACTTGAAATTTATGTACATGTCTGTTGATTTGATCCCTCTTTTTGGAAGTGTGATTATTGTCTCTGTGTTTATGATAAATTACTCTGAAGACTTAAAGGGCCCATGAGTACATGTGCATTATAGCCTGGAATCAGGTTTTTTATATACAAAAATGACTAAAGACGTACAGTTTGTATAGTGGGCCTATTGTAAATAGTATAGTAATAGCGAAGTACAGCAAGTGTTAACTTAAGGTACACTTGCTCTTTATGATTACGATAGATATAGAAAATATTTTTAATGATGGGGAGGCAAACCTCTATCTAGTTACTAGGTAGATCTATAAATTAGTTCAAAGTCTAGAGATACAGATTACCCAGCATTCAAAAGTGTTTCCTTGCTCTACATCTTTTTCTAGAAAATTTGTGTCTAAATCTCAATCATCTATCTGTCTTAGATTTAATTTTTGGTAAGTATAGCCAATCTGAAACTTTTATTAAGACATGTTTCATCTTGTGCATTAAACTCAACCCACTTCTTTACACAGTGGTAGACAGATCTAAGTAAGTTAATCTTAATAATCAAATTATTTTCGCGCTTAGAATAAAGAGTGGGAAAGAGAGCAAATGTTGCTTCTGCTTTTTAAAAAAATCCTTCAGTGGTATAAAAAAATTAATAAAATAAAAAAAAAAAAGATCACCCTGAATTTAAATCCCGCTTTGTGCATTACTATCCAAGCTCATGCCATTACCACAGCATCTTGAACTTGGTGTAGAGACATTTGAATCATATTAATGCACAATCAGGTTTTCGCCTGCAGAGATAATCAATTATATCTATCTCCACGTAAAATTCTGTTGCATTAAGTGGATTCTGATGTCCTTGACAGGCAACGAAAAAATTCGATCAGTGTCATGTAAAATTGTTTGATTTGAGTAGTGAAAAATGATGTCAATTTACGCTGAGCATTAATGAAGTTTAGATGGTAAAACTAAACTCCTGCACGAAGAAGAGTAAACTTTATATAAAAAATATCTCTCTCCTTTGTAAATGTATGCATGCTTGAAGCTCGTTCATGTTCTGGAATTTTTTTTTGTTTTAGGAAGATTCAACAGCACTGTTGTCTGAAGAACAGCCAGAAGCAGGAGACACAAATGAAACTGATTTGAAAAAGGAAGAAGCACCTGAAATTTCAGGGCCAGATGATGCAGGCCCACAAGCTGTGTCAGGTACTTGATCTTGCTCTAGACAGCTAATGTTGCACATCAGCTTAATTCTGTAGGAATATTTTTTTCTGTACTTAGTTGTTCAAGCCCTCTCTAACAAAAAGAAATACCAACTGCTAGCACATGGTTTTATCCTCACCTTTATCTAATCTAAGTACTGTTCAAGTTCAGTCTGGTAATGTTTCTCCTTAGCTTTCTGTTACAGGTTGCTGCCACAGCTATTGCCAATTTTGGGCCTGTGCACTTTTTGGTCTTTTGTAATCATCTTTTTGATGTTTTGGTACCTCTGTTTGAGTTGTCAATTTCTAGTATTTTAGTTTGTAAAATATGGTCAAATTATGTTATCTTCTCTTTTTAATAATCAAAAAGAGGTCCTTGTGTAATACGTTTCTTCTCAATAATTCTCTGACCTGATGTTTAAATTTGTATGCGGTCTAAATAAAATATTTTCCACACTCTCCATTAGCAATTCTTCGTCAGATTAGGTCTGCATTTATGGCACATTTTTTTCTGACACAGGTGTTTTTGTTTTTCTTCATTATTTTTAAAATTTATTTTGAATAAAGTTCTTTATGACATCCACCTGTCCTGATATTGTTAGTCTCTAAACTGACTCTGTGCATTTTTCATACTATTTTATGGTTCTTCATAATAAGAAAACGTTATGATGCACTTTTATCCTCTGAACTGGTCCCTATTTGTTGTGATATCTGTTCTGATCTCTTGCCCACTTTTTGTTGAGCTTTTATATTAACTTCGATTTAGCTTGGATAATTGGAATCTTTCTTGTAATATCACTAGTAAAGAAGGTGAATCGAATTATTTGTTCTTAAAAAGATGTGTTGAGCAATATGATAGATTGCAAGCATATTTGTCTTACCCCAACTATAGTTGAACAACCGACAAAAGATGGACCCCAAATTCAAGTCTCTCTCTCTCTCTCTTTTGTTTTTTTTTTTTTTTACTGTGTTTTGAAAAATAGAACTATCAATTATAAAGTGGAAAAGGGCAAATTAGCACCAGTGAGGTATAGTTCATGTAAAGTTAGATAAATAAAAAAAGTTGGTCTATCTTTTTGTTTGTGGTGAATGAACTGAAAGTGACCACTATTTTAGTGATTTTGTCCTCTTAGTTTTGCTCAAAAGTTGTTTGGTTAATTTACACAGCAAAGATGCAGCCAAAACTGATTTTTAAAAAGTAAAACATTACTATTATGCCATTACATTCACAAACTCAAGATTTATGCATTGATGAGACCTAGTTTTTTTTTCAAGTATGGCTGATAGAAAATCTTTTGAAGATAACAGTGTTGACAATACAATTTTGGCAAATGCCCCGTTTGAGAACCACTGGTTATATATATATATATAGTGATCTTGAAGCCTTTTTTCTGTGACTCTTGAAATGATATTGCTTGCCCCTGTGGTAATGTGGTTTTGATACTGTACATTAAATGATAGAAGAAAGCTGTATTCTTATAAAGTTTCAGTCTTTGAAAAAAAAAGTCCTATATGTAATGAAATGCATTATGGGCAAGCAAAGCAGCAGAAATAACCTGTGTTGTGCACTTTTCTTCTGATAATATTGATCTCTTTGAACTTGCTTGCACTTTTGAACAAATCTATTTCAATAAATAATATTCATTCAGAATTTAAAGTAATTATTTTCCTTAGTTAAAGACTGTCCATGTATAATCATCAAGGGAGTTAAGAAATAACAATTTATTAATTTATGCACAGTTTATAAGTCCTTGCTTAGCAATGATCTCTAAGTTTTCCTAACAAAAAAAATGGTGACAATTACTTTTAAGTTATTGAGCTGAAGAGCTGAAGTAACAATAATATATTTCTGTTTCATTCCAGAAAGCCTAATCATTTCATTCTAGGCATGAAAAAAATGAAAATGGGCGAAAACTTTTTTTTTTTTTTTATACACTTCCTTTTTTTTTAAATTTCGATTTTTTTTTTCAGAGGAAATTGAGCAGGTGTCCAATGTCGAGGTAAAGGAAGAGGTGCCTGGAGATGAGCAGCAGCCATCTGCAACAACTGAAGTGGACGATGAGAACATTGACATACCTGAGAATGACAAGCCTAAAGAACCTGTTGATTCTTCAGGCAATGTTGATGTTGAACCTAGTGTTGAAAAAGTTGAATCTGTTGAGCCAGTTGAAAATGTGGAAGCATCTGCAGCTGGAGAGGCTGGTAGTGAGGAGGCAGCCAAACCAGAGGAGGATGCTGAGGCACAAGAGGGGGCTGAAAAGACTGGAGATCAATCTGAACAAATTAAATCAGAAGCAGAACCCAGTGCTGAAGAAGGTCAAGATAAATTGTTACTGTGGCTTATAATTTAATCAGGAGTACAAATGATTTCATATGTGTATCCAAACCAGTCCAAATAAAGGGGGGTTACAGGTTTTATATCATTAATATAACACAAGCTTGTATTTAATGATATTTGCAATGTTTAAAAGGGAATGTAGATGAATGTATATAAATTCTGGACCTAGATTGCAGCTTTTTAACTTTCTAAAAGGCACGTAATGGAAAGACAAAGAGGACCAAGGACTTAAGACTGCTCTCAAGACATTATATTACGCATGTATCAATTTTCTGCATCCAGCTTCTTCATTACTTTTGCATACAGATTCAAATTGTTGGAACAGAAACAGATGCTCATTAAAACACTGTATAATCTTTGGAGAAAACTCTTTATTGAAAGTATTTGTTTTGTGACTTTCTCAAAAAAAAAATGAAGTCGACATACATTTCGAAGACCCTTGTTTAATACAGTCTTATGTTAAGAGAGAAAACAATTGCTACTGTGAAAAAAATATTGTAAGAAAAGAAAACTGATAAATGCATTTATCTTTTATAATTTTTAGTTACCTTTGTTTCTTTTTTTCATCCACATTGGTTATAAATTCTTTATCCTTAGAAATAAAATATAAGTTAAAAAAGAAAAAAGATAAATCTCATCTCTAAAGTTTCTTCAGATCATAACCTTTGATTTCTAAAGGTATGAGTCAGCCCCCTCTTTTTCTTTTAGTTCTTTTTGGGTTCACCTTTTCTCAAGAAAGATTTGCTTCTTTGTTAATTTCTCATTGAAAAATTAAATTACTGAACTTTTGTCATAATTTTTCAAACTGCCTCTTAACACTCCAGAAGCTCGCACGTTTATTTTTAGTTTCATATTTTTACCATTCAATAATGTAAGAACAAATTTATTTCTAAATGTATTTTTCCTTGTATTTTTTTCATTATGACACTTCTTTTTTGTTCAAAACACCCCTTTAACACAGACGTATGTATTTATTGCATTTTCATTAGTGCTGAAATTCCTAGACCTTTAAACTGCAACAAATTTTTATAGCCCTGGAATGTAAAAACTACACTTAAATAGCAAAAAAAAGAAAAGCCTTCCTGTTAAGAATTTCATTTACATATAGCTTAATTCCTGATTTACCTAATGTAAATATTTCATGACACAAAAGGACAGTGCTATTCAATGCACAACTGAAGTCTCCTTAAGCCATAGCAGAGAAGCTTGATGAACATAATTACACAAAACTGTCCTGTTCGTTTAATTTGTTTTTATTTTCAATTTTTTTTTTAAAAGCTAAGTTTTTTTTTTTTTTCAAATTTAAATGCTTCTTTACTGCTGCCAAATTGCTTGTTTTTTTTATATTTTTTTTTAATTTTTAAGAAGCATGTACTGTTTTTAGAATAGTTGATATAGAACTTGAAATTTTTTAAATATTCGTCTCTGTCATTGTTGTTGCTGTTATTATTATTTATTGATCTTATGGCATATCATTGCATTGTTGTTGTTTGACAAAATGAAATTCTGTTGAATAAGAAATCTCCATCAAAGCTGAGATATCAAAAGCAATAACTTAACCATACTTTTTCGCACTAAAAAATGAAATTAAAAAGCAAGAATACTTGTATTCATCACCTATGTCACAGGATGATTAAGATAATCCACAATGGTATTAAACTCATTATATTTACAATTCAAATTTATTAAAAAAACTAAATTTTAAATAATATCTGATACATTTCTTTTATTCTTTTTTTTTGTGTGTGTGTGTGTAAAGATAACTTACTGAATAAATGAAAGGATTCAGGACCAATAATGCAAATTTTTATTATCTAGCACCTCTATTTGCATTTACGGTTTACAGAACAAGAAAAGGGAAAATTGGAGGAAGGACAAGATGCAGAAGCTAAAGATGAGGTTGATGCTGCAGCAGAGGAAGGTGAAGAGCAAAATCCAGATGAGGAAGGCGAAGAAAAGGTAAATTACTTTGGGCCTGTAATGTTGTATTAACATTCTTGAAATATTTTAAACAATTTCCCTTCACTCTTTTTGACCTACGAAAACAAATAATCAAACAGAAGAAAAAAAGAAAGGAAAAAAGAAAAGAAAAGAAAATTGCCCTTTAAATTAAATACAAGTGGAAATGTTTGGAATTAGTAACAGATTTAAGAAGTTGTATGAATTTTTGGTAAAGCATAACCGTTGCTGCTCCACTGCACTTGGACTTGGATAATCATTTGTTTTATACCCGACCGATCAACCATCGCCCCCCTTTGAAATAAACTCTTTTGCACTGCCCCTGGAACACATTAATTCTTTCTGTCATCACATGAGCGCTGTCTTCCTGTAGATTAAAATCCCTTAGCACTCTGCATGGATCATCATTGACCCTTCATATCATCCTTTTCTACAGATTTCTAGAGAAACATTATTCTCCCCCATATCCCCAGAATTAAGTGCATGATATCTCAGCTTTGTTAAATATTCTGTAAATTTCTTCCTTTTTTTAAAAAAAAAATCATGATAGCCTTCAAAAACAGAGGTGCCAGAGACAGAGGATGATACTGTTGCTGTAGGCGAATCATTATCTCGTGAAGCCACACCAGATGCATCTAAAGTTGAACTAGAGCAGGAAAGGCCTGAAGCCACATCTCCAGATCAATATGGTATAGCTTAAGAAGTTTTGTAGGGGATGTTTTTTATTATTAATTTTACTTTAAAAGTTGGAGAGAGGAAAAAAAAAAAGAATTGAGGATGAGTATTGGCCTTGTGTATATAGCTGCCAATCACAAGGTGATCTCAGACTTTCAAGCCCCCATAAATCCAGGGCATCAGCAGTGGGCTCAGACTCACAATCAAAAGATCACTGCAGACCTTAGGGCAAGTTTCCTAGCCATTGTATCACCAAAGTTTGCTGAAGGAGGAGGAGAAAAGATGAAGAAAAAAATAAGAAAATGAGCCGGAAGAGAAGAGACAGATAAGGTAAGAGAAAGTAGAGGCAGAAGAGGAAGGAGGGGCAGGAGAAGGAGGAAGAGGAGGAGGAGGAGGATAAGGAGGAGGGAGAGGAAGAGGAGCAGTTGGAGGAAAGCAGCAATAATAATTATCCATTTATTTATCTTGCCTATCTTACAAGGTTTGCCACCTATTACATAAGGTTGAGCACTAGTAATAATAAAATTATTGATAATAATTGACACCTATATTATATAATTTCAAGATACTGATGCAAATGTTTATTTTATTTGTTTTTTTTTTTAACCACTTGATAAAAATAGAATTTGACTGCTTTGATTGCTCAAATCTGCAGTTATGTTTTTTTTTTTTCAAATATTGTGGCTTTTTGTAACAAATGTAGCTTTTAAAAACAAGCAATTTTCAAAAAAACGTATATAACATTTTCTATGTCCATCCATTCCATGAGAGATAAAGAAAACGTATCTTTATGTAATATCATTTTATCAGGTGATCAGGTAGAGGATAGAGAACAAAGAGATGAGGAAGGAGAGTTTGTAGAGCCTGTACCTGAAGAGGAGGAAGATGAGGAAGAGATTGTAGAGACGGAGCAGGAAGAAGAGGAGCCAGCTTTTAGAAGACAGGAACTCATAGAAAGATATCAAGTAAGTACAAAGTGACAGTTTCTTTCCAACAAAAAAATACATATGGTCTTCTAATGCAGTTAAAAAAAAGAAAAGTTGTCAGAGTCCTACATTTGTGTAGCATTCTCCCAAAATGAGTCGAGTTGCGGGTCTGCATCACTGAGATCAACGCAAAATATTAACATAAAGAAAAAAGAACTCTAAATGCTTTGTGTACAGAAAGTCTATGGCATGTCTATAGAAAGTTCTGCACATGGAGAGGTGAGTAGTTTTCATACCTCTAGGTCATGGTTTTGACTTAAAGTCAATCACGCAAGATTGCTACTGGACTCATTTTGTAAGATCGCCACACATTTGTCCTGATTCCTTCCTTTCTGTTGAAGAATTAAATTTCAATATTCATGTGAATTATAATGATAATGAGTTGGATGTTGCATATATAAGATTTTGGAGATAAAAAAAAATTCAGCCAGTTGTTTCGTGTCTTTTTCTTTTAAATAATTTTTAAAGACAACTTTAAAGGCTTATATCTTGGCATAGGACAGCATACGTGTATCCAGTTTTCACTACTGCAAAGCTTACGGATCACAGTTTCTTCAAGTCATATCAATGTTTTAAAAATTTTAAAACATTTCAATGTATATGGGCTGTTCTTGAGACAATTTTTTAATCTGACTGCTAGAAACTTGCTACATATTGTGTATTGCTTCACACTTTCCCATAATTCTTCTGTGTGGCTTAGACGGATGATTTGAATCTGGTTCATTTCTCAAGTCTCTTTTGTATGATATTGTTCGAGACAGCATTTATACCAAATATTGCACAGTATAAACCAAACAGTATTACTTTTATATGCTGCGAGTATATTAGGTTTAATGAATTTAAATTAGCTGTGGCTGCTCTTGCTTAAATATGAAAAACTTTCTTTGTAACAGCCTTTTTCCATTCAAAAAAAAATTATTTTCAATATGCTGGAGTGCACATAACACTTTCAAAAACATACTTTTTTTACCTTAAAAAAAAAAAAATTGGAAAAACATTTATAATTTGGTTAAAAAAATGATAAAAGATAGCTTATGATTTAGACATCTGTTGATGAGCTCAAACTTATGTGAGAAAGGTCTCTTTAGATTTTTCAGCCATTTTGATTGGGTATATTATTATTTGATTCGTAAATGCTGAATATTTTAAAACTTATGCTGCTCCACTGTCAACCTACTTCAAAGAATTTCTAATAGCTGCAAAAAGAATGTTATTGTGTCAGAATGTAAACCATAAACATCTCATGATAATGAATGAGCTTGCTTTTCTTTTTTTACATAAATATAAAGCTAGTTGTCAACTATCCTCTACATGAGTCACCAATCCCCCAAGCTTTTGTATTATTGTAATATCACTTTATAAAGCCAATCTGCCCTGAGATCTGCAGGGGCCCTCCCATTGCAAGTTTGAGCCCCGTCATAGGAGCCCTGGCCTGAAATCCTGAGCTCACTTTGTTGTGGACTGGCTACATTAAAAAAACACTTATAAAGCTTGGGGGACATTTAAACTGAGATTCCATGATTTTGTTTTTATGGCCTATAATTTGAGTTGCATCTTTCTGATATATAAGAGTGAGAACCATATGAAATGCTTTACTTCATACCTCTCTGTCATCCTCAAAATTAAAGTTTCCACCCCTCTCCTTCTCCTCCTCCTCCAGGATGCACTGGCTGAGCGGGATCAGTTGCAGCAGCAAAACTATGGTTTGCAGCACAAACTGGCTGAGCACTTCAAGAAGAAGAAAGCTGATGAGCGTCAGGACTATGACAAGAATGTCACTGATCAGGAGCAAAGATACCTTAAATATATGGGTGTGTGATTGTGGACTAATTGCAGTTTTCTATATGTGTTGTAATAATGAGAAAACATATCATTTATCTGTTATCAAAAACACTTTAGTAAGGGGTTAATTGAACAAGTTTTGTGAAAGTTGAAAGGGGAACTAAAAGTTGTGAACAAAAAAAAAAATAATTTCATCTTTTAACGTGTATTATTTCTCAAAAGTAAAAACATTAATGTTGTTAAACATTTTAGGTTTTTACATCAGATCTTTTTGTTTTTTACATCACATGCAATCAGATTAACATATTGTTTTCTATGTTATTTTTAGCCCAATTGGAGGAGCTGAGAAGACAAGATTCTACAGAAAAGCAGAGTTATCGAGCCTATATTGAAGATGCAAAGAACCGTTGCCAAGAAAAGAAGGAAAGGGTCGATGCTGAGAGGAAAAAATTTATGGAATTCAAAAAGCAGGTGGCACTTAATGCTCTCAATAGTCGCAGTGGAAAGCCAATTCCACCCAAGGTAAAACTAGCCATAAAACAAATTCAAATTTATTTTTTTAAAGCAATAAAGAAAATTAGAGCTCAGAAATTCTTAATTAAAACCAAACACTTTCAAATAGATGATTTCTGAAAAATTGAGGATAGTCAAGTTTCTCTGACCTTGCAAATTTGTATGGAACTAGCATGATGGATTTGTTCCCTGTATCCATTATATGAAATTTATTCTTTCATTTTTAATATAAAGAGAAAAATGAGATTTATCCAAAGTTTGGAAGACCTAAATTTTAAACTCACTTCAGTAACTTTACTTTTTGACACCTGGAGAGTATTGAAATGATAACTTTCAAATTTGTCATGTGTAGCAGTCTCACAAAATGAGTCGAGTCGCGGGCCTATGCCACTGAGATTAAATCGTAATATTGAAATTAAGAAGTAAACATTCTCAATGCTATTTGTCCAGAAAGACTTTGGCATGTCTGTAATAAACCCTCCACATAGTGAAAAGCGAGTCGTTTTCATCCGCCGAGACAATTTTCATTTAAAGTCAATCATCCAGAACTGCAACTCATTTCATTTTGTGGAACCACTTCACATATATATATATATATATATATATATATATATATATATATAATAAGGACCATATATCAGTATTTGTTTTCAGAAACGTCATTTAAGACGCAATATCACATCTTTAGTCCCTGGCATAATTTTCCAATTTATTATAATAATTATAATAGTTAAACAATTCCCTAATTGTTGGTCCCCTAGGAATTATTTTTTATATATTTATTTTTTAAAAAGAATTTCTGTTGTTATTTAAGCTTGAATATTATGTTAGATACTTTACAGTAATGTTTCTTTCAACAATCTTGAATAATATGTAAGGGCAACAATCTTGAATAATATGTAAGGAGGATAATCCCCTAACTTGTAAAGCATGATCCATCAGAGAGGAATGTTTGGGTTTGCTTGGACTTGGTATATTTAAACATCAATAACTGTATTAAACAAGTTACATATGCTCTGTGAGACATGTGTGTTGTAATATGGGAAAATACAGAGCAAAAGCAATCATTTGCTTTGAGATAGGACTCAAATTATCAAAAATGGCTGATGGTCAAGAATTTAGTACTTTTTGTGCTCAATATCCTTAACATTCATTCCATTAAATCCAAATCTTAAGTGAGAAAAAAGGGTGGAATATTATACTTTCATTTTTTTTTTAAAATGCGCCCTACCACTAACAAAAAATTCCTAAATCAGCCTAAGATGCTGATCAACAAGCAGCTGATTTTTAATGACAGTGCAGTTTTTGAATATCTCCTGTGTTACATGGCATAATATATTAATTTAAAAAAAGGACTACTTATATTATACTCAACACATAATACTACTAAATATTCTGCATACAGAAACCAAAAGCATTTTGAAAAAATTTGTTAATTTTTTGAACATCAATTCTTAAAGCAAGAGGTTCATAGTCATTTCTCAGTTTTAGACCGTGAAGAGATAATGCTGTGTAGTATAAGTGTGTATCACCTCAAGATAGGATGTTTTGTGGCAGGAGCAAGTGTAATAAATGTAGTCACAATTGCCATTTTTTAAATCATTTTTTCACATGCAAAATTCCTTCATAAAGATCGCTTTGTAGAGTCTTTTGGAGTTTTGTATGAACTATTTATAACCTATGATTGATGATCTTTAAAATGCATGCAGCTTTTTTTTCTATGGCCAAAATGTCTGTCATGAATGGCTTTATTCCTTCAGCTGTAGGTTGCAAAGGATTACTGCCTGAGACAAGTAGTTTTCTTTAAATAGACTAAAGAACAAATCACTCCAAGTCTGCAAGTAATTGAACAAAAAATATATTTATTTCAATGAAGAACAATTTCAGAGCAGCAAGATGACTTTCCAAGATTCTATAGATCTACAAATTCACTAACATTGTGGTCTATTTCTTAGCAATCTTTTGATCAATCTCTAACCATCCTTTTATCCCTACGGCCTGCAGCTTCCATAAAGTACTGGCTATGCAATATACATGCTAAGTTAAGGCTAAACATTTCCTGTTAGAAAAGAGCAGAAGTTAACCTCTTATTGATGGCAGATGCATCAAACCTCTGAAATGCTTTCTTCGTGAATAGAGACTTCAGAGGTTCAATACGCCTGCCATCATTATGTAAACACAGATTAATTAAATACTGTCATTTATCCCCTCCCTTATTATATGTAAATATCTCTTGAAGTTTTTTGCAACGTCCTGTAAACAATCTTTTTGCATTTTCAACAATCTTCTAAATATCCCTAGATCTGAAGTAGGTGAGCAAAGCTCAAAATAATGATAGCGCTGAGAAACTAAAGTAGGCCTAGCCACAACCAATTTAAACTTTCTCTGAATATTATGAGTAAACAAGGCAAAATCGAAAGATCAGCTTTTCTGGTCTCGCTCTCTTAGTTGCTTTGTCACAAAGTCTC
The DNA here is from genome assembly GCA_019648995.1 of Plakobranchus ocellatus. Lineage (NCBI taxonomy): Eukaryota > Metazoa > Mollusca > Gastropoda > Plakobranchidae > Plakobranchus > Plakobranchus ocellatus. The sequence goes on from BLXT01007728.1 coordinate 766,770, forward strand.
ATTTTGTGGTGACATAACATTTATTTGAATTACCTTGTTAATGTTAATCATTGTCTTAGAGAAGGGTGAATTACAATAAATTCTTCAAAAGTAAATCTTCGGAAGTTTCTTAAAATATTCAGATCAACATAGCTGGAAAAGGTAAAATAAATTTCTTCATCACCAAAAATGTCAGATTTCTTCCTCAGATGTAAATGTTTACGAATATATCTATATTTTAGAAAGCAAATGAAATTTTAGGGAGGCATAATTATCTGATAAATATGTTTGGAAATTTTAAGAATATAGATGAGGCATCTCGATAAGAAACGTAGATGAGTCAGGACCTCAAATATTGCTGTATCTTAATTTTGAACAACTTTTTTTTTTTTGCCGCCTTCGTCTTTTCAAGCATGACAAAACTTTTACAAATGGTAAAATCCAGAACAAAGTTTTGCATATATCAAATAATTATGGGAAGAAAGCTATTTAACAATGCAATAATAATAATAAAAAAAAAGGCAAACAATGAAAAGCTGCTATAGAATTAAATAAAACACGTGACTTCCACTATTTTTTTTTTTTTTTAATGGAAATTAAACATTGTTTGATACATAAGTGCAAAAAGAAAAAAGTGCAAATAAAAACACTGACCAGTGTATAGTAACTATGAAGTTACCATGAAGGGAAAGAAGAATTCAAACAAAACTTTGTTCAGCTCTTATGCATCTAAATTTCCATAAATAAAGCTCTCTTTTGACATTCTGAATTTTAATTTTAGGTGGACTTTTTTACTTGTCATTTTTTTATGGCAAAACAAAGTGCTTGAGTAAAAGTGTAGTTTGAAGATTCCTTTCAGTTTTACATAGGGTTTTTTCCCCCTGATCTTCTATACTTATAATAATTGAATGAAAGACGACTGAACCTGTTATATAGAAAAGAAAATTCATATTTTTAATGGAAACTAATCCTTTCAAAAACGAATTTTGTTTAATATGTCTTTGTAATTTTCTGTTGTATTTTTTTTCAACTTTGGGGCTATTTTTTACCTTCTTAACAATACTTTCTTGCATTTTAAAATTTAAAATCGATGAAATATTTGAAAAACAAAAATAGAGAACTCCTCGCCAAAAAGTCGATACCATATTTTTATCATGTGTATAAATTGCTATTAAATTAAAAGCAAAGAAATGTTTGAGCAATTGAAATTGAAAACTCATTGCGAAAAGTCATAACATTTTTTGTTGTGATCGAATGAGTAATCACTTTGGATGTTAGGCTTTTATTTTTCCTTTTATTTCACATATTTAATTTTTTCATAAGCATTATTGAACCATACTGAGGCCTCATTTTGTTAACTGAAATTGAAAGAATAATCCGCCGCAGTTTTCAGTTTTATATTCTAAGTTTTTATTTGTTTGAAAATCTACCAGATTTTCTTTAATGCTACATTAATCAACCAAATTGTCTCCCAGGGAAATGAAATCATATTTTCGAAAGCAAATTATTAAAACGTGCATATAAATGTAAGAATCTCCCTTGACTCTCCATACTTGTGCAGCTTGATAGTGTTGATCAATATTCGTATTTTGTAAATTCTTACTTTCACTTTAAAGCTATCTGGTTTTTTTTTTCTTTTTTTTTTTTCGTTTTATTTAGTTTTCGAAACAATCAGAAAAGTCGATAAAAACGTTGGAGTCTTTATAATTTGCTTGTCTATTTTGCCATTTAAACGTAAAAAAAATTAATGATTATGAAAATTTACATCTTAAGGGGTTAGTTTCAACCTAAAGGTCGTGACGTACCCACCTAACATCTGCCCCGTCAAATGCCCTTAACGAAACTGAAACTGAAACAATTTGAAGAGCTTTCTTAAAGAAACAATTTATGATAGCCTTTGCTTGCAAAAGGTATTTTGGACATTGTACAAAGAGGAACACGCTTACCTCATCACCACAATATCATTTTGTGCCACAAGTCTTGGTCTCAGCTTGGAAACTCGACAGAAATTAAAAAAAAAAAAAAAAAAAAGCTTTAGCGAAGAAATTTTTCCTCTCATTTCTTTTTTACAATGACCCATTTGTTTATACTGAAATGGAAATGCTGACTCTGTATGTACTCGCCGGAAAGGGGTTACAAAAAAAAGTTATGTCTGTTTTACTTTTCAGAACCAAACTGAAAAAAAAACCTTTTCGAAGTAAAACTGCTTGCCCCTCTCTACCGTCGCCTATTATCAGTTAGCTTACTTTGCAGAAAACTTCAGGAATTGCCAATACAGTTTTGTACATCTGCTTTTGCTATTTCTTTTAGGACATCGAACAGTATATGGTGAACGAAGTGAAGAAAGAACACGAAGTGGTCAATGTTCGTCTTGAAAACATCAAATTAAAAAACAAACTGAAAAAGAAAGAACAGCAGCTGAAATCTAAGGTAGAGATCATATTATTTGGCCATTATTTACTCTTCTGTCTATCAATATATTCAACGCAACCGTTCATCCGTCCAACTATATGCATTGCTTATCCATCCATGCGTCCATTTGTCTTCCATATCGATCGCCCAATATTCTATTGATTTGTTTCATCCGTGTATTCATCCATAATCTATCTATCTATCTATCTATCTATCTATCTATCTATCTGTCTGTCTGTCTGTCTGTCTGTCTGTCTGTCTGTCTGTCTGTCTGTCTAACTATCTATCTATCTTTTTGTCTGTCTGTCAATCTGCCCGTCTTTCTGTCGATATATCTGTCTGTCTATCTACCCAGGTATTTTCTCTATCGCCTACCAAACAGCCTGCCCAGCCAATTTTCTAACTACCGGGTGCACATATCTGTCTGCCTGGCTGTCAGCTTGTCTGATTGTATCTGTCTATATCCATTATATATTATTTTGCTTTATGTGCGCAACAGTTTCAACATAACTATGTAATTGAAACCAGTACTGCTGCATTGGCCTACCGCGGTATTCAGTTAAAATTGCAACAGTATCATCAGTATCACATTTATCATTTTAATCTCTTTTCCAGTAATTAAAAAGTTCGACCATTAATAGTTATTTTCCACCTTTCTATCCACATAATAATATTTTAAGAAAGGCCTTCTGTTCTATAGCACTTTTGCCAGTCATTATTGCTTTTCTCTGGTTTTGTGGGTCTTCCATTTTCAACTACACAATTTAACGATCCTCAGAAGCCAATTCCACTTTCATTTCGTAACTTGTAATTGTATTGTCTTTGTGTAGGAGGAACTTGCTGAGGGTCTGCACCTCATAGACTTCGAGCAGTTGAAGATCGAGAACCAAACATACAATGAAAAGATTGAGGAAAGAAATGAGGTAGGTATATCAGACACAGGAATTGTCCTTCTTTCTTACCTCAACCTGTCTTTTGTGTGTTTCATACATTTTTACTACATAACTCTGTAGAAAGAGGGCATTCTGTCCTCTTTTAAAAATCTGTTTAAAATGTTGTCTTGCTTAAAACGCAAGGGAGCGTTGGCGGTAATTGGTTAAGCATTCAGTTGTTATGACATTTCCAAAGAACCTTTGCCATGGGTCACAAGTTCAAGGTCTGCTATATGCCATGTAACATAAAAGGGGAGAGAGGGCCCGGGAAAGGGCGCTATCATAGTATTGCAATTTTGCAAATGATACCACTATCATAGTTTTGTAATTTTTCAAGTGATCCCTCAATCATAGTATTGCTTTTTTTGAAAAGGAGAAAAAAAGTGATCTATCCAGGCAGAAAACTTGAGAGAAAATTTTCTTTGTCTAAGACCCCGAAGAAAGTTAGGAAAGCATGAAGCTATTTCAAGAACTAGATTAAATAAGAGTTCTGACTGAAGAAGAAGGGAATAGGGGGGATAGGGTTGAATATTTGGTTTTGTCATGATCTCTTAGCTTGTCTTTATCAAAATTAAAAAAAAAAAAATATTCGCACAACACAGAAACGCAAAATGCAAGACTAAAGCAAAAAGCAAAAAACAAACAAAACCATAAGTGAAAAAACAACAAGCCATATCAACATAATCTTTGATGTTGTGCAACCTGTATAACATGAGGAAGCTTGATTATAGTTTCTCAGCAGGCGAGAGAAAGAGAAAAAAAAATAAAAATAAAATAGAGGTCTTATTCAAGCTGAGTTCTAAAATATTTTCAGCCTCCCCAGTGGTTTTCTAGGAAATCTTCGATTTCTATTTCTGTGCTTTACTTCCGTTTGGCTTCCTTTTTTGTGCACAAGGTTATTTTCTTTAAAACATGGTTTGATCCTTAATTATCGCTTGCTTTTTTTTGTAATTCGATTGCACCTTTGGGCATTGGTTTAATTTAATTTTTTTTTTTTTTTTTGTCGTCCGTATGGTTCGAATGCACCTTTGGGATTTTCAAATACCTTTCAAGGGCATTGGTTTCATATTTTTTTTTTTTTT
>BLXT01007728.1:832651-863993 GCA_019648995.1 Plakobranchus ocellatus
AAAAAGAATCTTGTATCTGATGCAACAATCTCTACTTGCACTACACAAATACACATCCTCTCAAGTAAACATTCTCACATATACTGAAAGAAAAAAATGTAATTTCCACTTATTTGTGTCATGAAATAGCATATTGATTACATCTTTTTTTTCTTTTGGGGGACCTCCAAGTTAATTTCTAGGATGTTGCTTATGAAGAAGCAACAAAAATAACCAAGATAAGTAAAAAAATGATGAGGAATAGAAGCTGTATATCTGGTGCCCCCCCACAAAAAAAAAAAATAAAAAATAAAACAACTTTGCTCTACAAAAAAATTGAAAAAAAAAAAAAAATGAGAATTCTTATCAAAGCCTGATAGACATCAGTCTTATGGGGTCTTGGAGAAACAAAGACCAGTTCCAAGAGCCAGAAATTGGAAACAACATAGCTTTTTCCTTGTTTGTAATACGTTGCAAAAAATTTTACATTCATGTATCTTAAGACAAGATCTAATATTTTCAAGAATCTGCAGCAAGTTAATCTACGAAAAAAAAAATAAAAATAAAAATGAGTGATTCCCAAGTTTAGTAATCCAGACATTTGATGTACAGGAGCAGGAAACTAGATGCTCATCTACCAATTAATCAAAACTAAGTTATGGAAAATGTCATGCATCATGAATACATTTCCTAGAAATAATATTAGACAAGGTAGTTTTTCTTATAGCTGAAAGCCCCATACATGGGAAACAAATAAGCAATAAACAGAATAAAAACAAAACAACAACAAAAAAAAAAACCAGCAGTGATTGATCAAGCCTGACACGAGGCTTCACAATTTTTTTTTTTTTACCACACAGACATATATTTCAGCAGAGATAGCACCTGTCATCTGCAGTTCCCATATAATAAGATTAATACTCTTTACTGATGTAAGCAATTCATTTTCATTATGAAGTTAAACAGTTACAATCTTCCTATGAAGGATGCAGCTTGTCATTACATCTCTAGAAATCAAGATTGTAAATTTTGATGTAATAATGACAAAATCTATTAAATTTATTTTCAAATGATTGCGTTTAAAAAATTGCTCCTTCTTTTATTCTCACTTACTTCCTTATATGATGCAGCCCACACTGAGCACTTTTGAATCTCTACATTTAGAATTATAAAAAAGGGAAAAATTTATTGTCCCTCTTGTTGATGATCCTATAAAAATTTTGTGAATCAGTCTCTTTTTTTTTTACCCCTGTTCAAAAGAGCATTTTGATTTACATTCATACATTTAATACATGAAATTTTTATTTTAAAAAAAAGGGCAAACTTTCTTCATAAAATTACGATGTATGTCAGCTCATATTAACTAAATAAATTCCAGGCAATACTCTTGTACCTATATTCACAGTCAAATTTATAGATAATGAGTTACTACACAAAAGTCTGCATACAAAAAAGTAAAACCACTGAGGCTTTTTTTTTTTAACAAAAAAGAAAGGTAGATTTTATTTTACATGGTCATTTCATGCTCTTACATGCTTTTCACAATTAAATATCCCTTTTGTTCACTGGGTGGAATTTGAAATAAAGGAATAGCAGCTTTAGATGATCAATGTAGCATTGAAAATGGAGGGAAAAGAACTTGTCATAATGAAGTCAAGCACAATGATCTTAACACAATACTATGTCATGCGCATTATTCAAAGTGCGATCTTGTTTCATTTCAATACTTAAAAAAAAAAAAAAGATGTTTGACCTGAAAACAATTCTAACACAGTCAAAGATGAGCAACAGTAAGGAAATACATGCAACTACTATTACAAGAACACCACCACCCAAAAATCTTCCTCCCGCACATACACACAAAATACATTCTCAGCCTGTTCATCTGACTCCATGAAAATATACGACTTCATTTTTTTTTTTTTTTTTATTATCCTTTGATTGAAACATTACGAAACGAGGTGCAATTTCCTACCTAAATTTCTAATTCAGCCTTTTCAGAGCATACACAACCATGTGTGTAATTCGTGGCAGATATGGAAGAGGATCAAGATTCCATATCTGTGCAAATACAAATACAGTCATCACAATACATGTCATCCACATGGAAATTATATACATCCTGTTAAAAAAAAATTTCACTAAATTTTCATAAAATTCATGACTTAACGACATTTCATTTTCTCATTTTGAGAAAAAAACAAATGTGTACATTCATCACAAATTAAACGTTTTTACAGCAGCAGCAGGTGCTGAAATAATAAATTCTGGATGCTTGTTTGAGTTCTCAACCAAACAGTGTTAATCCTTGGAAACTGGCAGCGTTTGATATCATTTGATAGTGTATGAGGAATGCATTATATGCTGCACGAAAACTCTATCTCCATGGCCGATTTATTCTGCAAAACTATCTTCATGTTTTTACGACATTCCACATAACTGCCTCTAAACTATACCACATTATCAAGCATTCATCTTAAACATCACACAAGGAAAAAAGAAAATGAGTTCCAGCACCACACGTCATTTACATACACGATTCATATATATATATTTTTTTAAAAAGCCCTTGAAAAAAAATATTATATCAACACTTAATTTATTTTGTTTACAAACCTCACATCTAGGAGCCAGAAAGCTCAGACCTAAAATGAGTTCCAGCACTATAAATCATTTACAGACAGGATTCATATATTTTTTTTAAAAGCCCTTGAAAAAAGAAATATTATGTTAGGAATTGATTTATTTTGTTTACAAACCTCACATCTGAGAGCCAGAAAGCTCAGACCCAAGCATTCTCAATACAAGTCTAAATGAGTCAGAAGTTGCATTTTTTGATTATTTAAACCACTGATACAAGCACATAGACTGCATTTCATAAACTTTACAAAGATGAAAAGCTGGGTAAAGGTACAGTGATTTTTTGTAAATATATTATGGCTTTAACTTTCTTTAGAAAAAAAAAAGAAAAGAAAAGAAAAGAAAGGAAAAACAATTTACATTCCTATGTCTCGAAAGTGTTTATACAACAACTGACTCAATAAGAATAGCCTCAAGACATGTTATGTAGATGTTAAAACTTTTCACCATTTATCTTACAAGGCCAAAAAATAACATGCTCTAAAATTAAAACAAGTACACCAAGACTCTGACACATTTCATAATATCACCCAACACCAAAATATACAAGCAACCCTTTGATGTAATAAAAATCATTGTATGCTCACATTTCAAATGGTTAACAGAGAAAGAAAACAGCAGAAATAGTCACAATAAATGATTTTTTTAAAAACAAAATAAATTTTTAAAAAAGGGGGAGGGGGGAGAAAATTGCACCAGATTTCATTAAAATCTGTGTGATAAAATAAATTTCACTTAAAAGGCTGGACTCTTTTCAATGGAAAATAAAATAATATAATTATTTAGTTTTTAACAAAAACTAATTGAAGGCAAACGATAAAGAAAGTTGAGGGTGCAAACCAATCTCTGCATTATTAAAGAAAAAAATTTGCAACTTAATTTGAAACAGATTAAAAACAACAATCTTTGGCCATAAGCTTAACTCCAAGACTGATAGAGATATGCAATGGAGCTTAGGTGCATAAACTTAAAGACTATATTCGATAGCCTTAATACTGAGCTGTATTACTAAATTCTGCATAATTTGGAAGGCAGAAAAACAAAGTTTTAAATATGTGCGAGCAAAAACTCTAAATGATCTTCATTTGACCAAAGCCAGATCTGACCAGATTGCATGTTATTTATTAAAACTTTTAAGGCAGTTACAAGCCATTGGGATTTTTTTTTTAAAAGGCCATTTCTAAAAATAATCTATAAAAATTTATTGTTTTTTTTCTTCTAAAAATAAGAGGATTAAAATGAACTGAATAACGCACTGACATAGAAATACATTTAATTTTTGACAAAGAGTCTGAAACAGAGAAATGCAATGTGTATGTAATAAGAAAAAACTGCATACCTTTAGAATATTCAATGCTAGATAGGAAAAACAAAATTAGCTTGGAATCAGACATGAACAACATTTCACAAAAAATTTGAATATATCCGATTTCAAGCTAAAGGATTGAAAACTTCACCTTATTTCTAATGCAAAAGTTTACAACAAAAAGAACCTAACAAAAAAAAACCCAAAAATCAACAGCAAAATAACGTTCATGAGAGGCTTTTTTTTTTTAATCTCAAAGACACACAAAAAAAAAGAAAGAAAGAAATAGAAAAGAAAAAAAAGATTCAGGAAACTTACATTAAATGTCTGTGCTTGTTTTTGATTTAGCAGTAATTATTGTCAGGTCAAGCAACAATCAAGTAATATCATTGTGGCCTTTCACATACTACAGGGGATCAACAGATCTGGTTTTTCTATTGAAAAAGTAAATATCTACTGTGATAGATAGAGAAGAAAAGATAGTAGTTTGAAATGAAAAGTGTGGCTTGTCAGAGAAACCTATTCCATGGACATAGCAGTGCCCTGTGATTTTACAGCAGAAACGACAGGCAGCAAAAATTCATGAAGAAAAAAAGTTACAAACATTACATTTTTTGATTACATGAATGACGCTCTCTTACTCAAAAAAAAATATAGATAACAATTGATTTCTTTGGCTCATAGATTTCAAAATTTGCCCTTAAATTTAAACGAATTGTGAATGCAAACTCAAAACTAAGCCTGATTAAAAATAAGAGCAAATTACATTTACATGTGTTTTGTAAGTAAATCAGCATCTCAAAAGATTTTCTTATTTGTTTACATTTTTTCTTTTATTTAAAAAGAAAAGTAGCAAAGAAGGTTGACAGGCAATTTTACTTAAAAAGAAGTAGACAAATATGATGAAAAATCATACAATCATAGGCAAAAATAACAGAGTAAAAGAACCAAATTAAAAAAAAAAAAGTCTCTCCTTTCTCCTTGTTTTCTCCATTTACTCATATAAAAAAACAAAAGGTGGGGAGAAGATATTCATCAACCACTTCATGGGGAGAAGTGATGAGACTTTACTAATTTGATACAGCTTGGCTCTGTGAGATGATAACTTGAAGCAGTGAAGACACATTTCAATTAGGCCACTAAGATCCATGGGACATGCATGAGGCAATCAATCTTTAAAAAAGAAGACTATGAATGATTTTAAAAAAAATTGTTACGCTGGTTTTGCTTTTGTCCTTTTTACCCTTAGAACTTTTCTCCCTTTTGAAATTAGTTTGGAACAGCAGGCTCTTCAGTAAATCCTTCATAGAGCCATCCTTTTGTCCTGAAGAATTTTACAGAATTTACAATGTTTTTTTTTTTTGCCGAAGAAAGAGTAACTCTTGTCACATAACTCTATGTTGCTGCAACTGTTGCTGTTGTTGTGGATGGTGATTTTGATGAAGGGGATGATGGGGCAGGCTGTGGTAAAGACGATAATGACGATGCTGCTTGGGCTGCTAACCTTGGTGATTCCATTGCTCCAGGCTGCTGCTGACTCTGAGAATTATTGGCTTTGTTTTCTAATGAGAAATTAGTTTTGTCAGGAACAAAAGTGTTCTCCTTGCCTTCCCACCCACTGTCATAGTCTGACATCTTTTTTGCCCGCCGGTTCCTTTTGCTGGCTTTCTGGGGCTCATTTTGTGGATTTGCAGAGTGCTTACCGCTGCTGCTATGCCCTCCAGATCCACCGCTGGCTCCCTCTAAGTATCCCTTTTTGGCTGAACGCTGATGACGGGTATTCTGAGCAACAGCACTGACGTGTGGGAAAAGGCGTGTGATGTTGCCCACAGCTTTTGTCCTGCCCTCACGGAACACCATCCGCATATCTGGCTTGAGATACTCTGGATTTTTAATAAAACGAAAACGCACCGTTGCCTTGTCCCCCGTCCGAAGATGTTCTTCAGTCATGCTTAGGATGGTTGCTGTCTGACGCACTGAACCCACATGAACTGTGCAACATGGGAAAAAAAAAATTAACCACAGCTTATTATGACACTGCAAATAAAGGCAAAAAATGGCAGCCTTGTCAATGCTGGCTGCTCACTTCTTTTTGTTTAAACATAGCTTATAGCTGTCTCCATGAAAATCAACTTCTTTCATGACACCGCACCTATCTAAGGAACAGTGACTCCTTCCTTGATATAATTTTTGTACTGAATTTTTGTCTTCTCATTTTGTCAGCTCATATGACAGGTTTTTTTTTCATGTGCTTTATTTAAATCCTGGCATAGGCGTACAAAATGAGATTAGACCAACTGGACTCTCATGCTGATAGTGATAACTTCTCATATGTCATGAGACCAGTCAAAAAGAACATGTTCCATCCTGACTATTTCAGATCCATGACCGGCACTTAAATTATTTTGTTCTGCAAAGGTAAAATGCTGGATAAAGATATACTGATTAACCTTTTGAGCCCTGTCCACCAGTATACCGGGGGTAAACAAAATGGTGTCCATGCCTAGCCACCAGTTTACCAGCGAGTTTATTTAAAAAATAGCCAATCAGGAGACACCCTAGAATTTTCACCTTTACTAACATTCAAAATGGTTGCAAACCAACTGGCATGGATTTCATGTTAATGTTTCTATGTGTAAAGCGTGGACATTTTATCATGGAAAGTGGTGGTGAACAGCCAGGCCCATCTGAGGCAAAACGTAGAAGGACGACATTGTTTACAGCTAACAAAATTATGGATCAATTCGAGGATTTTTCTGGAAAAAAAAATAGATTGTGAAAATGATGAGGACTACCCTGACAGTGACTTAGAAATTATTTCGCATAATGAATCTCTAGACTCTAATGATAATGTACATCTAGATAGGCCTAGACCTACAGATCTAGAAACAGCTCAAGGTGGGCGTGTCCCTTGTGCGTCTGGGTACACAAACATTGAAGATGAAGGGTGGAATAAACAATTTCAGCCAAATCAGTCAATATTTGATGATTCAGGTTGTGGCCCAAGAAACAACAGAGGCAATTGATTTTGCTAACTAATTTTGCTCCAAAGTAATAGGCAATTATATACCATGTACCGAGATCATAGGAATAATGCTGGAGAGGCCAGGATGGACAAGTTTTAGGCTCTGGGGGCTCAGGGTTCAAAAGGTTCTGGGCAAATATTTAAAAAAATAAACGACAAAAAAGTTTTTCAGAACTTTTATTTGTGATCAAGAACTCACTGTTCTAAAAATTCTTAGTGAAAAATCAGTATGCCTGTACAAAGTAAACGTTAAGATATGAAAATTTAAAGTTTGTTGTAAGACATCTGTGATAGGAAAGCCCTGAATGTCTGTTGTGTGGGCATTTTGCAAAATTTGATAGCATTTGTCTCCTATTTTCATGAAAAATTTATAATAAAAACTGTTTCCTACATTTTTAAAATAATTTATTTTTTAAATGCAGTATTATAAAGATTCTATACTGTTGTGGCATAAAAATATAAATACACCTTGCTTTAAAGCATCAGTGGGATCGTTTCAATAGGGCCATTATATCTAACTACAGTTATAAGAAAATAGTACTTACTAAGCTGTTTAACTAAGGGGAATAACACTGTATTTTCCTTTTAATGCATTTGTAACTTTTTGGCAACAGGTATAAACACATGGATTAAAAAAAAATTATTTTTTTTTCGTTTGGGTTGCTCTTTTTGTTAATAGGACAAGTGAGAAGCATTGGCCTCAGGCTGTGTCCCTGACTATCTCTCCTTGACTGTTTTTTGTTGTTTTTTTTCATTTAAAAATACTTTACTTTTTTTCACTCTGCACTTTGATCTCAAAATGATATCAAATGTATCTTATGGGCCAAGCATTTCTATCTGGAAAAATCATTGCCACTAATATGTAGATGGATGTTTCCAGCAATGTCCACAAAGATTTCTATGCCACCACGTTGTCAAAGGAATAAATTCTTATGCTCTCTTTGATTGGGTGAAGCCAGGAAGATAGATCTACTGTGGGTCTTTAATATTATTTGTTAAGGAGTAATATAAAAATTTTGAAAGTTTGTTCAACAAATCGTCACCTCAGAATTACCTTATGCCATCTCCATTTTTTGCTTAAACGGACTTATTTACACCAAGAGCAACAACTAGTCCCATTTTATATATTTTAGAAATATCATTGCCGAAAGAAACTCATAAATGGAGAAAAAGACAAGTTATAAAATATTTTTTGTATTGTAACAATACTGGTTTCCAAACTTTACACGCGATTTTCTCCAAACAAGGAAATGTGGAGATAGCATAAAGTAATTCTGAGGTGACGAAATGTTAATAATGCATTGAACCAAAAGTATTTTAGTAATACCAATTAGTAAAATAAGACTAACACTGACACTTAGAGTAAAGATCAATTTATCATCAAATGTCCAAAAGTTCTAATTTTGCTTTATGTTCCCTACATTTCTTGTGATACCTATGCAGAAAAAAAACCTCCACAAGTCCACATCCTTCTTACATTCTCGTATAGCTTCCACAAATTCCGATGCCTTGTTTTTGTTGACACTATCTTGTGTTTGTATGTCCATGTGGAGAGACAAATAGAGCTGAGCATGGTCAGCCTCTAACACTGATTGTGTTAGTCAGGTGTGATTGGCCTCTAAACTCTCACTGCTAATGAGGCAGTCCAAATGATGCACACCTTGCGTTTAACAAATTTTACACAATTCTAATAAACTATAAGACTCTCTTGTATGAGCTTTGAAAAGCTGAAAACTCTATGTCGACTTTGTGCCAATGAACAAGCATAAAGAGAGTTCTGAAGGCAACGAATTTTCCTTGTGATAAAACAGAGCTGAGAAAAATTTGAGCAGCCCAAAAATGAAAAATTTAAAGAAACTTAAAGTTTGCAGGGAAATAAGTTTTTATCAATGATAAATTAACAAAAAAAAAAATAAAGTAAAAGACAAGATCGTCTCTTATAGAGCACAATTTATCAATTTATTTTTGTATGTAGCCAGTTTGTGATTTTCATTAAATCTATGAAGATATAAGACCTTTAGTGTAGCCAGCTATGACTGACATGCCCTAATTGAGTCATGCTCATGTTAGAGATCATTTCTTTTGAAAAATGTTTTGCTGATTTGGAAACTCACCCATAGCCTGGTACTTGACACTAATGGTTGTTGGATGATGCAAAACCAAAATTTCCCCCTCAAACTCCCAGCATGCTTGTGGCTCCAAGCGGGGAGACACCAAAACCATGCCTTTTCGTATTGAGGCTCTCTTGACCTGGATGTATTTATTGAAATGTAGAACAAAAGTTTAGACTGGCATCAATTTTTTTTTTTTTTTTTTAATTTTTGCAATATGTTATAGAGGACATAAACATCTACAAACATATGTAAAGTAGTTATAGAAATTGTTATAGAAATTACATTTTGAAATAATTTTAGAGTTTTGGCATTTTATCAATTAGACATTTTTTGCTATTTTTCTTTCTTTAAAACTTATGACAGTACAGATCTACAACATGAAGAAAAGTCATTCAAAGATTTCAGAATTATTTCAAATAAAGCAACTATCAAATCCTTAAAATAATAGGCAAAAGCCTCTCCATGCACATGAGTGTCATAACAAGAATGCTTATTAAGTTCTGGTTTTTCTTATGCCTTATGAGCATGAGTTCAATGTAGGTATTCTTTCCAAGCCTGGAAAACCACTTATATATTTTTCTTCTTTTCATTGCTTTTACAGATCACCAGTTAAAGGAAAGTAGGAAAGATTTCTGATTATGCACACATACCAATATTTCAGAAAAATAATAATTATGAAGAAATAAAGACAATTTAGTCAGCTGCAGACAATTTTAAAAATATTTACCAAAAATTATGAGCACTTCCAAATAATTTCTTTCAAAAACAAATTGTCCTTTAAATTTTTTTGGAAAAAATATGGAACCCCATTTGATGCACTCTTGGATAATGGTGGGCTGAGTTTTAGATGGTCAGCTCCGATTCAGCAAAGACTTTTTAAATTAAATGCAAGCGATGTACATAAAGTGTCCCGTTTTTCATGTCATTCAATGCTCATACTGTGATATGACAGGTTGGTTAGCAGTCTTGCTTTCATACTTTAATATAAATTTACTTCTCTTATGTGTATATTTGGAAGTCTTCCCAAAAAGTCTTTTATGGAGACACAGATCATCTCCTTAAAATACTTAGTAATGGTGATCTCATTGCTCTTAGAATAAATGTTTACAGAGGACTTTATTTTTAGCAAGTAAACAACAACAACAACAACAACAACAACAACAACAACAAAAAACCAACCCTTAAATGCGCTCTTGTTCACCAAATACCCAATAATAGCACAGTATAGCAGTGCTCGAGTTCCAACAGTATGGGCCCAAAATTTTCTCTCTAGAGATATACTCATAATAAAGATTATGCCATGATCCAAAGCAAACGGTTTGTAGATTTAGATTTCAGGCTGATTTTGGACTACTGCATTAATATTAATAATAATAATAATGGACTCAACACACACTGGCTAATTTTAAGAGAAAAAGGAAAAATTTCAGGCAGATACTTTGGAAAATGATTAAATAAATTTTGAAGATGTTGATAATGGAAAATGTCTATTCTGGACACCTTGAGGGACGATTTTGCATCAATTCCTCTCTCTCTACAGGAAATACAATATAATGAGAGTTTCAAATGCAAAGCATGTGATTGCTGTGCCCTTATTTTTCATCATGATATGTTCCAAGATTTCTAATTTCCAAAAAAAAAAGGAAAAAAACTCCATAAAATTAAATTTCTATGCTTTACTTACAGATTTATTACTTTTTAAGTGGAATAACAGCATTCAATTGGGACTATTTACGTGCAAAGGTCCACCTACCAGTAGCAAACCATACATATGGGAATTCAGATGATCTCAAAGAGTAAAAAAAAACAACTCATTTGATTCATTTTTATGGATAAGTTTTGATCCTTTACCCTACGACAGTTTTAAAAAATATTTTCTTGTAAAAATGCTTCTGCTTTATTCATAAAATTCTTCTGTCACACATTAGAAAATAACATCACATCAACATGTGAAAAAGATAAGAAAAATATGATTGGTCATTCAAATTATATATATACAAAACAATCAGGGCGTACCTTTTTGAGAGCAAAAGAAGCAGTCTGACCACCACGTACTTCCCTTACTGGCATCCTTTTCCGATGAATGCTTTTAATGGGCAAAGGCTGAAACTGGCCTAGGTTATCTGGCCCCAGCAGAAGTGTGTCGTTGAGTTTGATATACCCTTGCAACAATGTTCCCGATACAACAGTACCCACACCCTAACAAGAAAAAACAACAAACAAAAAACAACCAAAAAGAAATATTATAAAATACATCTTGCTCATGCTCAATCATGGATTTCATTAGAAAAAGCCATTTTCATTAACATTTTTGGGGTAGTGTAAACAATGCTCAATGAATTAACATTCATAGAAAAACACACATTCAAAACCAATAAAGGAACAATAATACACTTACAGGTACAGAAAAAGTGTCATCGATCTGGAATTCTGCTGGTTCTGAGGAGTCACATTTGTGTCGAGTAGAGAGCAGATTCAGGAACATCTTTAACAAATCAAGATTGGAGCCTGTCACATTTGATACTTGAAATACAGGGCACATCCTGCATGATGTAAAGATACAGATTTTTTAGGGATCCAAGTATCCTTAGCAATGTGACATTTCCAATATTAGTTAGCAATGCAAATGATTTAATTTTTTTCTAACTCAAGATATTCCTTAAAGGTGGAAAATGAAATGTTCTCTTTTACTTTTCCAATTTTTAAAAGGAGCTAGATGTTAAATTGATGAAAATGTTTCTTTTTTTGCTGCTTTGGTTTCAAGCTTCTCACAACATTTTAAACCAAGGTTTCATAAAAAAAAAAAAAGGAAAAAACTTTCTTCAGAATAATTTTTTTCGTTTTTTTTTTTGTTGTTAAAGAGAGTGCAATCACCTGAAATTCCCATTTCAAAAATGTTAATTTTTCAATACAGTTTTGCTTCAGAGAAAAAAAAAACAGCCTTCACTTTATTGATAAACAATAAATCACCATTATACCTTTGCAATGTGTAAGTACACAATTCTGGACAAGTGAAATGAGTTTGCTTTCGGCACTTGAAAAAAGATACCTGACATTTTTATCTTTTCAAATCCACTTAAAATTTTCCAACAGTGAAGCCAATGTTTAAATTTTAAATCAGTTCTAAAGCTTAAAAGCAGACAAACACTGATCAAATCGTAGGACCACGCCATTGCCTTGTCTAGGCTTGACTTGATTGGAAATATGAGTGACAAAAATTGTTACGGTATGAACAATAATAATAAAAATTAATAAAATCGACTTCATTTCAAGGGTAAGAAAATGAAAAGATACAACCTGTTCTTATTCCTAACAACTTTTTAAAAAAGTCTTTCACCTTTCTGAAGTAAAATTTGTTGCAGTTACTACAACATCATCCATGCTCTGGACGAGGACAGGAATTTTCCTGCAGCCTGGTGACTTGAGAATTTTATTCAGCAGCTTGATGGTCTCTTGGAGAACATTTGGTGGGCACATGTCAATTTTGGTGATGACAACAAACACAGGTACATTTAGGGCCAATGCCAACCCAAGATGCTCTTTTGTCATTCCAATCACACCAGCGTTGGCTCCAATCTAAGCCACAACAAGCAAAAAATAAACATCATTTAGACAAAATCTGGAGAACGTCAGCAACTGGATAAAGTTAAATTTCAATAAGCAATAAAAAAAAAAATGAAAAAAGAAAAGCAAAAAGTTGTCAACTTGGCTTTTTACCCCCTAATGCAGAGAATTTTGACATAACATTATCATAAAGCCAGAAAGTGACTTTTAACTGCGTAAGGCTAATGCTTGATCTAGATATTAAAAAAAAAAAAAAAAAAAATTACGTTGAATAGAAAACAAGGGGGAAAAAAAATTTTAAATGTGAAGTGAAAACATACGAGCAGGCTTACCATAAGCATGGCAAAGTCTGGAGCATGACCTGTCATACCAAAAACAGTTGTCTTTAAATATCGTTCATGACCTGCCAAGTCAATGAATGTGATCACCTAGGGAAAAGAAGTTCCTTTGGTTTATGCCAGTGCCTTTTAAATCCTGCAATACTGAAACACTTGAGGTAGAGATGCTGACAAAAGTTACATTTCATCATGCAATGTGTGCTTGACTGGACAATGGTATCAAACTATTAAAATTTTCTTCTTGCAAAGCAAAGATTCGTATTTTTATTTTCAAATGCTAGTATGCTAGTATTTCATTATAAGATTTAAGGCCCACAAGAAAATTTCACATAGAACAAGGTAAACGGGAAAAGGCTATTCTGTCTTATAAATAGTTTACACACCACGCGAATCTAAAACAAAGCAGTTGACCAAGATAGGTTGCATGAGTGAAGTATTATCAGTCGAAGTATTTGTGTAGTAAAATGGAAGCAGTAATAGTAGGATTAAATGTGGTGAGCAGTAGCAATAAAGTAGTAATAAACTCATTGTTTTTGTAACAGTGTCAATGGTTGTGGTTACAGTAGTAATGATTGTCGTGTTGGTGATGTGCTGGACTAATGGTTGACAGTAATAGCAGATAACAAAAGCCATGTTTAAGAGAGTTGGGCTTTGTTTTCCTGACTAACAAACCTACAGGCACTGGTAAACACGGGCCCTTTTTTTAACATTAGGAGTAGCAGTTTAGTTTAGGAGACTGGCGAGAAACCCCTCCATGCTTAGGAGACTTAATGGGTTAGACGCATGGCTGCCATGCAGAGATTTATCACCTACGGTAATTATATCTGACAGGTGCCGGCGACCTTATCTGATGAGGCTTGCCTTTGCATACCGGGCGCGGCAGTAGAATACAAAAATGTGCACAAATGCTGACTTTTCAACCCCTCAGTCACAAAAGTCAAACTTTCTAACATAGTCAAGAGTGGTATCATTTAAATGATATTTTCCTGCTCTATAAGACGCACTAAAAATTATTCTCTCTTCTAAATATATTGTGGATATATCAACTGATTTCTGTGGTTGTGTTAGTGATTGAAATTTTTGTGGAAAATCTGTGATTTTTTAAATTCATTATCAAATTATTTAATTTGCATAAATAAGAAACGGAGTTTTGAAAAAAAAATTGCGCCATCACCTTACATATGATTTTCTGTAATATGTATGAAAAGGGCTTAAATGGCCCACCTTTTGTTTATTTTATTTGATTTTTTTTCTTTAGGTTTCATTGAGTACACTGCGACCTTTTACAAAAAAAAAACATTGCTTCAGTTTCAGTTATTCAGTATTAAATTATATCAGTTTGAATTTTTAAAACTTCTTTTTGAATCTTCCTTTAAATTTGATTTAAAAAAAAAAAAACATTTGCTTCTACTTGATTTCATTTTATTAAAATAGAGCATTCTTTGGAAAGCCACATTAAAAAACTAGATGAATTATGCCGACTTTGTGGTAACTGAGTTTTGTCTGTGGCTGAAAGGGAGAGCGAGAGAGAGAGAGAAAGAAAGACGGACAGAGAGACTGACTGAAGTTAGAGAGAGAGAATGATCTTAAAGGGATAAAATAATTTTGAGAAAGGAAAAGCTGTTTATATTTGCATTTGATAAATCTAAGTATCTGTTGCATAGAACAAGATGTACAAGATGTTAGAGTGTTCTTAGCTTGTGCTGGAATAATGATCTTCTTTGGTCATAGGCCTATGCACTTCCCGATATTCTTACCATAGGCCTACGCATTTCCCGTTATTCTTAGCTACAATTCAACCTGCGAAGAAATCATGAACATTATACTTAAAATTGGATTTATCGTTAAACGCGAGGTGGCCTCTCGAAAGATCAACACCTTATCAGGCAGACGGCTTTTCTGTTTATATTTCTGCTTCGCACGAAACAATACTCCGTTTCTCACTAGAGTTATTTAAGATTTTGTATTATCTTTCTGTATCTGTGTCACCGTAACCTTATTATTGAAATTCCTTTAAAAAAAATTGTGTCGCAAGTTAAGCATTGCATGGTACGATAAATGAAGCTTTATGTTTCTTCTAACTGTAGCCATCTTCAGAACTTTATTTAAAGACCAAAACATGCACGTTTTTGTGACTTTTGTTTGTCAATTACACTATGGTTAAAAATCCTAGAATATCTTCGCTGTGCGGCCTGGTGAACTGGGTCATGGGGTCACTGGGGTACAATGCCCTGGCGAGCCTTGAAACTAAGCTGGCGCCGGCAAACAGCCATGTAAAAACCATCTATGATTGTGACAGTGTATAATGGTGAAAATACTTATACATTCTCAATGCTTAACTATCCCTAAATTTTAAACGATGTAGTGATGTTAAAAAAAAAAGCAAACGATGGAGAAAATAGGAAGGTGAGGGATAAATTAATTGAAGAGAGGAAGAGAGGAGAGACTGAAATAAGAGATGTAGCAATACCTGTAGATAAAAATAAAATACAGCATATCATGTCTAAGAACTGCACTAAATACAATCTGAACTGTCTAAATGAACTAACGTTTTATATTAAATCTAAAATCATATAATATATATGATGATTCTCTAAAATAAATACTAATATATCTTATAAGTGAGACCTAATGTAGAATTCATTGCTGAATATGTCCACTCAGTTTGGAATAATTGCCACTAATAGCTTTTTGTTTTTTACCATTCAACCACACATTCTAATATCTATGTCCCCATAGAATTTAAGGACGCAAGAGAATGTTTTGGATATGAATATGTAGAGGGTCCACAGAAGAAAAAAAAATTTGTGCAAGTGTACATTATCTATACACAAAATTTGTTCTTTTTAAATCTTTGGAAAGATATCTTTCAATATCAAGTTATGTAGCTACTGCTTCATTTTGAGTTTAACTCAAGTTCTTGATAAAAAATTGGTTGATTACTAGGTCTTCAAACCTTTGTTATGAATTTGAATGACTGGATTGATATGATACATTTATTTAAAGGATTTGATATACATGTGGGATTGGACATAGATTAAGTAAATGAATATGGTAGGTGTAAATGTTAGGGTAGGCAGATGGGAGAACAGAGAAAGAAACTGAAGAATGTACTATTGTGAGGCAATTGCAGCAAATCAGTTGTAAGTTATATTTAGGACATATAGTGAGTTATGAGCGTGAGTTACAGGCTTACAATTTACAGAGTTAACCCACTGATGCTTTGCTCTTAGTATTGTTTTTTAATTAACTCTTTCATGACGGATTTTTTTTTGGGTGCAGACGGAGGAAACAAGAACAGAGAGACATATGAAAGCCAATATATTGGCATATGTTCAGAATGAGTTAACTTTTTGAGGCAATGAAAATTTCCAAAAGGCTCCAGCACACAATTATTCACAGCAACTTGTGACAATGGATTCAGCTTGTGACAAAGGCCAAGGGCAAGGTGTAAGTCGAGTCCTTTGTGTCAGGCACTCAAAAGTTGAGGACTAAGTGGTGAAAGATTGGGTGAGCAATCAAGGGATGTTATGACTATAAATGCCTAATGTTGATACAATAGACTAACAGACGCAGAAGAATAACATCAGTCCCCAGATGAACTCTTGCGCTATTCACTGAATACATAACACATGTTAAAGCAGCAGAGGTTAAGCCTGTCAATTTTGTGAGCACACAAAGTGCTAGGCTGCTGTACTGGATCTAGAATTCTAAATCTAATTTGTGGTTGTTCGACATAAAACTGTGAAGCAGGCTTCCACTTCTAGTTAAATAAAGGAAAATAACAGAGCAAGTTAACTAAGCAGGTCAAACATTTGTGCACTTATTATAATTAAACATTTTTATGATTATAAATTATGCTTGCCAAATTATAAAAAAAATTGATATAATTGAAGCAGTTTAGGGTTTTCAGTGTTTCATTGTATCTCGTATATATACATATCCTGAAAATTTGCATTTGGATATATCTATAGGTTAAGGGTTTTTTTAACATTTTGAAATATGCACACTCCACTGTATCCAGCTGAACAAAATGACCAAAAAAATAAAAATTCTTCTATTGAAATATATAAATAAGTAGTCCACGAAACTGCTTCGATGGACCCTTTTTCAAAGACATTAAGAAGATCAAACTTTCAGCCACAGACTTGGCAGAGTAACTTGGCAGGAATAATACACTGCAGAAAAACTCACCTTTGCAGCTTCCTCGCAGATCTTAATCCAATCCAAATGGCCATGGTCAGGCTTGTTGACCACTCCTCCTGCTGCGTCAAAGCCAAGGATGTCATTCCCTACACTGCTCGTCCTCCCTGACTCCATTTCATGCTTGTGTCTGAAAAGCTTCTGGCGGGCCATGCCTCGTCCATTGTCCAACTCTCCATGAGTGAGGACACCCAGAAGAGTGGACTTGCCCGCATCGACATTACCCACTACAGCCACACTGAAAAAATAATTCAAGCAAAAAAAAAAGATTCGAGAAAAATATTTCAATATTCAAATAAAAAAAACAATTTTAACCAAAATCAATAAAAAATGATCCTACTAACTGATGATGTTCATTTACACACTTTTAAAACTTAAAGTTGATTTTATTTATTAACAATTTTTATTCAAATCTATTTACAAACAACATCAAGTGTACTTAGAAAAGATAAATGTTCATTATTTAAAAGTAGTTAATCCTACCGTATTTCCATGAAGTCATCTGAATTTAGTCTCCTGCGTAACAAAAACTCTGCAACTTTCCCGTCCTGAGCAGGCCGATCCCTGAGCAGCACACATTCGAGATCAAGAGTTTGTGCAATGCTACGCAGAGTAGCCTCACTTGCTTCAAAATCTTCCTCCTTCAAACCTGGCTGATCACCCTCTGTAAAAAAAAATCACAGTAAAGACTAATTAAAGCCAGCTTTTACGTATTCAGTAAGAAAAGAACAACAAAGCAAAAAAAAAGTGTCACAGAATCATGCTTCAGTGTGTTTGTCATGGAATTATATGCTTATCCAATTGATCTAGGTTCGCTTCATTAATGCAGGTAAATAGGTAAACCAGATATGATATCAGTCACACAATACGAGGGGAAAAAAGCTTTTCAAGCCTAAACTTAAAAAATCACTCTTAAAACTTATGATTGTCAACCTCAGAAAAGAGTGATCCTTGAAAAGCTAGAGATTTGTAGGATTAAGTGTGATGAAATGTAAGAGAAGTGTAACAAATTAGACAGTGAATATAAAGATAAAAAAAAATAATACCAACACTGACAAAATTTTTCTATTTAAAGTGCTTAGTATTGAGAAGAACTAATGGCAGTACCAGAGTATAGCAGCAAACTCCATCTTAAACTAATACTAGCAAGACTACAAATCCTGATCTTTTTTTTATATATCTCCCCACCCCTCCTCCCCAAACTCTACTTTTACAAAAACAAAACATGACCAACCTCCGATTCCCAGTTCATATATAGTCTCGCCTTGTGTTTCCATAATCCTAGTGTGAATTTCCTCCATAATCAGTTCAAATTCATCATGACTAGGGCTGACCAGAGCAAGCTGTTGACCAAAAAAAATAAAAAAAGTTTCATTGCAGTCACTTTCTCAACATATTGAACTTCACATATGAAACAAAAAGCCTAACAAGAATCTTTATAACTGGGCGAATAAATCAATTTTTAATTTTTAAGAAAATATTTACTTATGTTGTACTTCAATGTTTCCAATTTCATGTAGGAGTATTTTAAAATATTCACATTAAATAAGGAACCAGAGAGATTTCTTACAACTCAACCGAAACAGTGAATCTTGAAAAGCAACTTATGAAATCAAAAAGTAATTTCTCAGGACCCCCTACCCTTAATAAAAAAAATTTTTGCACAAGGACAGTATGCTATTTAGAACACCTCTTTTGTTATGATTCAAGAACAAAATTTTTATGTCCTTTAAACTGCATAGTATTCTATTGCATCTTACTCAATAACCACTAACCACGAAACGGACAAATTCAGCCTTTATTCACAGTCTGTGAGGTGGACAAATTCAGCCGCTAAATAATTCAGTTACTTATAAAACCTGGCCATGCTGTTCAGAATTACAAATAGCAACTACTATTTATCTACTTTTGGTTGTTTTTTTTAGTCATTTTGCACAACTCAAGCTGCAAAATGAGCGATTAACATAAAATTTGGGCTGCAACCAGTGAGTGAGAAGGAAATTTCTGATGAAGATCTTGGCAGTGATGGAGGTAAGTCATTTCCATGTCTATGTGGTTTCTATTGAATTATACTTTTACGATCAATAAGCTATGTATGAGTAAAGGCCTGAGGCTCTGTAAGGGATTGTGCTAATCTGAAAAAATGGGTTGGGGCTCTACTTGGGTGAGGAATTTTTCTTCCCAACAATCAAAAAAAAATTAGGGGGCAGGGTGGAATTCTAACATTTCATCCCTCACCCCACAAAACATACCCTGCAACATCCCATAATTTTGTGATATATATGCCCTCAAGACCTCAATTTTTGTATAGCTGAATTTCTTCTTTCAGAAAATGTACAACTTTAATAAATTTATGACTTGCACTATTGGAGGTAAATTAAGCAGACAAACCATTTTAAGTAAAATCTCTAAATTTTAACCCCCACTCTGAGTACACATAAAAATTTAATCTTTGCAGCCAAGTAATTCAGCATTTATTTCTGGAGTTATAAATTGGTGAGTTTCAAACAGTTGCAAATTTTGGTTACATTTCAATCCCACTTGGTGGAATACAAATCCCACACCCAATGACTAAACACATACACTAACTCCCCCACTCATAACAAACAAAAAAACCCCACAAAACACAATTACATACTACCTTTGATGTAAGGACACACGGCTCAGTATTTTCACAATCAGGGTCAAATAGACTCCCACCATTTTCTACATCAGGTGACTTCAGCTTTTGAATGTCCATTAGAGCTGCCATGTTTCTTTCTTCCTTTTTCTTAATGACTAATGGAAACTGGCACAACTCAGACTATTGTATCATCAAGTATCCTCAGTGCTGTTGAAAAAAATACAACAATAACAATTTGAATTAAAACTTTTGATTGCATGCATTGTTTTTATACCTTTTAAAATTTTCCATTGTTGTTACTTCAAACACAAAAAACTTGTGTTGACTATAGAGCAGTGATCTTGCATTGCAGAATTTTTGGCTCATTTCGTGTAGGTGGTCGTCATATATATATGAATTTTTTTTGTCGTACGATGCAGATTAATTTTACCATGGTTTATATTTATCAATTTACTCGTCGATAAGGTTGATTGATGTGCTAACTACCTGCTCCCTTCAAAAAAAAATAATAATACTTTAAGTTAAACTTTTACTTTGCAAGAGTTAGTGTGTCATATGGCTTCAAAGTACAGTTGAGGTATATATTTCATAAAATATTTCCAATTTGAGTAACAGAATAGAGATATTTTGTCTTGAAATTTCTTGAAGGGCTTATATGACTGATGTAAAACTAATATCAACTACATAAAGAAAGAAGGTATCACATGCAGGCTTGCCATCCCCTCCAAATGAAAATGCATATTTTACCTCCTCAACACCCCAGTTTTTGCCTATTTTTGACAAAAGTGCTTATTCAACACAAAGACATATTTTTTTAAAAATAAATAGGAGATACACAAGATGATCCAATATTATTCAACAACAGATAAAAACACATCTACACACAGGAAACAAACTGCAAAAATGCAAAGCCAAAAAAACAATGAGAATAAGCCTGTAGATCTTGAAGCAATCCATACTGCTGGGAGTGCAGTGCTGAAACAGGATCCAGACTTAAGATAGATCTATGAATCTAGTCTTAGTCATCCTAGGCTCTAGAATCTTAATTTAAACTCTTACTATTTACTGTATGGGAGGCTACCCCAAGGAGAAAAAATGGGTATTCATATATATCTCAACTCATACGTGGTATTCATTAACTTTTTTTTTGTTAGCATTATAATCTGACTAAATAATCTCTAGAAGCTCTTTTACTTTTGTCACACAAGGAAAATTGAAACAGACAATTTAAGTCAAATAATAGATCTAGAATCTAGCTTAGAATTCAGATTTTGGAGGCAAAAACCATGGCCCTTGCAACCCCCCCTAGCTAGTCCTAACTACATTTAGATCTAGACTGAATCAAGCATAGATTAGGTTTAGAATCGGGAGGATTTCTATATCTTCTGATTTAAGCCTTCATTTTGTTTTATAGTCAAACACGGAAGGATATGATATGTTTTTCAGCTTCGTTTAAAGGATGGTTTCTTGATATTAGCCCTCTAAACATCAGGAGGGTATCTAGCCACCGAGTCTCCGTGCCCTCCATTTGGAGGGTACTTAGCCTCTTCCTTTATTATATATTTCAATTTGCAAAAGTAATTACTGGGATTCCAAGGAAGCTTTAGGCAATGGAATGGATATGAATGGCACAAATTCATTTCTATAAGATGTTCTATGACATTTTTTAAATTCTGCTTCATTATAGGTATTTTATGGTTGAATGTAGTGCAACATGTATACACTATTAACTCAGATTTGATGCATGAGATTTTGAATTTAGCATTCTGCACATTAAACTTTGTGGCAGTATCTTAGTAGAGTGTTTTTTTCTAAAATGAATTTTTGATTATTTGTTTTCCTTTACCAGAAACATCACAATATTGTGTAAGATTAATTAAAATAACAAGAGCTCAAAAACTGTTCATCCATACCGCTGTTTTTTTTTTCTCTGGGTATGATAAGTAACAATCTCTGTGTAAATAAACATAAAGGTGCTTTGGTCTTATAAAAAGGCAATTTTAGGTCTTTTCATCATTCTGTTTTAGGCCTCTTAGAGGCCTTATAATACTCTTATGAAAATTCTCATGAAAGGCTGGCTCATAAGGTCACAGGTTAGATAAATGTGTTCATTTGATTTTTCAAAATGGTATTTTCCACAAACTTATCCCAGCATGGCTTTGAATTGGATGTCAATTATGTCATAAGTAAATCATACCTTGTGATTATTATTATGTTTATGCGTTGTTGAAGAAGTAAACAAATTGCTAAAGCAAGATTATATAAATGTCTTCCTTATTGGAAGTGATTATTTACATTTTGCTTGAAAATTTTTTACTTTTCCGTGATAAAATGTTATTCCTTTTAAGAGCTAATTTAACATCAATTATGATTGGTATTTATAACTTCCCTGCAAACATTCTTCAAACGTTTTTCTGCACTATCATCGACAGTTATTTTTAATTGCACTGGTCAACTTGTTTTTTTCGCCTCTCTTTTTAGAGAAAAATATAGATGTATCAGATATATCTGATGTAAATATTTACCTTCAATTCCTAAGAAAATTTACATCAAAATCTACATGTTAAATATTTATGTATAAATATGAGGATGTTTCTTTGCCGGTCAAGAACGCATCTTTACAATTAATGCATAATATTTTTCTTCATGTTCGCATTTATTAGAGTTCTGTTGCACGCTGATTGCAATACACTAAACTTGCAGTGATGAAATGGGTTGAAATGAACAATACTTTGGATCAAGACGAAAGAGTACATATTATATAAACCTTATTATGATTACCAAGTACCTAAATATGGCATTGGGGGTACCGAACCCAATGTAAGATATATTGAGGGGCAACACTACACATTATTGTTTTGATATTTGCAACACTGTGTCATCAGCAGAACGGAAGTGTTGACATGGCAGCGTAGGATTGAATGGTGGCAGTGTTTACACTATAGCGATTGTAAAGTAATAATAATAATAATAATAATAATAATAATAATAATAATAATAATAATAATAATAACAATAATAGTAATGATGATGATGATGATGATGATATCATCATCATCATCATCATCATCATCATCATCATCACAGTACACTTGCTAAAGCTTATAAAGCCTTTTGCTCACTTACAAAATGGCACTCGAGTACATGTATTATTATTCTTTAACTAAAATAAAATGTCTTAATAGGATGAATTTTTTTTTCTGTGCGAATATAAATAATAAAAGTCAATATTACCGTCCCGGCACCAGTGCAGGAGAAAAAATTCTGTGAAAGAAAAGAATCAACACCATCATCATCATCTTGCTCTTGGTCATGATTTTTGTTTTCTCAGAACTTATGTCTATGCTATAGTCTGATGAGGCCTTTTCTATATGGTTTTCCATATTTGTGAGCTCTTATTTACTACCAGCAATGCCTTCGATGTCATCATCAAAGCAAAGGTTTGTGATGAGTCTTCCTCTAATGCTTAAGTTCCTTCGTGTTGTTCGAGGGCATCAGTCATGATTTTCTCCAGAAATATGTTGAAGGGAGTAGGTGAGAGCAGACAACTATGGCGGACTTCGAGTGTTATTAGAGACCAGTCTCCAGTGTTGTTCTAATAAAAGACTGCATTAGCGGCTTTGCCATAGAGACTCTTTATGACCTTTGATGATGTACAGGTTCATAGCTGCCCACAAAATTGAGATTTTATCGAAAGCCTTGCTTTTGTAAAATTGATGAAGACACGGTAAAGCTCCTCTTGGTGTTGTGAATACTTTTCACTAGATGTTAAAGATATTTTCTTTGGCATTTCAGCCTGCTTCCTCTTCAGCAATAATTTGCTCTTCTTGTGCTTTGAGCATATAGAGGATCATTTTCCGCATATTACTCTGTTGGGTGACTGATGAGGCTGATGGTTTGATAATTGCGACATAATTTTGAATTGCCTTTCTTTGGTAGCGCAATCATCAGTGTCCAGAGTCATGGCCATTCTTCTGTCTACCAAATTTTGTTGCAGATCTGATGAAGCATATCCATTGCTGACACTCCTCTGCTATAACTAATTCTGCTAGAATGTTATCAAAACCTGCCGATGTTCTTAGTTTCAGCGATTTAACTGCCGCGACAATCTGTTCCCTTTACAGTGTCTGACGATTGAGGAACATTTAGTAAACTTTCATGATATATAACTCTGAACAACATTCTATCCATCTGTCCATTATAATTTGTTTCTCTGTGAGGCATTTTCCTTCTTCGTTCTGGGTTGTTGTTCGGGCCCGTTTAGTATATTTTGTGAGATCTTTCGCAGTCTGATAGGCCTTTTAGACTATTGTTGATTTGGAGGCTGCTTCCAATTTCATCATAAAGTTATAGGGGTTTTTGGGAAAGGATAAAACCTTTGTTGGTTGACTGCTGCTTCTTAATAGGAGAACAGGCGCATTGGTTCTCCTCCATTTCCGAAATCTCTAACATGTAGCTTCAAGTGCTATAGCCCGGGATCTTGCATCAACAGGCATACTAAACCGTGTAAGAGGATGATATTAAAATAGCATCATTCGGCGTAACTTCAAGATGGGGCGACCGACCTGGGCAGAGAAAGCTCTAAGATGAACTTAACGAATACGTGTTCAAGGCGAGCCACTAAGTAACGGGGAATATCGACTGTGATCTGTCATAGAATGGGATGGGCTCCGCCAAGCGACATGCCTTTGCCTAAGACACGCAAACGAGAATGACAACGAGAGGAATAATGCTGACCCGGTCGTCGCCAGGCTCAAGGACAGCTTCTTCCGATGGTAGGAACCAAGAGGACGTGAGGGGAAAATATGCCACTGGTGAAACAACCGAAACCATCCGTGCCATAGACAACATCACATTGGCATTTGGTAAGTAAGAACTTAGAGGTTAGAGGGAAATACAAATGGAACATACTTGGTCTCTGTAAGATTAGAGAGAATAACTTCGGAGAAGTAACAACTTAAAAAGGCCGCAGGTTTTACTTCAGTAGAAGTGAAGATATCCATTAACACCGGGTTGGGATAATAGTTCATATATAATGTAAATATGTCGCATTGGCGTGTTTTGTCGCTGTAAATTTTAAAAATCACTTTTTTTTCTCGCTTGCCATTTTTCTCCAACATGATATAAAAGTTAATTGAAAACTTAATTGAGAAGGTTTTTTGATAAACTTTATTCTGATTCTCTTAAGAATTACTGTGTAAAAAGAATGATTACTTTGCTTCGAAATTTAGGCTTTTGAGTCCGATCTGAGCTCATCAGGCGGATTTCGGGTGACCACTTTCAGTTCTTCTGCCTTTTTCAATTTGAAATCTATTTTCCCACATGTAACTTCAGAAAAAAACCCCCAACAAACTAACTTTTAAAGCCTCTCTGCAGCTTTGATATGTTTAATATGGGTCTATAATGAACTTCTTAGACCCAAACATTGTACAGATTATAGGTCTTGATCCAACGGAAATTCGGTATTGTTTACTTTTGTGTCCCATCTCGGTGAAACGATGTGACAGACATGTTAAAGGTCACTGAAAAATTGACGTCATCACTGGAATTTACCCCCTGGTTTATATCTATACGTTTTGCTTATTTTACAGCTTCTCTCTTTCTAATAAAAAAAAACAAACAAAAAAAAACCAGCACCATTATTCGTGTAATTAAAATCGGAATAATAGTATACCATTCAACATCAGCAGCAGTAGTAGCAGTATTAATTTGAATATTATTGAAAAACTTCATACTATTTAGTGATTCAACACTAACAAATCAACTTGTGAAAGTAAAGTTTCAAAAAACAATAAGTTTTAATTTTCTATGTGGTTTGAACATTTT
The DNA here is from genome assembly GCA_019648995.1 of Plakobranchus ocellatus. Classification (NCBI taxonomy): domain Eukaryota; kingdom Metazoa; phylum Mollusca; class Gastropoda; family Plakobranchidae; genus Plakobranchus; species Plakobranchus ocellatus. The sequence goes on from BLXT01007728.1 coordinate 858,270, forward strand.
ATACAAATCCAAGAATATCATCAAAATGGCAGGCACCACTGTTTAGGTTATTAAAAAAAAAACAAAAACAAAAAAAACCAGTTGAAAATAACCTGTGCAACAAAACACAAACAAATGTTTAGATATAGGGCAAATAAATGTTTAATGTATATATCAATGGATAAGATAATAAGATAAACATTATAACAATTGTACGGTTTCCTTAACAAATCGCCATTTTGCTATAATGAATTCTATTTGACGTCGAGGATATACGCATGTATGTACGCTCTCGGCATGTCAAGGATAAATACACTACTTTTTTTTCTGAAAGCAACCTAGTAAAAAAAATGTGGAAAATGTAAAAACAAAATCTAAAACAGTCAATAACTAATTCAATAGAAAAAAAAGAATTTGATCTAGTCTCGTTTTAATATTTTTCTTAAGCAAAACATTGATAAATATTAATCAAACAAAAAAACATTGACTGCGAGTCCATAAATGTTAAGAACGACAACTCTAGAAATCTATCTGCTAGCACTAGCAATACTTTCACTCACTGCTTTAAAGTTTACGTTCTATTGCCAGTGCTAGTGTTGATTGTGTTCACCGCAGCTTAGATCAAGGTGATAGGAGCTAAATGACATAGATCAGTAAGCAGTTTGATGAACATCACTTCTCAGAAAAGCTTTGAAAATTCTAAGAAAATCATAATCTAGGAGGTCTAGATTCTAGATCTAGATCTAATCTAGATACTTTACTTCCAGAGACTCTAGATCTAGATCTAGATCTTACTCTGAGTCTGTGCCTGGCCTCCTACATATGTGTGGGATTTTGAGAAAGACTTTACTTTTTAACTCTTGATTCGGGTTCTTGATTTAGATCTTGACCGAAGCCCTTCGTTGCTCCTTGACTACTTGAGTACACCATTCTCTGTGCAAGAGCGGTATATATCCTAATCAAAACTGATTAGAATAATTGTCTTTAAATGTGGACATGGATCTGCATAATGATAAATGACTATTCGGGCATAGGTCCTCCAAAACCATAATAAGAAAAAATTTTATATGGACACAGGTCCATCTAATGTTAGTCATCGCAGTGGCTGCCCGTACGGGACCGTACGAGAAGAAAATTATTCGTACAGTTGGCTAGAACTGATCAGCGCTTCCACTTCCGGAGACCAAACTCCTTTTTCTCTGTCCTGATTTTTTTTTTTTTTTTTTGCTATGTTCTTTTCTTTTGTCTTTCCTTGTTGTCACAAACCAAAATCATCATCATCATCATCATTATTGTTTTTTGTTAGTATTGTTATTAAATACACTGTTTTCTTAAGTCTGAAACCAAATAAACACAGTAACCTCCAACAATCGCCTGAGGTTAGATTTAGAAGAGGCGAGAAAAGCTAAAACCAGCTTAGCCTCATCTAACGCTAGATGTAGCCCAGGCTGAGTACATTTCCCAGAGTATTATGAAAGGAGAGGCTGGCTCGCTGCCTAGCATAGGACTAGCCTGGTGCATAGTGAGATGACTGCACTCGGTGGAGTCAGTGCAGTCCGACGCAGTTTGTGTGTAAGTATGAGAGAGAGAGATAGAGATGGAGGGGAGAGCAAGACAGAGAAAGAGTTAGAGAGTTACTTGTGTATATGTAAGCGCGAGCGTGAATAAAGTGTCAGGAAAGTATCATGCTGGTGTTTAACACACAATATGGCCAACTTCTCCTATACCAAAAAACAAAAAATTATATGTGTTTAAGTAAAAAAAATGTATTTGATTGAAAATACCTATTTTTGGAACCAAATTTCCTTTTCCTTTTTTTTGTTTTTTATTTCCCTTTTTTAACCTCTGATTTTCTTTCAAAAATGAAATACCCTATGAAATGAAACGCTGGGCCTAACGTGTGGGTGTGTATGCGTGAGTGTGTGTGTGTGTGATGGATAACTGATTTTCCCTCAAACATATTAACAAGACCTAGCCCAAACCAGCATCAACAAAGGCCCCATTGGCAAAAATCAATGGTGAGAGTACAGAGCTATTGCTTTCCTTCTCTCTAATTGTTACTCTCTCTACCTTCTCTGTTTCCATTGCAACCTATCCTCATCCCTCCCTCTTTTACTGCCCCCTCCCTCTTCCCACCCTTTTCTCCATCACTCTTTCTTTATCTCTCTCCATATCTCCCTCTCCCTCCTTCCCCAGACACTGCCGTACGAATAGAAAATTTTCTTCTTGTACGGTCCCGAGCGTTTTGTTTCGCTGCTAAGAGCGTACGAATAGAGTATTTTCTTCTCATATGGTACCATACGGGCAGCCACTGCGTTAAATCCTACATGCAGGGGACTATATAGTATTCACACATAAATAAAATAAACCTAGAATTATAGCCCACACATAATGATAATATCCCTTCAAAAACCTCTAGCCCGGAACCAGGTACTAGGAGATACTAGGAGGTTGTGTCATTTAGTTACACAGAATTGAGGCAAATTATTGTTTATGGCTTCCATCCTTTCATCCCAAATCCCATCTTCTCCTGCTCAACTCCACCTTTCTTCAGGTTATTTAGCGCTTCATTGTCATTTTGTTTTTGCATGTTTGTATTTGTTGAGTATAAGTTATGCAGCATTCACAGGCTCATCAATGCTACACAACAGTACTACACAATTTTTTGTCTTACCCATAAAAGCATAAAAAAAGTGAGAGGAAAGAAAAAAAAAACTTTCCCCCATACCTGTTTGATAGTTTTATTGGGCCAAGCAACTTGAAGTAGCCTGAACTTTGAAATAGAGGACTCTTACTCTACCAGCTTTTTCATACTTAGCTCACTGCCAACCAAAAGTCTGAGTTTGGTGGGACATGAATTATTAAATCATGTAAATCGCTCCTCAAGTACATTTGTATTTCAGTCTGTTTAGACAGTGCCTACCTCAGTTTGGGTGGAAGCCAATCTCTGCTAAAGAAATGGCTAAGAAAACAGTGCAGCAAAAAGAAAAAAAATATAAACAAATAATTAAAACTGATCTTTGGTACGCCTATATTTCTGCCGACCTAATGACTAGATCTAAATTCTTTAAAATCTATGCCCTTTTCAATGCACTATCTGCCTAACTTAATAAGTTAATGTAAATTAAAACTACCATTGGTTGGATCTAGAGTAGGTGACACATTTATTACTCTAGCACTTAAAAATTGCATAGCAATGTACAAATCTATGTTTATACTCATAATTTTCTTTTATTTGGGCTTTTAAGCGTCTTTGACATGTAGGTATTGACCAAGGAAAGTACTAAACACATGATAAATGCAAACCAACAGAGTTTGACCATGTGTGCTCAGCACAGAATGTGAGAAACTGCATTTCAATCATGTCAGCCTAATGAGATTGTGTCAATGTGAGGATTATTGCGAGATACTGCATTTCAATTATGTCAGCCTAATGAGATAGTGTCGCTATTGCAAGAATGACATATATATGGGTCAAAATCAGAATTGGCGTCCACCTTTTGTGACATATGGTAAAAAATTCAACCATAACTGATTTTATTGAAACTGTCACCATATATAACTTGATGTATGGGCTTCTAGTATTAGTCAAAATCAATGTCTTATTCCGCCCATGTGAAAAGTTAGAGCCATCATAAATAGTAGGACTGTGTACGTTACTCGTAACACCGTCACACATAGAATTAAGGTATATTGTAACAATAACATGAGATAAATCCACAAAAACCGCTCTGAAGACTAAAGGGTGGCTTAGCACAATCATTTAAACACAGATTTATTCGCTATAACAGAGCTAAAGCTGGACAGAGAACAGTTAGTTCAACTGTGTACGTTATGTAACACCAAAGAATTTAGTACTGCTACAAACTTTAAAATTTACAAGAAAAACTTAATTATTATACCAAAAGAAACGTCCATGGCATTGTACAAATATTATTTTCTCAATATGTACAGAATAGATTTATAAACCATGAAAACACAACGCTGGCAAACACAAAAACTCTCTGAAAGGAGTACGTTATGTAGCACCAAATTTCTGAAACAAGATAACAGTGCTCTTGAAAGCATCTGTAACATAAAACTGATAAGGAATTTCGTTGAAATTGTCACCATCATTACCTTAATGTATGAGCTAATTGTACTCATCAAAATCAATGCCTTATTCCATCTATAGAACAATAATAAATAAGAAGACTGTGTACGTTACTTGTAACACCGTCACACATTAACTAAGGAACATTCTAACAGAAACATGGGATAAATCCACAAAAAGTGGTCTGGAGCCAAGGGGTGTCTTAGCACAATCATTTAAACACAGATTTATTTGCTGTAACATAGCTCAAGGTAGACAGAGAACAGTTAGATCAACTGTGTACGTTATGTAACACGAAACCATTCAATATTGCTACATGCAGTTTAAAATTTACAAGACAAAATTTGAGCATCATGCAAAAAGAAACGTCCATGGCATTATACAGCGTTATTCTAGTATTAGTCAAATTCAATGTCTTATTCCGCCCATGTGAAAAGTTAGAGCCATCATAAATATTAAGATTGTGTACGTTACTTGTAACACCGTCACACATGAAATTAAGGCATATTGTAACAAAAACATGAGATAAATTCACAAAAAAAAAAAAAACGCTTTGAAGACCAAGGGGGGGCTTAGCACAATCATTTAAACACAGATTTATTCGCTATAACAGAGCTAAAGCTGGACAGAGAACAGTTAGTTCAACTGTGTACGTTATGTAACACCAAAGAATTTAGTACTGCTACAAACTTTTTAAAAGTTACAAGAAAAACTTAATTATTATACAAAAAGAAACGTCCATGGCATTGTACAGATATTATTTTCTCAAAATGTACAAAATAGATTTATATACCATGGAAATACAACGCTGCAAACACAAGAACTCTCTGAAAGGAGTACGTTATGTAGCACCAAATTTCTGAAACAAGATAACATAGTGCTGTTGAAAGCATCTGTAACATAAAACTGATAAGGAATTTCGTTGAAATTGTCACCATCATTACCTTAATGTATGAGCTATTTGTACTCGTCAAAATCAATGCAGTATGCCATCTATAGAGCCATAATAATTAATAAGACTGTGTACGTTACTTGTAACACCGTCACACATTAACTAAGGCACATTCTAACAGAAACATGGGAGAAATCCACTAAAAGCGGTCTGATGCCAAGGGGTGTCTTAGCACAATGAATTTGACACAGATTTAGTTGATGTTACACAACTCAAGGTTGACAAAGTAAACTTAGATCGACTGTGTACGTTACGTAACACGAAACCATTCAATACTGTTACATACAGTTTAAAAAATTTACAAGAAAAACTTAAGCAAAAAGAAACGTCCATGGGATTGTACGGATATTATTTTCTCAAAATATACAGAATAGATTTATAACATAAAATTAAAATGCTTGCAAACACAAAAACTCTCTGAAAGGAGTACATTATGTAGCACCAAATTTCTGAAACAAGATAACATAGTGCTTTTGAAAGCATCTGTAGCATAAAACTGGAAAGAGATTGTGTTGAAATCGTCACCGTCTACCACGGGGAAAAAATATGACTCTCTAATTGGATCTTGTAGATCTTAATCTAAATCTTAACGTAAGTTATGAATCACAAGAAAACATACGCATTTGACATCTAACAATAAATCACCACTGGCGCGTCGAATTAAGAAAAAATCAGCTAGTGGTATTGGTATTTGTTCAAT
>BLXT01007728.1:870928-882515 GCA_019648995.1 Plakobranchus ocellatus
CTACCTCTCTCTTCCCCCCAACCCCCCTGTTTGTTCCTTCTGTGAGTGTGTCTCTCTGACTCTCCCTCTCGTTCTCTCTCTCTGTGCCTGTCTGCCTCTCTCACCCCCCCTCTGTTGATCCCTCTGTGGGTGTGTGTCTCTCTGTTGCTTCCTCCATCTCCCTATCTCACCCTCTCTTCCCTTTCTAGGCAAGATCAAGAGGCACATCTATTTCTCTCTTCGTCAAACTCAAATTTTTAGATATGTATTAACAGCATTTGATAGTGGTCTTAGATCAACTTGGTGGACTTGGATCTAGAGCAAGGCCTATTCAGACGTAAACACATTGAACATTATACATGATTTGTACCATATCTGTACCTTTAAGAAATAGGAGCATTTTCAACACTTTTTGCTATTAGAAAAAAAAAACAAAAAACCCAGTAATACAGTAACACAATCTAATCAATGGGAGTGCAAAAAGGGGAAACAACCCAAGCTGAAATATCAGCATTAATTTTTAAATAGGGCAACCTTAAATTTTACTGAAAATAGTTTTTCCGTTTTCTTGTTTTTAACTAGAGAATTTAGTTTGTGTGCTTGTGGATAGGGATATTGCCCTGCAAATAAAGTATGAAGTCAGTTTAGCTAGGTCCAGTCTTCATAGAATTGGTTACAAGCTCTTAAAAAGCAATTTAAATATGCAGTTAATTATATCCATTGTGGAAACAAACAACATTCATTTTAATTCAAGTGTTAGAAATACATGTAGCTAGTTCACTGATTATTTAAATGCAAATCCTGCAAAATATCATGGATTTCGTCTTTACTGCCATATATATATAGGAACATTGAACAAAAACAAAAAACAAAATATATATATATATAATAACTGGTTCTGACCATTACGAGGGTTGTATTAGATGCCGCCCCCGCCCTCCTTTCGGAAAAGTCCATGAATTACCCCAAGCTAGTCCAAAATAATCTTAATAGGTGTATGGATTACTCTCAGGTACAATTTGGGGTTGGCAGGTCTGGAGTTACTTAAATAAAGAGGAAAAGAAATGGAACTGACACATAATGTTGACTTTTGGTGGATTCCTTTGTTTTTATATTTTCATAGTGAAACTTATCGGGTTATAATGGAAAATTCTTAGAATTTGAAAACTGCTGTTCCTCTGGGACAACACAATACATGTATGTATTTTTTTTTTTGTTAGGGTATAAAAGTTAATGTGCAATATTTTATTTTCCAATTGTATAAAAATGAAGAAAGTATTTTTAATTAGTAAATTCATTATTAAAGAGTGAAAGTTTCAAGCTTGAAATGAAACTTTTCACAATGCAATTATAAAACAGACAGTCACAGCAACAATTTCAGTTACCGAAATCTGTGGTGCAAAATGATTGCCATGAAGCAAGGCACCTGAGAAGAATAATGCAATTTACATTTGTTATCAAAATTGCTAAGTTAAAATTGAAGTTGGAAAATCCATTTCTGTGCAACAATTTCCAAATTGAACTTGATTTTTCATTCTACAATGATAAACATTTTATGGGAAAGCATATGTTTACCCCTTTTTTTTAGACAAGTGATGCGATAATCACATGACAACCAATTCCAAACTTTATTTATCTTTTATTTAATAAGACATTACGTTTCATACTTCCTTGTTTTATACTTTTGTTAATTTATGATCTTGTTTTAAATTTACATTTTGTGTGGGTATCGCAGATATGTTGCCTGTTTGGTGCTATTGTATTTTTTGTGTGAATTTTCAGGGATATTTTATTCTTTTTTGAACTTATTTGGCAAAGTACAACACCCTGCTCTCCTGAAGAGAAAAGCTTAAAAAAATCCAATAGCAGCAAAAAAAAAAAAAAAAAAAAAATCCAAGTAATTTTAGCTCATTTCCTTTCCTTTTTTTTTTTTTTAGCTCCCCATATTAAAACAAATAAATATTATAGGCATTCCTTTAAAAAGTTTTGTGAGTAAAAAAGCATGCATTGCCTTGGATCTGGTCAGACATAATAGCTTGATTTATTGTGGTAAAGGAATCTAGAATTCACTATGTGTGAGACTGGGGCTGTTTCAATTTTGATCTTATAACTTAAAAACTTCCATGTGGAAATTTGCAAAACATTGCACAAAAGGAGACAAATGAATGATAAGTGATGACAGCAGTTCCCAAGTGTGTATCTATATGTAATGGCTTCATAAAGGAAATATTTTGGCAGACTAGGTTTTTTGGGATCTGTACCTAGAGGTCAATTAAAGGCCCCAAGACCTACTTGGCAACCGTTGCCAGTGACTTAACAAATGGTTTATCTCAGCTCGATATATTTCTTTAAGTTTCAGACAATCGAATCAATGTTTCTTAAAAAAAAAAAAAATTGATTTTTATAAGGCTTAGGTGTCCAAATGTTAATAACCTGTAGGATGTGTGTAAAAAGGAACAGACACAACTCTAGGGGAAAAAAATAACAAACTGATAAAAGTGATTATCATCATGTTAACATGATTTTGAAATATTTCTGCAATGAATTTGTATTATTACTTATGTATTGTATGCTTGAAAATGAGAACCAATGATATGGTTCTGTTTTTGTTAATTTATGATATTTTCATATTTTTGGTATGTCTATTGTGAATAATATATTGCAATTGATTTATACCAAAGGTTATTTAATTTTGTTTGTTGCCCTCTCATATGTATATTTTGATTTGTTTTATATACTCTTAAACGTATTTTTTAGTATGACTCGGGTTGGCTAGCATTTAAAGAGATCCCAGATTGGGTGTATATGGCCTCTTAAACTTTGTCATGAATATGTTTTTCATATTATTTTTTACAATGGAGTTCTTCCTCTCTTCACTATTGGTATTTGATCATTAGTCATAGCTTACTTTCTTTTCTCTCTTCTTTTTTAATGTGGGATAGAGCTTTTTTTATCTTTTTAAAAGAACTTGGGAGTACAATGTCTAACTTACAGGTTACCTCAAAATCACTTGAGTACTTAAGGGCAAGTGCGGCACTAAGGGTTGATTTTTTTTATTTCTTGAATGATACCTTCATAAATGGTTTATTTGTTCAATTACTTTTGGCATGGCAACAGAAAAAAATGCCGGCCATCGTGGATATTTCAGAGTCTTATCATTTTGGAACTAAATAAAATTTCAACTTTTTCTAAATGGGAATATGTTTTTATGTTAAATACAAAGCACTGCACATAAGATTTTGTGGTTAGAAAAGGGAAATTTTCATGGGATTTTGAAAAATGTATATAAATAGCATCAAATTTTTGGATACATAAAAATTTATAAAAAAGAATATAAATGGGATTCCAAAAAACTTACGTTAAAAATGTAACTGCCCTAAAACTCCATGGCAAGTTTCAGACAAATCTTATACCAAAGTTATAAGAACATTTGTCCGAAAAAAATTTTGAGAAAATGGCCAATAAAGTCCAAGCAAAAATGTTTTGGGTTCTCTGACCAGTTATGCGATGTCAGTCCTTATGATGGGCCTCCTTCAGCTCTCTCAAGCTCTTCCTGTTGTTGCCCGTCTCCCTCCAGCCATTTTCTTACATCCAGTTCATGCTGGTGCTCACTCACGCACTAAACTGGCTGAAAACTTGACTCAAAAGCCAACAAAGCATTATGTAAACAAATTAGCGTAAGAACAGGTGATCTCTGTGTCATGCTGTGATGACAGATCTTCACCTCAATTTCTTTGGGCGGTAATAGTTCAAGGGGTTGATGGTCATGCACAAACTAAGGAACCAGAAGCCTCGATATTCAAAATCGACAGTGTGGTAACCAGGACAGACGCTCCATACATAGTAATAGTTTATAAATGGAGCTCGCTTCTTGGAAAAAATTATCTTAAATTAGATATCAATATGATACTTCTGATGGCATTGAAAGGAAGGCTGAGACTGTGAACTTTCCATTATTATATATTTAACATGCGCATGTTTTTCAAGGGGTAGCAGGCCTACCCTACGCAACTTGGTTAAATGACAAATTTTGACACGTTTTCTTGGAGGTAGTAATTTTGAAGTTACAATAAAAGATATTTTTAGCTGAAGTTAGGCCTGACAACATTCCTCAGATGATTACAAATTGGACAAACTCTACAAAATTACCCGCAGTCAAAATTTGACCCGGTGACCCAAATTGACCTCAGAACCTCCTTCTTCAGAAGCCGCACTTGCTGTTAAATGTTAATGAAGGATAAAGAAAACCAGATTTCAATATAGAATTTGTAGTTTTAAGGATGAAAAAAATTACATTCATCATGATTGGATTGAGGAGGACTCACACTCTTATTGGTTCTCTGCTTCATGCTGTGTCAATAATAGAATCCATATATGTATAAATATTTTGCCTTTTTTTACAAGTTTGTGAACTTTCAACTTTGGACAGTCATAATATCTTTTCTGTTATTAAAATAATACTGTTTACAGCTAAAAATGATAGGCACAGAGGACATATCCAGTGATTTATTTATTTATTTTGAAATTATTCTATTCTTTTAATTCCATTTGTATTCTTTCTTTTCTTATTTTTCATAGTTCTTGCACAATAATCATGAATGATGAGAAGAGCAAAGCTAAACTAATCTATTAAAATGATTTCATGCTTTGTTTTTGGCTCATTTTTGAAGCACCAAAACAATTTGCTGTAACAGTTATCAGGTTTATTTTTGAGTCTTGAGCCAGAATAACTATTGGATTATTTTTCCATGTAATTTTTTGTGTAATTGTAATTTTTTATTCTTTTCATAAAAAAGTTACAGTATTTCTCATCTGAGAAGGAGAAAGCAAAGAAATAATATCAAATCATTTCATAATTTTTTGGAATGTTACGCCTATCATGAACATTTATTTCTCAACTTTTTGCTAAATTTATCTGCACACACTGCCTTTTCAAATTTCACCAACCATGACCCTGCCAAATATTATCAGTATCATTCAAGTTTTAAATCAAACTAAAGTGTGCTCTCCTGAAAATACATTCAATTCAGAATGTCCATGGTGTACCTTTTAAAAAAAAACTCTTTCAATTTCATCTTTCTTTCTTTGCAAACACTAATAATTATTTTAAAGTCAATATTTGAAAGGACTTGTTCCTTTAGATTTCCTGATTTGCGATTTGTTGTGTTTTCAAACTCTCTAAAATCTCAGAAAGTTAACGGATTTGGTTACTGCACCCTTCCTTTTGCTTTTTTGGTTTGATAGAGAAAAAAAAACCTGAATAATTACATAAAAATCTAAATATTGTCTATAAGTGTTATTTCATGCATAGTTTTGACTTTACTTTAGATTACATGCCCAGTTTAAATCCTTTTGACAGAAACCAATGCCATTTAGAAGTTTAGATTTGCTTACCAACTAAATCTTTATATCCTATAAAATTGAGATTGAGAATCAAGATCGCAATCCAAGTTATCTGTAGATTTTTAATCAAGTGAAAATCCATTCTGTGAAAAAGTTATGTTTTGTTTGTGATCTTTCCAATATATTTTACCTATTTAAGAGAGTACTAAAAAAGATCATAGTCATGTCCATAATCATAATGTATGCCCTTTATACAGATACTCTGACTTTGTCCTAATTTGCTAATCAAAATTTGGCCTTGGTATAAAACTTAAGATTATAAGCTGAAAAATAAAAAAAAACTCCCCCCCCCCCCACTTCCAAATGGAAAATAACTCGGGATTTTGCACAAAGTCCATACAATAAAGCTAACTTAGAGAAATTGTTCTCATCAATATTCTAGAGGAAAAAAAAAGGAACAAAAATTTATAGCTTATTTCATAATTTTTTTTATTCATTTTACGTGTGTATGTGTGTGGGATAAGGATAACCTGACAACCAAAATTTCATCTTCCTTCCTTCAACACCACCCTCTCCATATCTCTCTCAACATACTTCTACTAGTCTACTTAAACCCCGAAAACTGATTGCATTTGATGATAATGATGATACTTCGCATCATATAGCCTTCTTACACCTTTGCTGACTGCAGGCACTTTGGCCTATGTGGGCTCGGCACTAAAAATGGTGATAACTAAACAGCTACAAAAAGTCCCTGCTTATATCAGAGGAACTTCACTTACCCAAGGCCACCAGTTCTCGGATTTGTGTTGCTCGCAATTTGATATCATATATATTGAAGGAAAAATATTCTTCAAAATTTACAATTTTGGCGACCATCACAATCACATTATTATTCAGTTCAGCTTGTCTTGTGTTAAACTACTCTTGCTGATATTGTCTTCAGTTTGTTACTTTCTCTTTTTTAAACGATCTTTGATTACATTTGTCTTCTACTTATCAACTTTGTTTCCATTTATACCTCTACTCTCATTGTGTTCATTCAGTTTGCCTAATTCCACCTTTTGGTCTAAAAAATCACAGTATTCATTCTTTCTGCACTCATATCGTATGTCCTAACTATAACTAACCACCTTACATATCTACTTTCTAAATCTAATGTTTAACAATACATAACCTCTTCATATGAAAACCTTTGCAGGCATTACTACTAATAACAAAATCTAGTAAACTGTGATGTTCTTTCTTCTTACCCACAATGAGTGCTATGTAATGTACAGTATTAATTCCTTGCTGTTATATAAAAATACTTTTTATTTGCAGGTGTTCAAGGCAGCTTTGGAACTTTATTCCTTTTTTTTTTTTTTTTTTTTTTTAAAGAGGTTGACTGCAGAAAATTTCAATGATGTGTGTCAGATGTGATACAATAAATGTACATGTGATTGATAAAATTGTGCTTATCCATTCTTTATTGGTCTATGAAAGTCATTGTTGAGTTCAGAATAAAATTATACTTCTGTATGTTTGTATCAGATACAGGATTCTGTATGCATATGTGTGCAATGTCATGAGTATATCACAAGCTAATATTGTAGAAAAAAAAAAAAATCTTAACTCTTGACATCAGGATTTTATTGGCTTTTTTCATTTTGCTTTGTATACATAACTGAACATCAGTGCTGTTACAGATATATAGTATAAATAATTTAAGTGCCATAAACATATATAATATTTGTAGCAGTTCCACAAAATGAGACGAGTTGCAGATTTGCATGACTGACATTGTAAGAAAACATCAACTGAAGGGGTGATTACTATTCTCTCCTTTACGTGGAGAACTTTTTATAGACATGTTATAGACTTTCTGTACACATAAGCATTGGATATTGGATATTTTCAGCTCTTTGCTTTCAAATTTTGCTTTGATCTCAGTGGTGTAGGCCTGCAACTGACTCATTTAAAGGGACTGCTACAGATGTTGTGACATTGTAATTTTCAAATCTCAAGATCTCCATTTTTTTTTTTTTAAACTCGCAATGCTCTTCTAACATTTTGGTTGGTATAATTTTATTTAATGAAAGAAAATGGAAGATTTCACAATAGCTTTGCAAAACCAAAATCTAGTTTCAAAAGGGCAAACCCATTTTCTTAACTTATCTAGATCTAATTCGAAAGAAGTAAATCCTCTCAAATAAACCCACTGTAAATTTTTAAAAATTTTGAAACTTTTTTTAAAATCTAATCTAAGATGAGCATGCCATGCCACCTAGACTAAAACTAGTTGAACAGCCCAGATCCCTAGCTTGTCCGCCTGCTTTGTGCAGAGGCTATAGATAGATCATGTTTCTCCTCTTTATCGAGAGCAGTTCTTATAAGTAAGATCATTCTCAAGAAAACAGAAAATTCGGCATCAATATATTGTATTGTGAATCAAAAGTGAATTTTGTACACTCATATACAATATTTATTGTATGGCATTACATGCAAACAAAGCTATGCACAAAGTTCTCTTTCATCTTTCTTAAAATTCAAGGCCTAGAAATCAGTAATGCACAGGCCATTCCAAAACAAATTTTTTTTTTCCGAACAAACTTCAGCAAACATTACAAAGTGGACAAAAGAGCAAGCAGATCAATCCTACTCTTCTATCAAAGTGCCATTCATACACACGTAAGTATCCATTCAGAAACAAAGAGAACAATATTTTGTTGATACATGTAATGATGATTAAGGACAGTAGTTTCATCTTCAAGTTCTCTAAAAAGATAAATCAATTCACTATCTTTCTTATTAATCTAAGACCTATTTACATCAAACATTGTTAGGAAGAAAATTTCATTTGAGGAGAAAGTATGCATCACTTAATTTACACATTAAATGCACACAGTTAGAAGCAACAACACAGCCAATCAATTCATTTTCTATGTGACAATTTCTTACTGCCCTGTAATCTCACAACCTTTTCTGCGTAGCACATCAAATAAAACATAAAATTTCGTTTTTAACAGAAGAAGTTTCAAGAGCTGATTTGTATACCAACACTTCCATGGTTAAAATGTGTTCAAATAATTAAAGTATCAAGTAATTAAAGTACATAGATCCACATATATGAATAGCAAGTGAGGCTAAAGCACAAAAGTGAAAAACCACAGCGCTTGCAAAAAAGATTTACAGGAAAATACCATTCAGCCATTTGAAGCTATTGCACTGTAAGCATAGCTGCATTTGGTATTTTATGTACAGGATTCAAACATAATTTACTTGTTTAAAATTAAGAAGTTCCTCTGGTTCCTCCAGATTGAGGGTATGTAGCCACTAAGGATAGATGCCATCCATTCAGAGGCCACGTAGCCACCAAGGCTACATACCCTCCAGAAGCTTTTTTCACCACAAACATAAAGGAGTTTCACAGTGATTAAATTCTTTTTAACATTAACACAAATCCTTCTAATTTTAGCCTCCATTTCATTAAATAGTCACACCCAGAAGGAAATATGTTCATCTACAGGATGGCATTTTTGGTATTAGCCTTCGAAACATTAACCTTTTTAATTTCTTGGAGGTGGTTATGGTGTGGAAATAGTTTTCTACCTTTCTAGATCTAGAGTGCATCATCAGGATTTGGTCAATTGACATGATGTCAGCTTTTTTATAACAAATGAGTGTTGATGGCCTCTAGTTCCTAGTCTAGATCTACATTTACATTTATCATTTAAAATTTTAATCTACATTAGATCTGCCATCTAGATCCAAAACTCTGGACATGATCTAGATCTAGATCAAGATGTTATCTTGAAAAAAACATTAGAAATCTAAGCTAAGTCAATTAGTGATTAATCATTGCCTCGAATTTTTATCTTTTATGCAGATATATAAATCAGTGATGATAGTTTTCCGCGGATCCGCGGAAATCCTCGGTTTTGGATCGGAGGAGGAATTTATTGTAAAGCATTATTTAATTCAATGTTTGTGAAAAATCGTTGAAAATGTGCTGGGAAATGGGTTTTTTTAGCCTGCGTCAGGATAAAAATGCTTCAGCTTCAGGGGGACGTTGTCCCCCTGACCCCCTACTACTAGGACGAAATTTACCCTGGACCTAGATCTATAGTCTACGTAAATTTTCCTCCTTTTTCATATTTCCTCACCATCATCACTGATAAATCTAAGCCAAATATCTAATTAAAATTTAGATATACATGTATATATGATTTTCAATACTGTCAAGTCTAGATAAGCTAGATTTCAAAAGTAGATAAATATTTTTAAGTATCAGATATTCATCTAGCTGAGATGTTGATCATCTAACTCCAGACCTTTAGGATTCTTGATCTAGTCTAAATCTATTTTAGCCAGAGCACAGCGAAAAGTAACAAGATAGTAGGTTTCTTTTTCACAGCTTGGGACCGTTTTGATCATTTGCATTACTATTCTAATTTGATTTGAACTGACTCTATTTGGCCTGAAGGATGGTCAGTCTTCAAAGCTAAATGATGATAAAAATTTCTCCAATCCAAGTCTGAGTAAAAGCACAACAGGCACTGGAGGGTATGTAGTCATCGAGTCTATGTATCCTCAATTTGGATGATACCTAGTCCATGAGTCTACGTTCCCTCCATCTTGAGGGCATTTAACCTCTTCCTAAAATTAAGGTAATGAGTATTTTTTTTTATTCAGTGCACATTGTCAATTATATATGAATCATTTGTTGAGAATTTACAACTTTCCAGGGCAAGAATCACTTTTTCTAACAATTGAAATAAACTCTGAGAGAAAGGGGGATATAAAAAAAAAATTTTTAAGATATCATATTCAACATTGTGGAGATGTTCCCATACTTCTTTTAATGGCAGGGCGAGTTCCCAAAAGAAAAATAAAAAAAAGCAGAGTAGCAGTTTTATAACACAACAGGTTTGTTTGGAATATTCTTTTTCTATCAAAACCATATGATGTTTGGAAAAGGATCAGAGTTTTTGATAAAGTAGGAAAAAAGGGAAGGAAGGGTGGAAACACATAATTATGACTCCTATGCTGAGCATTTTCATATTAAACATTCATTCCCAATTAGTACTCTCATTCATCCATTAACAATGTTAAACCAATTTTAATAACATACTTCATTGCTACCTTTCCTACAATTTTATAAGATTTATAATCAATGTAGAAAAGTTGTGCTGGGTGATATGTACATATTTCAAAATGGCTATATTCACGTTTTAAAGAAGATCCTTTTTGATGTCCTGCATAAATAAGTAAATAAATTTGAGGCACATAATTATTTTAATGCCCTGCAATAGACAATTCTATTCCACTTTGCAATATCATTTATCAAGAAGTTTTATTAAGCAGTATGATCACAGGTGAAACAGGAAAATAGTTTATGATTGTAAAAAAAGGAAAGTTGTTCATGCTTGAAAAGAATAAAAGAAAAAAAAAATCAAGTGTATAAAAAATGCACATATACAATATTTATGCAATGGGAATGAGAAGTTCATAATTGATAATCATCTCATTTTATGCAATTAATTAACAGATTATATTTTAGTTTCAAAAATTAACTTCAGTCTCTTATTCACAAGCAAAAGTTTTGTAACTGAACCAAAAGCAAGAAATAAATGCTACAAAGTGTTTTTCTTCATCTTATTATCAAATTATTAAATCTTATCAGATTTATCCATCATTTGAACAATAACAAAGTCAAGTCATGAGAATATATTTGCCATGAAAAGGAGCAAAGGAATACATTTTTAATTGGAATAAGGTGGGTAATATAAATACTAAGGCATCTTATATTATAACAAATACACCCTCTCTGCCTCTCATGTATAAAGCCATAAATGGAAGCTTATAATACACTTACTATAGTGAGGGAATACCAATACAGCACATGCATAATATAAGTGACCCAGACAAGCAAGGTTGTTTCACAGAAAATACTCACTTTAGTTTAAGGCAAACTTTAATTGAACAGCTGATAACAAAATGAAATTTCTCTGTACATCAAATGGACTATATTCCTGAAAACCTTTTTTTTTGCTTTCAAAAGTTTTTCTTTTCTTCTTTTCAGCACCTACAATAGAAACCAATGACCTCTAGAAACACTGGCTTAAATTAGACTTATGCCTAATATTGAGTTTAAGTGGCAAACTACCTGATGTATTTATGTTAACTCCAGAGATGGGCATTCTCTGGATTTTTTCCGGAATTTTCGATTTTTTTTTCCTACCGTAGAAATTCTGGCACCAGTAAAATAGTATATCCTTTGATC
>BLXT01007728.1:891986-919565 GCA_019648995.1 Plakobranchus ocellatus
ATATGAGCTCATACTGACCTGAATGAGTTTTTTCTCATACTCAGAAGCCTCATAACTGTAGTCAATCATTTGCTTTGCAGGGGGAATGCTTGGCTGAGGTTCCTCCAAATGAATACCCAGTGTTTCATCTTTGTTGCTGCCCTCTGTTCTCAGCATCTGCACTGCACTTACATACTTTTTCAGCTGGTGCTTGAGAAGCTCGTTTTCCCTAAAAAAAAAAAATCACAAAATAAAGAAAACTTAAAAATAGAAAACACTGAAAAAAACTTGAATTTCTAGGCATTAATAAAAGACATGATATAAGTAACATAAAATCATAAATTAATGAAGTGAAAATCAGATTATGCAAGGCAATAAAACTGAATGATGCCTTGGTTGGTACACACAAATTTTATCTGCTTCATTAATAATACATGACCCTCTATTACAAAATGAGTTGTTTGCATTTGCCTTACAGGACATAGCACAAAATATTTGAAAATGATTGAGGGCATTTGATTTTTTTTTTTTTTTTTGCACATTACAAATGGCAATCCCATTATTTTGTTGACTGAAACTGACTTTTGCAGAGCCAAAATCTGTGATGTGTCTTTCTCATGCTGCGCAGAGTGCTGTATTCTGATTTCCTCTAACTCTGCTCTCAATGTAGAAGATATATCCATCTCTCTTTGCAACATTCCTTCTAGTTTCCTGGTCATAACACAAAAGAAGAAGAAGAATTAAAAACAAAATCTACTATTGGCTGAAAAAAAAAAGAATCAAAAGAACACAAATACCTTTAGAAAGGAGCATTCTAATGAAACAATTATTTTTTTTTTTACACAGAGTGTTATAGAGCTTTGAGTTCAATCCTAATGTTGTTTGGAATCGAGATGATCCGCAATCAATAGCTCACTCCGCTTAGACATAGGGCAATACTTGATCTGTCACATTGGTCTACTGTGGAGTAACTAAACGATGTTGGTGGAAGAGTACATCAATTTATTTTTACTTTTGTTTGAACGAATAAATGCACAAGCCCAGACAAAAACGCCTTACAGCTCAATTTAAAATAATATAATTTTTAATTTCCTTAAAAAAATTACAGAGACTGAAGACAACGTTCTACATTATTGCTGACACTGCTACTACTCTTACTACTGCTAATGCTGCTAATAAACTTATGTATATACAAGTTCCTAAAAGTTAAAACAAAAAAACAAAAAATAAAGGCAATGTGTAGCTGGCTAAGCTGATGATCAGCAGCGTTTACTTGCTCACACAAGTAATGTATGTGATGAGGCTCAGGAATATTTTTTTCTTTCTTAACTTACTTGTTTTGCTCCTCAATAGATTCTTTCCTGAGCATCATTTGAACTACAGCTTGTTTCATATCCTCTGCAATTAAATGCATAGGAAAAAAAATTTTTCTGACAAAAGTTCCACAAAATAATATCTTAATACATTTCCAAAGATTAAGATGTATTAAAATGATAAGAGTGAATTTTAAAACATAATAACTCATCTTAAATATATATATAAATACAAATTATCTCATAGTACATTGATATATGGTTATCTTTTTAATGACAATCCCAAAGAGAACATAAAAATTTCCGCTTCTGATCACAGGCATTTCCAGTAGCAGCACCACACATAATTCAAACAATGTAAACAAACAAATTGAAACCTGAAAGTGTTTGTATAACATGATCATGCATAAACGACAACAAGACAAAAATAAGTTGGGCATAATTGCAACAGCTTAAAAGTATACAAACACTGATCTAATATAAAGCCCACTAGTTATTAGGATTAAAAACAAAAGGTGAGCATAACAAGAATGTGATAATTTTGTGGATTTTCTTACATATGCTGTTTTCTTAAGCACTACTTGGCAGTTGATTTTTACTTTTTGTCAAATACTGCTGCATCCCAGATTCCTTTTAAACTAATGTTATCCGCTTTAAGCATTAGTACAAACTTTTTTTGTATCAAAATAAGCACTAATCATTTTATTTACCTGATACAGTTTGATCGAAAACAAAATTTATGGTTCAAATGAATTCAAATGAAAATAAAACTTGAAGACTAGCCATTGGATGATTTTGACTATTTAACTAATCCATGCATGACTTTGTGCAATAACAAAAATATTCTTTAAAAAACTTGCCACATACCATGGGATGAAGAATCAGTCAAAGGATTACTGGAACCCGAGATTTTGGTCCAACCATCACTGCATCATGGCAATAAAAAAGAAAAAAAATAGGATATGTGAGAAGATTTACGTTATAATGATGATTGGTTTTGTGAATACAAGGTGATTCAGGCTTTCCGTTGGGCCAGGGCATTGGGGGTAGGGCTCAAACCTGTGATAAAAGGATCCCTGTAGATCACAGGGCGGATTTTCTATCCACTGTGCCAACAAGCCCCCATGATGATGATAAAATAATAATTATAATATTAATACTAATAATAACAATAATAATAATAATAATAATAATAATAATAATAATAATAATAATAATAATAATAATAATAATAATAATAATCTCAAGAAGAACAATCATGATGGTGTTAAGAATACAAATATGAAGGAGGTAAGGTGAGCAGTGTAGTCCAGGAGGTAATTATGATGCATCATCTGCAATATTTCTTTGAAGACCATCAAACAAAATTTTAATATTACTTTTGAAAAAAAAAGAAGAAAGTAAACTAAACATTCACCTTTTAACATTATGAATGACTTGCAAACATTGTCAATCTTACCTGTGGAAAACACTTTGCTGCGCCAACTTCAAACCTAAAGAGGCACTCTCTATTTCCCCTTCACGGGTGAACTCTGAGTCAATAGACAATGAATGTTCTCTTCGGACTAAAGAGGTTTCCCCACTATTCAAGGCCACTAAGTCTGTATCAAGCACCAGCCCATCCACACCAACTGGTGCCATAAGGGCACTGAGGAGAGAAAAAAAAGGACAAGTATTATGATTAAAAACATTCGCACTACCAAAAATAAATTTATCCTGGAACTTGAAATGTTTATTGTTGTTAAATCATTTACTTGAAAGATATTCATGAAACCAGATCAAATCAGTCACATTTTTAACCCATTTCAAATCATCAAAACTCTTGCCTTTGTTTCAAAATTAGATAGAGAAATATGTATGTGCTTTACAGTTTAAAGATATAAAAGATATATTTCATTCAGTTCGTTAAATCCCTGAATAAAAAAACCCCAACATTTTCTAGCAATGCTAAAAAATTTTCTGCTTCTTTTTTTAATAAAAGTTTTATCTGTTATATTGCTTTCATAAATGACAAACTTTTAACACAAGGATCCTTAGTGAAAAGTTTAAGCATTCTGACATTGATATTTTAGCATTTGATCCTTGTTCCCATTTCTCCACTTTGATTCAAAGCAAATCAAATGCATGTTAACATTATTTGAAGGTCAGGTTATGACTAGAAGAAACTTCTATTTTGCTTTGGCAACATACAGATAATCAAGATAATTCTAGGAAACAGAGAAGTATTTCCAATAAAAAATAAAGTAAAATTGCATTTATACCTTGAATCTTGATCAAGATCTGTCGAAGAACAAAGACTTGATTTTGACATGTGATCAGAGGTACTGGAACGTAAAGAAGATGAACTTTCTTGTAATGAGGTTCTCACTGGGTTAACAAGTTGCTCTTTCTCTGCCCCTCCTAGCAGGGATGTTGCTTTTTCTGCTGGTAGTCTGTCACTATTATGAAGAGTAACAACTCCAGGATTTGCACTGGTTTTATCAGAAGTGTCGCAAGAGAACACATTGTCATCTTGAGCCCCTTCTCCTCATATTGTGGAATAATAATTTCAAAAGTAAAAAGAAAAGAAAAAAATGGGGGGGAAGAGAAGAAGAGTTTGTAAGATGAAGATGCCATTACATAGCAGCCTTTGAATAAAACACATATTAAATAGTTATGACACTTATGACGATACAATCAGATGATAACTACTTTTAAATGTTATATGGTTATGACAAGAAAATAAAAATATTTTTATCACTGTTGACCTGGTTACACACTTGCATTATTTTGTAAATGAATATGTGATCAATAGTACTGATGGTTCAAAAAGAAAAAAAAGAAAAACTCTTTTAAAGGTTTTACCCACAATCAAAGCGGATCCTGTACCCATTTAAACTAACTAAATAGGGAATTTTAAATGAAAGAGCCAAAAAATTTTTTGATGTGGCAGTGTAATGAAATAAATGTAGTTAGCAGTTTCTTCTAATTCTGTTTCTATACAGGGTTTTGTTCCCCAAACCATTTATTGATCTCAGCACTAAACCTAATGTTGTCTTTGCAGAGCTGTCATTTTTATTATCATTGATACAAGAAAATGTGTATACACTTATAATGTAATATATAATATTTAAGTTACTTAAATTACAATTTAGCTAGATCAAAATTGTACACATCAATATTCAAATTAGTTAAAGCGATTGGTTAACTATTTAATAAAAAGCTAAATTGATTTTTTTTTTTAATAAAAGAAAAATTATTTTATTAGACTTATTTTTCATTTTGATATGTGCTCTTTTTTTAATATAATTTTTTACACTCATATTTTAGCAAAGAATCAAGATTCTGTGTATAATTTTCGCCACTATAAAGCTTATGGGAGCCAGCTTCAGGTTAAATCAATAAATTACAACATTCAAATGCCAAAATTGCAACTCATCTGGAGAAGTCTTGATGCAAAACTATCTTCTAAAAAAGGAAAAAAAAGAAAAAGACAACACCCCCAGAGAGCACTCACCACTCTCTCTTGGTCCCTCAGCTTTGCTCAGAGCAGCAGTGATAAAGTCTGGGATAGCTGGTCCACCACTGCTGCTGCTGCCTGTCCTGGTGATCACTGTGCCCACAGTGTCAGCATCATCGAAGCTCACAACATTTGCTAACTTCTTCTTCTTTTTCTTTTCTCGTTTCTTGGCTATGGGACAGTGAAAAGACAAAAAAAAAATAGGTTATATGGTGGTAATCATTAGGAAATTTTGAAATCTAACTTCTGACTGATGATAACTACTTGTGTATACAGAACAAAATAAGATGAAAATAGCAAACAAAAAAAAAACACTGTCACTATGAGATAAAAACATGGTATATGACTCAAACTCACTTAACCACTTGACTGTTCTAAGGCTGAATAAGTTTCTTTTCAGAATCCCAAATGGGAGCGAATTTTTCTTATTTGGCCATGACTTGGTGTCTAGATGCAAGTAAGTCTCTTTTAAAAACAAAACAAAGCAATACATAAACAACATTAAAGGAACACCTTCCTTGAAAAAAAGAATATGGGTCCTGGTTAAAATATTTTTTTCCTAGCAGTCATTTTTCTTGAAGTTTAACTTGGCCGTTAAATGGTTAAGTATTTTTTTTAAACAAGAGACACCAACCTGAGGCAGGAGAAACATTTGATGAAATGACAGGCTTAAGCTCTTCCTCTTCATCAACTGTCTCTGCTGTGTCTACACTATTCTGTACATGGATGGAATGGAGTGCTGTGAGTCCTTTATTTAACTCAGGGCGATCAACAGTGATGGCAAAAAGGATGGAGCCAAGACCTGAGTCAGAGCAGAGACCATTACGAATAAGTTATTGTTTGTTTAAAAGTAAAATTTGAATGTCACTCCCCTATTCTTTGTCCGTAGTCCCCTAACAGCGGTGTTAAGCAAAATGGATGAAACTGGCCAGAGCCATTAGAAAAAAATTCTTTGCAGAGCTCTAAGAAATAAGTAAGTATTTGTCATGTACAAGATTCTATTTTGATTATCTTCAATCATTTCAAATATTTTACTTCATGTGCTTTTGAACAATTCCGAACAAACAACTCATTTTGTATGGTCAGGTCAGATAGTCCCCTGCAAATATTAACTACTTCCCTATCCCTTAAATGCTGGGCAAAATGAGTAAGCATACCTGCTGCCATGTTAGGGAGCATATTGTTTCTTTCTCCATCCCTAAGAAAAGCCCAATCTTCATAATGCTGCCTGCAGGAGGAAAAAAAAAGCATGGGATATTAAGAAGTAAAAAAATATAAATTAAAGCAAATTATATGCATACATGCCATGATATTAAAGAACTAAAAATAGTGCTTAAAGACTTTCACCTTATTAAGATTACTGGTTAGATGCACATGTTAAAAACAGATCTAGCTCTCAAATCAAGTTTATACCCTTCAAGCTAGTGAGCTTCACAGAGAAAAAAAACGTGACTTTAAAAGCAAAGTGATAATTTTACAAATCCTTTAGACTTTTTTTTATCTTACCTGCCTAAGGCTTTCTTAAAAAGGATCTTAAAAATTTAGAGAAATTCAGAGAAAAGATTTCAGTGAATTTTTTCTCTTCTTTTTTTTTGTTGGCTCAGAACAAATATTTTCTGTAACCATCATCCACACATCCCAAAAAAAATTATTATAATCAAAACACATGATTTAATTTAAAAAAAAATCAACAGCTGGATGGTGCAGTGTCGTATTTTTAAACCTGAGTGTTTTTATTCTTTCTACATGTAATAATCCATTAACATTTCTATGCTTGCACTCAAGACCAGAACTCTGTACGAGTTACCATTTTCATAATCATTTTTTCAGAAGCCAGAACACTTCACAGAACGCTTTTTAATTAACAGATTCTTTTCTTTGCTGTAACAGCTCATAAACATCATAAACACAATATCAAACATTCACTTTTTTTACCTTAGACTCTTGGCAGTGACAGTGTGGTCATAATTTTAACCATTTAACCATACCGAAAAAGCAATTATTATGAAAGCCCAAGGTTTTCATCTAAATTTTCTACTGTTTTACTCTGTAAGTACCAAGATGATATAAAATTTCCAGTTATTCATTATAAATGTTGAACATAGCTCATACATTTTGTTTGCAGCTTTTTTTTTTATGAGAATGTTTGATATATGTGTAACTTTTTGCTTAAACAAACAGAATAATTAGTAATATATGCAGATTTCCTTTACAGTTTATATGACAGATAATGCTTGGGCACAGTAGTTTGTTAGTGATCTAATCTGTTACATTTCAAATATTTGCAAACTATTGAATAATTATGAATAATTAATGGGAAAAATTAAAGTATTCCAAGAGCCTATACTTCATCAACATTATGAAAAAATCAGAGCCCAAAGTTACTCACTATCAAGAGCTATCTTTAACCATGAATACATCTTTTATGATTTAAAAAAAACCAACTTTATATATATTCATTTTAAAGCACATATATAATATTAAAAAATGAACAAAGAAAATGATTTTAAAAAAGAAAAAAGTAAAATTTGTGTTACTTACGCCAGCATCTCATCACTCTCTATTAGCATATGCATGTATCTCTCAAGAGAATGTTCATTTAGTGATGCTCTAAGCCAAGCCCTGCCCCGGCCACAATCAGTTGTGACCAACTTTAACTTGGTGAATCGCTGACACTCATGCTTTGTTAAATGCTCCTTAACATAGTTCCAGAAAACTAGAGACAAGAAAATGTAAAATCTGAGCTATATAAAGAAACAAGTTGTAATGAACCTATCTTTACTACTCCATAAGGATATGCAGATGGCAAAACCTTAAGACCATTTCGAATGGCAGGAAGATTTTTTAATGTTAAACTTTGCCCAATTTGCTATACTTTGAAATGGTGACATGGATCAGATTTTTCAAATTATTTTTTTCTGGCATGATCATCACTTTACAGAAAAGCATTTAACATCTCTTAGTGATCGATGTAAAATCCTCTGCCATTAATGAAATATTAAAGCAAATCTATCACTTAAATCCAACAAAATAAAAAATACAATTCTTCCCAATTTTTTCCCCACCACAAGAACCCCACATTTTTCTCTTCCACTATCAAACAATGTCAATTTTTCTACATAGATCAATATCGCTTTAAAATTTATACAAATCTCTTATGTAATTTTTACCTGGTTCTGCTTCAATTTTCTTGATATCAGAGAACAGGTCTGTGACTTTTCCTAAACCAGCCTTTTCAGTCATCTGCCTATAAGAGAGCACAAAAATATTTTAAAGGTAAAAGATTTATTTGAATTCAATTGACTCATTCTTAAAGAAGATTGGATTGGCATTGTTTTTATCACAAGCTATTAACTTGAAGAAGACACAGGACTAAAATGATTTTCGTTTGCAAAATCAGTTCAAATTTCCCATAAAAATATTTTGTGTACTTGTTCATAATCTACATGAAATGGGAAAGAGGAAGCAAAGAGAAATTTGAAAATTAAACTGCTTCTGTATTAAAATAAACGGCATATAAAAAACCGTGAATGAATGAAAGAACTCGCTTTAAAAATGCAAACAAAATTACAAATATCACATTGAGGAGGTTTCTCTTGAAGCAAAATTTAAAAATAAAGGTCTTCAGAAAACCTTTCCTCTTCATTTAAAGTCGTTTTCCAGAATCATGTATAACCCTCAGAAGGCAGACTATTGGAATATCGTTAACATTTTAACGATGGCTAGGCCTCTCTTTTGAGCTGCTCACATGCATACATTTTTATGTTCTTGTATTGCTTTTTTGATATTTTGTAATATAAAGACTAAAATTTTTATGAAATGAAATATAAAAGTGTATCTGTGGCTCTGTGGCATTTTTATTTCTTTTTGTGAGTCACAAAATTTTGTATTATGACTAATTAAGTTGTATCTTATAGCACCATTTAGGTTATAGTATGTTAAAATTCATGTGTATAGTTTTAACATTGAGGAATTCTCTCTCAAAATAAATATTTTACTATCTTACCATTCAACTATTTGAAGAAGACAGGCAAATTAATTTATTCACTTTATCTTCAATTTTTTTGGTACTTTTAGTGCATTATGCCTTACTATGTCCTCTAATCACAATGTATTCTGGGAAAAAATTCAGGGGTAAGAAGTATCTGGCTCAAGTCTTTTTACCTGGACTAAATTGTGCATTCTAATAACTGCAGATAAACAACAACAACAAAAAAAACAAAACTGGTACACAGAGAATTGAAGAAATCATTTAAAATTTAATTATTGATTCACTTCATTTTCTATGTTTTACGTATCGAAACTCTATTTGGCATTGTAAGAAATGTGGGTCATAATGTAATTTTTTCTTAGCGATCATGCCAAAATACATATTCTACAAAATAGGCCTTTCTATAATAATTTTAAAATATTGTGTCTTTTTGAGTGGCTTTTTGTTCTACAAGTACACTCTTAAAATATCATATAAAGTGAGTTTTTTTTTTCATAGCGTTTCCAAAAAGTCCCTCTTTATATTGCTTCATGTAAAATGTTTGTGTTCAGTATATTAATTTTATCTGTTCACAGAATGATGCAAATGAGTTGAAATGAATACCAAATGAAAGTTCATTCAATTCCAAACCCAACAATACATAAGATCTTAGGATTGCTACTAGTGAATTTTTCTTTTAGAATTAATAAAAAAAACATGTCAAGATTTCTTTAAATTGCCCACAAAATCCTTGGCCTGATGAGATTTATCACATATTATGAAAAATCTTAAAATTTTGTTGTAGTATTTGTAAACAAAAAGTTACGCAAGCAATCCTGTCAAAATCTTACTTGAGGGCAGTGAAAGCTTTATTGGACTTTCTTAACCCATGATGTAAGGCAGACTCCCAAGCTGCACAGAGACAGGATACCCTGTAGAAATACAGAGAAGAATAATAATTGGAAGTTAGTGCAAAGTGTTTTTCTATAGGTTTAAAACAATAAGTGAGATTGCAAAAAAAAAAACTCTTTGTTAATAAAAAGATCAACAAAATCTTTTTGAGGAAGAAGGCTTTCATGGTCAACTTGACGGCAAAGAATCGATTTGAATCAATTTTCAAACAGTCAAGGTTTTTGAACTAGAGATAGGAATTTTGATCTTTAATATGAGAACCTTCATAGAAGACATTTCATTCAAAAACCCTGAACAATCAATAAAAACTTTGCAATTATAGCGCAGTTAGATAATAATTTTTAAAAAAAGTGTGGTTATTCGCACAATGGTACTCATAATTCAAACTAGTTATCTGAACAATATTGCTTGTATGAATGGTGAACAAAAGAACAAATAACCAGTGCTGAAGATCAAATGGAACACTATAGAGCATAAATGATGGGAAAGGATGTGCATTTGTATGGAGAAAGAAAGAGAGAGTGAGAGAGAGAGAGAGAAAGAGAGAGAGAGAGAGAGAGAGAGAGAGAGAGAGAGAGAGAGAGAGAGAGAGAGAGAGAAAGAGAGGGAGAGAGAGGGAGAGAGAGAAAGGGAGAGAAAGAGAGAGAGAGAGAGAAAGAGAGAGAAAGAGAGAGAAAGAGAGAGAGAAAGAGGGGGAGAGAAAGGGAGGGGGAAAAAGAGAGATAGAAAGAGTGAGAGAGGGAAGAGGGAGAGAGGCTGGATGAATATTGAATGAAAATCAATAGATGCTGTAACTTGATTCTTGAAATAAAATACATTGGGAAAGAAAGAGATAAGTTTATGTAAAAAGCCTGTCCACAACAAGGTAATTGCAGGCCAGGGCCCCGGGGATGGGGCTCAAACCCACAAAATGGTGCCTTCAGATCTCAGAGTGGATTCAATATACACTGTGCCACCAACGCCCCTGAGAGAGAGAGAGAGAGAGAGAGAGAGAGAGAGAGAGAGAGAGAGGGAGAGAGAGAGAGAGAGAGAGAGAGAGAGAGAGAGAGAGAGAAAGAAAGAGATAGATAGATAGATAGATAGAGAGAGAGAGAGAGAAAGAGAGAGAGAGAGAAAGAGACAGAGAAAGAAAGAGATAGATAGATAGATAGATAGATAGATAGAGAGAGAGAGAGAGAAAGAGAGAGAGAGAGAGAGTGCAAGAAAAAAAAAAGAGATAAATAAATAGATACACAGAGAATTGTACATTGAAATTTAATACATGAGAGTGGAAATATGTAAATATCTTTATCACTCACTCCTAAACCGTAAAGCATCTTTATCCAACATCGTTTTGATGCCTTGGACATCACTCAGGTAGAGCAATGACTCCAAAATTATGTTATGTTACTGACCCTTTATACCAAAGATAACTAGTTATATTATTCAAACAATGTGCAAATAACCCTATTCAAGAAAAGATTGGCTTTAAAAAATAAAGAAAAAGAGGCAAAACAGGTCAAACAAAGCACAGTAGACATTCGAAGAAAGCAAAGAGAAAATAAATTTAAAAAGGTAAACAAGTTATAGCGAAACCACTGATACAATAAACCATACCGACTGTCTGAATCAGTAGCAAGTTCTGAACGACCTCCAAAGCGAACTTGACACTGGGGAAAACAAATTTAAAAAATGAAATGGCTAAATGGTAAAAGCACACAGCTTTTCAAAAAAAAAAAAAAAAAATAAGAGTAAGGCACAAATGAAACAATGCACATTTTATTTCTCCTAAAGAGGTCAACATTTCCATCATCATCATCAGGTACCTTGTCTGGAACAGACATTGGCGATCATGTTCCTCCACTCATATCTATTCTCAGTTAACCTTATAAAGTTGTTATTGCTACCCTTACCCATGACTTAAGATTTTCAATAAAAGTTATTCTCTATCTACCTCTACTGTGTTTGCCTTCAATCTTTCCAGTGATTGCTAAGTGTTCTAAATCGTTATGTCGGCAAATATGGCCTAAAAACTGTAGTTGCCTCTGTCTAATGGTTTTAATTAGTGATTCCTCAAGATTAGCCTCTTTCAGAACCAACTCATTTGACTTTTTTTCTGCCCATGATATCCTCATCATTCTTCTGATAAACCACATCTCTACTGCTTCTAGTTTTTTTTCTATTTCTTTGTTTATTGTCCAACACTCACTACCATCCAAAAGTACTGACCATACATATGTTTTAATTACACTTATTTTGGTTGTCATACTTATATTTCTATTTGCCAGTATCGGTTTCATTTTTTGAAATGTATCTTTAGCCATGGCTATTCTTTTACTTATTTCACTTGTGCATCTGCCATCTGATGTTATCAGGTAACCTGGATATTTGAATTTTGTAACTTGTTTGATTTTTTCGCCTTTATCAACGGGATTGCACTTGGCGTTACAGGATTTCTTTGAGATGACCATACATTCTGTTTTCTTTACATTCAAAGACAGGCCCATTCTTTCGTTCTGTAAAACTACAGTTTCTAGAAGTTTTTGGAGTTGCTTGCCTGATTCTGCTATTAAAAGTGTATCATCTGCATACCTGAGATTATTTATCCATTTATTTTTAAGCCTGAAATACCATCAAGATTCCTTAAGATTATTTCACTATATAAGTTAAAAAGATCAGGAGACATTACACATCCCTGCCTCACACCTCTTTTGATGGGTTTGAAATCACTATGTTCTCCTTCAATTCTTACAGATGCAGTTTGATCCCAGTAAAAATTTCTTATTACTCTCAGGTCTTTCTCATCAATGTCTAATTTTTCTAGCATACGAAACAGCTCTACATGTCTTACTTTGTCAAAAGCTTTAGAATAATCAATGAAACAGAGGTGGAGATCTTTTTGCATTTCTATACATCTTTCCATAAGCATTGACAGAGTGAATATTGCATTTCTAGTCCCTTTATCAGGCATAAAGCCAAACTGTTTTGGGGATTTTTCTGGTCTTATGCTCTTGAGCATTCTATGCATCAAAACGCGCAACTGGATTTTTGTAAAATGGCTCATTAAACTGATTGTTCTATGAAGTTCACATTCTGTTGCTCCTGGTGTTTTAGGCAGTACTATAAAAACAGATTTACAAAGATCTTCTGGAATTGTACCACTATCGTATATTGCATTAAGAAGTTTTGTTGTCCTCAATTATCTAATGCTTTAGTTATTTCTACTGGTATATTATCTGGTCCTGTAGCTTTTCCATTTTTCATTTTCTTTATTGCTTCTTCTACCTCTTCTTTAAGGATAATTGGGCCTTCTATTTTTTTCTTTATTTTGGGTTTTTTGCACCTATCATCTTTAAAAAAGATCCTCAACATATTCTGACCATCTGTTTAGTATTTCCTTTTTTTCCATTAATGTTGTTCCATCTTTTGATCTGATGCAGCCAGGACTACTGCATTTGATTTTCTTAACACTGACATCCTTCATTTTAGCATGCATGAATTTGCTGTCTATATTTAGCTTTTGCTCTACTTCCTGACATTGTTGAATCATCCATTCTTCTTTCCCTACATTGCATTTTACATTTCCAGTATAAATATAACTCCATCATTTTTTGTTAAATTTTGTTTTTGTTAATGCTTTTTACTTTAAGTATTATAAATTAACAAATAATATGATTAAAATCCTGACCTTTGAAAAAAAAATTGGCATGGAAAAAGATATTTTTATTGAGATGAATGAAATAGGGAAAAATCCTTCAAAGCTGAAAAAACATTAACATATTAAGGAGACCTATGTTATGCAGGCAATACAAAGATTGTTTCATGACAAAAACTCCACTCCTCCATGCAGTTATTATGTTCATGAAGTAAAAGTTTGTAATGCAAGGTCATACATTTTGACACAAAGAAAAATATTTTGAGACCATTTGAATTTTAGCCACTTTTCTAAATTAGTGAATTTCTGTAAGACTGTTCCCTAAGTGAAAGATCTGCAGTAGAATGAGGAATCATGTTTTCTTATTTTCATATATCTTTTTTTGCTGGATAGTCTCAGAGGTTCGTATGACTTTAATGCATGTCTGTTAAGTAAGACATTAAAATGTTAGGCAACATGGGTAAATAATGGATAACTTTGCAGGGGGCCTTTCAAACATTTTTATTGAATCAAAATTATAATGCTAAGTACAATCTTCACACATATTTTTTAAATATTGTGAAGGAGCAGATTTATTCTTTCCATAAAAATAGAAATTATTAGCTTATACATCATGCTCATGAAAATTATGAGTTACATCTTAACTCTTTGTGTCCCGATTTTTTTTCCGAGTTTTCTCTCTCTGCCCCTTTTCTTTCATATAGTTAGCGGCCGCTCGGTCATCTGTATCATTCCGTCGGCCGCTGGGAACGGCCGCTCGGATTTATTGAGTTAATATGCCCAAAATGTGACTTGTGCCTTATTCACACCTATTGTTTCTCTACCTCTGTACCTTTTGTCCCCGTGCTTTCTTAAATTGATAGTAAAATGTGCAAGTCTTTTATGACAAAAAAAGCTTTCCTCATTGTTCTGTTTAGTGTTTGTGTTAATATCTAACACTGGCTTTGCAATCGAAATTCAATTTGCTTTTATAAAAATTACCAATGGGTTTCTTAAATATATATCTGTTTTCTTCAATTTATAAGTTCTTTTTTTTTTTTCAGCGTCACAATTATCTTAATATAGAACTTATTTATTTTCCTTCCCGTACACATTCATCAACAGGTGTAAGTATGTGGATACTTTGGAATTTTTTTTCCTTTGATTGTCACACCACAAGACTAATTACAAACGTTTTGATCCATACTTTATGTTATGATGCAATTTTATGAATCAAGAGAATAGCCCACTCATTGTAAGTCAACAGCAATTTAAAATATGGTTAAACAAAAAAATGTGCAATGTACAAAATTCCAAAGTATCCACATACTTACACCTGTTGATGAATTTTTTTTTAAATGTGAATTGCTCAAAAAGCAATTTTAAACCAATGTGAGGAAAATCCTATTCTAAAAAATATGAAAAAGGGTCTTACCTGTTTTACAGCATCCAACAATCTTGATAATATTGCTTGGCGTTCATTTTGGTGCACTTCCTCACCTTCAGAAGAAAACATAAATGAAAAAAGAAAATTTAAATGATTTAATGTATACCTTTTCAAATCTATAATCTATTTCATAATCACTTGACACTTGGAACTTGAAATTTAAAAATTAACTTTAAAATAAAACAAATTTTTTGTTCAAATGGAAATCTTTTTCCTACTTTTTAGAATTAGGTGATATAAGTATGGTGCAATATTATTAGTTTTGAGGCTGCTGCTGCAATGAACACCTTTTTACAAAATCATTTTGGTTTAGCCAGGATATTTTTTAAAGAAAAACAAAACAAATTGAGGACTCATAAATAATTTAGTTTCAGCCATGCACTTTGGTTTGACTGTGTTTTTTATGTTATATTGGGGTCTCATGATGAAATATCTGTTTTGAAATAATTTTTTTATGTAAACTTTTCAAAAGTCCATAGATGGAAAAAGTACAGCAGAGACCAAAAAAAAAAAAATTATTAAGATTACTAAAAGGTGAAAAATTGACTTTTTAAAAATCTTAAATGCAGCGATTTATATGAGTTACGATTATTTAAGTAGACAGTATTTGATTTAGGAGACAAGAGTAGTTGGCTCTGCCACTGTCTGATTGGGTTGAGGATTTCAAGATCTATATATATTTAAAAATCTTTACAAAATTTTACAGGCCATAATAGGTTTTTATAGGTATTTAGTATCAGCAGTAGTAGTAGTAAAAGTAGTAGCAGCAGCAAAAGTACAAGGAGTGGTAGTAATAGCAGAAGCAACAATAGTAATATTAGATGAATGATGGATAGAAAGCACTAGGCCTATCTTGATTTTTTGCTCTTTCAGAGAAGGGGTACAGAATCACCCCGACTTTTCAAAACGGGCAAATGTGAAGAAATGATCAGGGGCAAGTGCAAGAAATTCTTCTGGAACAATAGAAAAATCATTTTTTTGAGGAATACTATCCATCCCTAATATATAATAATAATCATAAATGCTGGGAAAAAATGACCTATGGGGTAGCTTTTTCAACCCCGAAATATGATAATGATTAAGTGTGCAGTGGTCTGACAAAGTGAGTCAAGTTGCAGTTCTGGATGATTGACTTAAAATGAAAATTGTTGAATGGGGAAATGAGAACTACTCACTTTTTTATGTGCAGGACTTTCTATAGATAACCTGCAGTCTTTCTGTACATAAAGCATTGGGAATGTTTACTTCTATACTTCAATATGATTAAAACTCAGTGATGTAGACCAGCAACTCGACTCATTTTGTAAAACCACCACACAAATGCTTTAAATGAGAATTGTAAATTTCTTTTTTTTTTTTAAAGGAAAAATTAAAAAAAAAAAATTTGAAAAAGTCACCTACAAAAAATCTGATCAGCCTGAATCGCATTAAACTTTGTTTTTAGCTTACCATTCATTGTGTCGTCAAACTCAAATGCTCTTCAGACATCAAGTCATCCCATCTATAATTTTGACTCTAAAAATTCTATATATAATCCATGCACTCATTTGAGCTTAAAACTAAATTAGGCCAGGACTGCATCAGTTTTTGAATCATGGCCTTAGAAAGATCACCTATGGATTTATTATGCCCAATAAAGCTTACATAAAATCCTGTTTTTTAATGACACTTTACAGATTATGTAATTGACCTGGTCTTGAAATGTCTAGGCCTAAATAACCTCTTTTTAAAACTCTACAGTTTTGAGAAAATATAAGGAAAGAGGTCCAAATACCGATTAAAAAAAAAAAACCAAACAAATCTTTTTAAATCCTTTTTCCTTGGCAAAAGAAAAGAAAAGAATGTCTGTGATCGGAACTTTAAGATCCCATTCCCTGCCTGATTTAGCTGCCAAAAAAAAAAAAAAATAAATAAATAAATGCAAGGTTTTTATTAGGTTGTTTAATTTTTTTTTCAGCAAAACTCTTGAGTTGTAGATCTAGATCTAGTTCATTTTGATGTAGCTCAAAATCACTCAAATTTAGTATCACTTATTAAATGCCAAATAAATCTGTTGCAGGTCCAACAGTCACATTATTAGATCTAGATCAATCTCAAATCTTGATCTGAAGATTTTATCCACATTATTTATATTATTTTATTTAGGCTTTATCCTAACCCTTGCCTCGACTGTTACTTGAGCTAGATGTGAATGAGATCGATACCAGATCTTGTTTTAAATTTAACAGAAGTTGATTTACTAACCAGATCTAGAATCTAGATCTAGTTGTTGAATCTAGAGTAGATAGATAAATCTAGACTTAGAAATTATTTGGAGGTACAAAGTTGGTGGTTTTCCCAAGTATTATAATTCGATTGTAAAGTTTTAAAATGTTAAGCTTTTGGAACTCTCTCTCTCTCTGTTTTTACCCTTCCTCCTCGCAACGCTAGGATCTAGATCATAGGCCTAGATCTAACGTTAAATAGGACTTGTCTCTTTGTGTTATTTCATCCCTAGAGTCTAGACTGTTGTATCTCTAGCAGTAGGCTAGCAGTTGAAGAAAACCCCTCCTACACCCAAGACCACCTCCTTCAAGGGAAGCGACTCCTAAACAATGTCACATGATATCAATTTCCTGTTCAGTGAATTACTTTCTCTTTCTTTTAGGGTCGGAATCGCCAACCCGTAAGTAAAATTGAGCTATGAAAAAAATCTGTTTCAATCGATATTTATTCTTAATCAGTTGTTCATTTCATATCACTACGAAATCAACTGTGACATTATCATAAATGTTGATTTGTTACATTTTTACATTGGTTTTTTTTCGATTTTGTTCCAGATCAAAATGGGCCGCCGACCTGCTCGATGGTAAGTGTTGATTTTTTTTTTCTCGATGTCGAGACTGATTAGATCTAGATCTAGATCTAGATGTTTCGGCGCTTTTTCGTTTGTTCCCACCCCGACTTTTTATATAGGCCTAGATTCAAGCTATGTTATTCGATCTTGCTTTATCTTCCTAATTCATCGAAGAAATGAAGAGGTCGCAGGCCAAGTTAGCCTATAGGCCTAATGAAAATATTATTTTCACACAAAATCTACACAATTTAACACTTTTTTCGTTTGCTCTTATCGGATAATATAGCTATCACTAGGCCTAGATCTAGATCTATATAAGAAGTCGTGGTGGGAACAAACGAAAAAGCGCCGATGTTTCTACTATTTACTAATCTAGATCTTACGATAATATTAGTTGACCAAGGAGATGTTTTTTGGACAATGGGACAGGCCCACCGACTTCTAGAATCTAGATCTAGATGAAGATCTACAAATTCTATTGTTTGTTCCTACCCTGACTTTGGCATATAGCTACAGGCCTATTATCTGTTAGACGCTTAATGAAGAAAGTGTCAAATTGTGTAGATTTTGTGTGAAAATAATTCTATTTTCGTTATAACTTGGCCTGCGACCTCTTCATTTCGTCGACAGCTTATGAAGATAGAGCCAGATTGGATAATATAGATAGAAACTAGGCCTAGGCCCCCTATATAAAAGGTCGGGGTGGGAACAAACGAAAAAGCGCCCTCAATTTTACATCCATGATCTCATCATTTCGTTGGTAGCACACGAAGGCTAGATTTAGAAGTATAAGGGCATGTCGCCCAAGATCTACATATCGGGACAGGCCCAACAACTTCTAATTCTAAGCCTACCTTTATCAGTTATGGAGGAAACGAAGGGTTTGCAGTCGAAAAATAGCCCGGTGGAGACATTGAGTCAAAGTAGCACTATTTACATTACAACTTGATCTGCGGCATCTTCATTTCATGGGTAGCTGATAATCTAGAACTCATTGGGCCTGTCCCTGGATTATCCTCTAGATCTACATAGGCCTATCTATCTTAATCAGATGTGGAGCCTATCCATATATATATATATATATATTAGGCCTAAGCTAAGTCAAAGTGAGTAGGCCCTTTAGATCGTCAACAATTTCAGTGAAAATCAGAAATAATTGAATAGTAGATCTACATTTAGGCCTGTTCCAAGTCACAATTGATGACAGCCTTTTTTTCAACACCTGTCTGCCTACGGTGTAGTTATCCTCACAATAGTAGCAATAACTCATGTTTTCTGAACATCAGATAATCTTTACCATTTGCAGGCCCTACAAGTTACTTTATTACTATGCGTTTCTTTACATTCGGCCATGATGCTTAGCCTTTGGAAAGCTGATATCAAAGAAAACTTCCTTTTGATGAAGCTGAAAAATAATGGGAAAGACTCCAGATTATGCACACATAAATATATTTCAATTATAATGATGAAATGAAGGCAATTGCAGTAAACTGTTGACAGTTTTAGAAAATAACAATTCAAATAATTTGGTTTGAAACGATATCTTTTTTTTTTAATTTTGGGGAAAAATGGGAATTTTTTTTAGGTCTAGGCCTAGGCCTACACCACAATCACTTCATGTTTAAAATGATGCTCACTACATGTTTTCAAGGATGCTTAACACAGTTATGGCACTCCCATTTGGCTCAACAAAACGTTCACAAGACATTTAGGTTTAAAATTGGGTGGTTTACTCTATTCTTTTGTTTTAAAGGGCCTTAACTGACTCGCTATGCAATACCTTTAATACCAGAAAGTTGATGTGATACTAAAAATGTACCAAAAAATAATCACCTCAGATCACCATTTTGGTTAATGGCGGCTGAGTTTGTGTTAATCAGATCTGGTTCAGTAATTAATTTAGAAATAAAACGCAATCGATATCTGAAAATTGTTTAACGTTATACTGTTATATGACCAGTTGGCTAGCAGTCCAGCTTTCGTAGATTTACTCTAGTGCCACATAGTGTCCTGCATGATGTGACTGTCCAAAAAAAAAGGCTAATATTGGAAGAATGGTACTGATTTTTGTTTTTCTGTATAATAGTAATAGCTCAAAGGAACTGCAAATGGTAAGGATTACCTACTATTGTACTTCCTGAATGCCAAATAGTTGGTGCAAATAAGTTTTACTGTGATGCTTTGTATTTTCACAATTTTCCTATGAGAAAAAAAAATTAGGCCTAACCAATGTGACAGCACTAAGCTATAGACTTTACAGATCTTCTGTATGGGTTTGAGAGAGCGAGAAGTCAAAAGAAAAATACTGTGGATGCCTAATCAGGACCGTAGAACAAAATTTTTTATTCCTGCTGCAGATCTCTGTTGCTGTTGTGACCTCTCAAAGTTAGAGAGATCTAACGTTGATAGCTTTCAAGTCATTCTTCAGAAATTTTGATAAATTTCCTTTAAAGTGAAGGAATTTACTTCTGCTCTGCTGGCACAGTGGCACTTATCAATCATGATAATGCTACAAATTGCTCTCGTTCTCATGTTTTTTATTTTTTTTTTTTTGGCTGTGTTCAAATGGCTGACAATACTTTTTTCTTTAAAATAATTTTAAGACCTTAATGCCAATTTTATTTCTCTGGTCTGTAAAATGACAAAATGCACAAATTTGCAGGGAAAGCCATTCTCATGTGAAAATATAAGAATCTCAGCCTAAAAAAAAAGGCGTCAAATATATGAGAGTGTGATCATCAAGTTTGATGGCTGTGCCCCCTTATTGTTAGAGGTTATAGGCTTATAAACATGCCTTTGTGTAACATTGTCATGAATTGCCCAAACTCATTTATAAAAAATTCTTCAATGAATAAGACACATGGACTGTTTTGCGTAAAATTAAAATTAATAGTGATATTCATTTCAGGATCATTTTTTCTTTTTTTTTTGTATGGAGCGATACTTTATAGTATATTGTTTATATTTTTCAAATATGAAAGTATAGCAGATGTTCACATTTACTCCCATAACAAACTTCTTTTTTTTTTTCAGCTACCGTTATTGCAAGAATAAACCATACCCCAAGTCAAGATTTTGCAGGGGTGTGCCAGGTTAGTGATAAGTTACTTTATTTAGAGCTAAGCATTGTTAAACCAAAACATATGGCTGAACCAGAATTGTTTTGAGTCCCAAATTATTTTTCCATGTCAAAGTTTCCTGGCTAAACCAAAGTTATATCTGTATTACCTAGAATTTTGGTTTAAAAGTTTTCCACTATGAAATAATATTTTTATCACAACATGCTTAGCTCTTTTCATGCATTTTATGTTTTGACAAAGTCATTATCAAGTGCAACCTTAATTTTATTTTTATATTAGTTTATGTGATGTGAACTTTGACACAAAGCTAATCTGGTTCTTGGATGGAGATTTGAGGGTAATTGTTCTTTTTGGCTTTTCTTTTGTCCTAAATGTTTTCAATTATGCACACAAATCACAAATTATAGAGGACAGTTTTATAACCTTTATAGCAGAAGATATTGAATTGACAAACTAGAAGTTGTACATAAATCTAGGCAAGAGTATCACAGTCACACTAAACAATTAATCCTGGCTCCATAGTATCAATTTTCAATTTGTTAATAGGTTAAATAACATTTTCCTTTTCTATTCCGTTGTGCCCGTCTCCTTTTAGCCATTTTCTTATGTCCAGTTCATGCTGGTGGTCACTCACGCACTAAACTGGCTAAAAACTTCACTGAAAAGCCAACAAAGCATTATGTAAACAAATTAGTGAAGAACAGCTGATCTCTGTGTGAAGTCAGATCTTTGCTTTGATTTTGTTGGGCGGTTAAAGTTCACAGGGCTGACGGTCATGCACAAACTTAGGAACCGGAAGTCTCCATGTGCAAAATTGACGCTGTTGTAGTAAAAACTGTGGGAACTAGGACAGATGCTCCATATATGGTAATGGTTATGAATGGAGCTCACTTCTTGGAAAAAAATTTGTCGAAATTTGGATGTCCATATATGGTAGTTCTAGTGGCATCGATAGGGAGGCTGAGATTGCAAACTGTCCATTATAATATGCCTATGTTTTTCTAGGGGTAGCAGGCCTACATAGTTTGCATAAACGGCAAATTTTGACACATTTTCTTGAAAATTGACAGACTTTCTTGGAGGAAGCAATTTTGAATTTGCAATAAAAGACATTTTTAGCCAAAGTTAGGCCTAATAACACTCCTCATATGATTACAAATTGAGCAAACTACCAGCTGTCAAAATTTGACCTGGTGTTGCAAATTGACCTCAGCACCCCCCTCTCCAGATGCCGCACTTGCCCTTAAAAAAAAAATAATTGTGAATTGTGACAAACAAAGCTTTTTAGAAGGTATTGGGTTATGCACTGCACATCAAAGCTTAACCTTAAACCTTATTCTTGGTTTCAGATCCAAAAATCAGGATCTTTGATCTGGGCCGCAAGAAAGCTAGAGTAGATGACTTCCCTTTGTGCATTCACCTCATCTCTGATGAATATGAGCAGCTATCGTCAGAAGCTCTTGAAGCTGGACGTATCTGTGCTAATAAGTACCTTGTGAAGCACTGTGGTAAAGATGCTTTCCATCTGCGTGTGAGGTTACATCCTTTCCACATCAACCGCATCAACAAGATGTTGTCATGTGCCGGTGCTGATAGGTGAGTCATGCTTGTTTAAATCATGGAATGATGGAGACAAAGAATGTTGTGCTTTCTCCCCAGAAACACCAGAAATGTTTTCTCTTTGAAGATTGGTCTTGCACGAACATTTTTTTTTCTTTTAATCAAAATTTTATTTCTCTTAAATTGTCTTGCTGCAATGCAAATATATAAAAAAACCCTGGAGGTTGCAGCTTTTGAAATTATCTATAGGCCTATAGCAATATTTCCTTAAAGTGTAGATTTTTCATTAAAAGCGCAAAACAATCTAAGGGGCAAAAGT
Organism: Plakobranchus ocellatus; assembly: GCA_019648995.1. NCBI lineage: Eukaryota > Metazoa > Mollusca > Gastropoda > Plakobranchidae > Plakobranchus > Plakobranchus ocellatus. The sequence goes on from BLXT01007728.1 coordinate 914,515, forward strand.
TATTTGTGACTGAAATAAAATGTTAATCTGAATAGTTATCAATATACAGTTATAATATAAGATGTTCCCACAAAGTTAATGCTTATTTTCTGACATCACAGAAAAGCACCAAAGCTTATATTTTTAAAATGAACTTCATATGCACTTTTTTCACAAAAATCTATACAGGAAACCTCTCAATTCAAATCGTACAGCAACGCACCCAAAAATTTAAATAATCTTGTGTTTTAAAATCCTTTATTGAGTGATATATATATTTGCCTTCTTCTTGCAACACTTTCAACTTTTCAACCTTCGTGTTATGCTTTCTCTTTTTTTTTAAGTAGAGTCAAGAGATAATGAAACATGAACATGGAAAATAAAAAATAAACTGGATTTGTGTTTCCCCAAGGCATCATTAGCTCTGAAAAGAAGGACTTAATATCCTAAGTGCACGGCATTTTATGTTTGCACATTAGTTTTCTATCTTTCCACACATTTACAGACTTCAGACCGGTATGAGGGGAGCTTTTGGCAAACCACAAGGAACTGTCGCTCGTGTCCACATTGGCCAGCCTATCATGTCTGTACGTGCTCGTGAGCAACATGAACCTCAGGTGATTGAGGCTCTGCGTCGTGCCAAGTTCAAGTACCCTGGCAGGCAAAAGGTTTGTTGCGAAAAGTGCTAAATAGAAGTAAAACATGTACGTATCGGTAGATGGCAATTGTATCAAACCTCTGAAGTTGTGATTACTGAGCATTTACAGAGATAAAAGAGGGGCGAGGTAAAAACAAGAGAAGAGAGCAGTTTTTCCACCCTGTCTTTGTATTTAGATTAAATCTCATAATATCAACAGTCCCTTCCATGATGATATATCCAACGTCTCATAATGTTATGTTTCAGCACATTTCTCTTTGTAAAAATGGCAATATCCCTTTCCCATCATTCATCAGAGCTGCCAACCATTTTGCCACAAAAAAAGAAAAAAAAAAGTAAAAGAAAATTTATTTTTGCAAACAAAATTGCACATTTTCAGACCACTTTCAGATATAAAAAATTTTGTAACTTTGTGTCAGATGAATTTAGACTTTGTTCCACTTTTGTTTTCCCTGAGTTTGCACTTTTACTTCTTTCCATTGACTAGAATGGGATTAATTCGGTTTGTAACATCAAGCTTCCTCCAAGTACACTCTGTATTTATACCAATACTATTACTCTAAAACTATATATTATTTGATTTTCAATACTAAAATTTTTTAAATATTTGCCCCTTTTTTATCACTGTATTCAGTGTTTGCTTTCTTTTTTCTTAGCTGCCTCCCTTGAAATTATATCATTTCCATTATCTATACATGTACTTATTATTATTCAGTCATACAAATATACAGGCATTTTTGATAATATCATTGCTAATGGCTTCAAATAGGTCTTTTTTTTTTTTAAAGCATAAATATGGTTGTTGTGTTGGATCTGTGATGATCGGCAACATTTTGTTCTATATTTTTCTCTAAATATGGCGTAACGGCAACAAAAACATTTTTGGAATATTTAAGATTGATACCTCTGACAAACCTATTTATATGTACACCAATTTTTAGACTCTGATCTGGGGTTAAACTTACTTTGGCCAAATAATCCAGTGAAATATGAAGTGAATGCCAGAGCTAGATCTAGATCAACTTAAGACACACCAACACCTAGAATAAATTTTATAATAGGTAACTGTAATCTATCAGTATTGCTTTAATAGCAATGAGTTGGTCAAGAATCTTTACTTTGAACTAGGCATTCTGTCACACAACACCAACTAGGATCAAATGGGAAAAAAGTCGACTATCTAAATGTCAAACCTAGAGCCTAGATCTAATGATGGTAAAGACCTAAAGCTTGCAATGTTGAGCCATGTGGGGAGAATTATTTAACAGAATATGCAAGCCTTATTTAAGGTGGATTGAATAAATCTCCTTTTCTCAGAGGTTAATTTGAATTTGAAAAAAATGACACTTGATAAATAAAAAATATGTTCTTGATCAAATTAAAATTGGACATAAAATATTTCAAGGATATCTTCCTCGCAATTTAATGTCTTCAGTTGACAGTATGATTTTGAGAAATTTACACATAAAATGACCATACATCCTCTTGGCTACATTAGTTAAGAATCTGGTTTAGATTTTGTTAACCAATTTAAGCTGTGTTCCAATACAAAATAAACACCCCGATAATGTATTTTATTTTCCATAGTCATTTTGTTTTTCACAATCATTTTCAAATTTATTTAATAATATGCATTTTCTTTATTCTTTAAACAAAATATGCCTGTAAACACCCCGACAATGTATTTTGTTTTCTGTAGTCATTTTGTTATTCACAATCATTTCTCAAATTTATTGAATTTTGTGCATTTTCTTTATTCTTTGAACAAAATATGCATTTACAGTCATCAGTTTTGATCTCGTCTTGTTTTATGTCCCGTAAATCCCTGATATTAATGCAGAGGAATCCTACTCTTAGATTTTAAGTTTTTGTGTATTTTCAAAATATTCGGCAGTTTTCTATTAAATTTAGGCTGTTTTTGGTGTGTTTGCATTCAAACAAGCACAAATAATGCAATAAGATGTATGGATTTGTGTTGAGTATTGGATTACAGGTTTTGGCTCATGGGGCTAAAGCTTTTGGTTCTAAGTTGGCAGCTCTGCATTCATGGTCAAAATTATGCTGACTGCATGGGTTTTCCTTGCGATATTAAAGTTTTTGGGACACGGGTACCTTTTTCATCACTTTAAAGTATGTAGTCTATATGAAATTCATATTGCTGGGAAAATTCCCATAATATCAACATGAATCTTTGTTATCTATTTTTTCTTAGATTGTCCTCTCCAAAAAGTGGGGCTTTACCAAATGGCCAAGGGAGGACTATGAGCGCCTGCGTGCCGAGGGTATCCTGATCCCAGATGGAGTTAGTGTGCAGTACAAACCCAACAAAGGACTTCTTTCACTCTGGAAAGAAAGGCAAATTGCCGGCTAGATATGAAATATCCATGCTCTGTTAAAGAAAATAAAGCTGGTTTACTCAAATTGGATTATGTTATCTTTTTTTTTTTTTTCGTTCTGTTAAGAAAATGTCATCATTAAAATGCTTTTGGGCTAAGCAATGCTTCCCATAGCCTTTCTGATCTTTCTCCCTTTCCACACACATACATTTACAAAAGCGCTACCACTTTTTCAACCAATGTTGCTCACCTTTATATAGATCACACCACTTCTCTGTGTCACTGTTATGCAGAGTTATGCAACTAGAGTTACTAGTGTACTGGATAATTCAAAACCAGTGCATATTTTAAATATTTAGAAATCACTTATTTAGTTTGAACTTCTATTTTGGCCAAGAACAGGATAGGATCTGTATTAATAAGTACAGAAGACCTTTTTTCCACAGTACTCGAGAAGTGGGAGCAATGAAAGAATGAGCCTAGCTTGCCTAGTCTCCCATAATTGGATTGGGGATTGGAAGGAGAGGTCTAGAATCAATTGTACTCTTGTCACAATATACAATTGAAAGTGAACAATCTCCTGTTGCCAGTGAAGTAAGGATAGGTGTCGGCTATACCATATGATATTACATGTACTGATTATGATGGCTTGAGATGGGGATGGGGGAGAGAGTAAGAATGTATGTGGCATGATTCAATAGATAAGACGTACACAATATGATAATGTACTGATTATGATGGCTTGAGATAGGGATGTGGCATGATTCAATAGATAAGACATACACAGTATGATATTTTACTGATTATGATTGCTTGAGATAGGTTGTGGGAGAGTGAGAATATGTGTGGCGTGATTCAATAGAGAAGACATACACAAGACACTTCAGCCACTTTGTTTTTATTCAGGGATGCCAGTTTTCCAATTTAAACAGGATTTCCGACTTTTTGCCTCATTTTTATTACTCAAAAGTCAATTATACTTTACCTACAGCTTTGAAAAAAAACTTTATTACTATGCAAGTTTCCTGCTTTTTAGTCCGAGGCCACTGGCATCCCTGTTTATTAGTATTACATTATTTAATCTTAGAGGAAACAATACATGTAGGTATTATGGATCGGAACAAATATTGTACTTGTAGGGTTTTTACTTCACTTTATAAATACCTCCCTTCAGTTTTTTCTCAAGTTGGTCCTATTTTTGTAGTCTGAATTTGGTAAAAATTACTTAACTCTCCGTACAAAAAAAAATAAACTACACTATTTAAAACGTAAGCACTAAAATGTAAGCCTATGCTGTAGTAACATTCTTGTAACTCCAAAATGCGACATGATTGGCGCTGGTACTAACATAACACTTATCAACCTGTCCCAATAGGTGTTTACTTATCCATATAAATTAGAACATTGTACATGTAATTGTAACTGAAATTCCAAAAATATCTCGACATCTCGGTTTATCATTATTTTTTTATTATTATATAATAGTAATACATGTACATGTATAGTGCACTCCACTTAATTCGACATCTCACAATTTGACATTTCGCTTAATTTGAGGCACTTAAGAAGTCCCAAATAACTCGCTCTTAATCCTCAATAACAAAACTTTGCCCAAATCGACATGCTCTTGGCTCATTTCTCTTAATGCGACACTTCTTGTCTGGTTTTCTGATCAAACTAAACCAATATGGTTTGACCTGGCCGCTTCCCAAAGCAAAATGAATGTACTGTGTTTGATAATACAGACTATTCATTATGATTGAGTAACTGCAGGGGTGATGAAGTTTGAAATAAAGAGTAGTGGGTGCGCAGGAGAGGAGGAAAGGTGTGACAATGACAAAAGGTTGGGCCTAGGCAAACGCTCTCTGGCCTGGACTTAACAGAAACACTGCAAAAAAAAAGTGCAACATGCGTGGATGGCAGTGGCAGGCATCCCATGCTATGCTAGATACCACTCATATACGTATGAGTGTGTGTGCGTGTGCATAGCTGGCGGCGAGGGAGGAGACCGTGTTAGCGCTGTTATATTTAACAACTAATGCTATGGTAAAAGATGCCGCCCCCCCCCCCCCCCCCTT
>BLXT01007728.1:958494-973207 GCA_019648995.1 Plakobranchus ocellatus
CCCCCCCCCCCCCCAAAAAAAAAAAAAAAAAAAAATACGGGTAATAAAAGAGCATGCTCCACATTATCATCATCAACATGACCCTCCTCTTCCTCCATGTCTTCTTCGCCGCCATCATGATCATCATCATGATCATCATCATGATCATCATCATCATCATCATCATCACCATCATCATCCTCATCATCATTATCATCATCATCATCATCATCATCATCATCATCATCATCATCATCATCATCATCATCATCATCATCCTCATCATCATCATCACAGTCAGCAGCATATCAAGACCATCACCATTTTCATTCCTATTATAATCGCCATTACCCTGAAAGTCTATTATTATCTGTGTTCTTATCATCTTAAAGTCAATTTTACAAGTTTTACTATCTTTAAAAAAAAAACCCTTGTTGCGGATCTTTAGAAAATACTTATAAAGTTACTAGCATTGTTTATTTGTGTTTTCAGCTGCTCACAATTATTATGATCATGATGTAGCGGCGTACCTTAAAATCCCAATTTTTGATTTGAATGTGCAAATAAGAACAAAAAATACAAAAGAAACCCTAAAAAACAAAACAAACAATAAATACAGTCGAACCAAATAACATCAAATAATTACTAGAAACACAAAAAAGAACGAAATCTTTCAAACTGTCTAGTTTAAACAAATAAAAATTAATTTATTGTCATTTTATGTCTAAATATTGCCCTTCAGTTAAAAATAAAACAAACTATGAAAGACAAATCTAAAATAAAAGCAAAATAAACAAAGAAACATAAAAAATAGTGGTAGTTCGTTTTTTATTTTTTTTAACATAAGCTAAAACTGATGGTAAAATTTGCTTGCGTTTCCCCCAAGTCGAAAATTGTCGATGGGCTGTCTGAGAAAGAAAACAAAAGCAGCAAACAAGAAAAACGTTAAAAGGAATCGAATTCTGTTATGGCCAACGTAAACTAAGAAAGGATGTTAATAATTGACCATAGCTTTCACATTCTTCCCCTTCCTCCCCCCCCCCCCCCCCCCCTTTTCCCCGCCTTTACCCGTCCCACCTTTGGCTACATTATGCCTTGTTCTCCTTTTAACGAACATGGAGAAATTTAAGAGAAAAACTGAGAAAACAAATTTTATTTGATGCATCACGAGCTTTTACGCAAAGTTTATGGCACGATACTTGAGCTAGATAACGATAGATTAAGATAAAAGAGAGGTAAATATCGAGTAAAAATAAAAAAAAAATTCATATTGAATAGATCTCTTTTTGCAACTTTCCAATTCTAAACAGAATTTCTTGAATCTTGTGAAACAATTTTGCCCTTTTTTTTTTTTTATCATAAATGAATTTTGAACTGAGATTTGGTCCCAAAAGATATGATTTCTGATCATAAATAAAAGAAAAAAAATTAAAGTAGCAAAATTTACCTGATCAGTATTCTGAAAGTGAGCAAAAAATATTAGTAGCATACCTATCTATTTTTTAGAATAAATATTGCCTCTAGAATTCTTTTTTTCTTTTTAGACTACGAGATTTTTCAGACTTGATTTTCGCAGGCACTTGCTGTCGATAAAAAGCAGGATTTATTTTATGACAGATTCACTGAAAAGAAAGATGTTAAGTGCGCACAGCCTTTAGGCCTTCCGCGCTTTTTAAACATCATTTTTGTCGAATGCTTTGACATTTCGGCTTAAAGCTCTTACTGGTCACGCAACAGCAAGCCCGCTTCTTGGCCCACAGAATATCTAGACTTTATTGTTGTTGTTTTCAAGAGTGAACGCCATAAATAATATTTTCTCTAACGTTGAATATTTTCTTCAAGATTGATCTTTCTAAAAGTTATTTGATTGAATTGGAAAAAAAAACAAAAGAGAGGTAAAATGAGACCTAGAGTGGTAACACTTCCTTGGTCTATGTTTGCAAACGTGACGGAAGAGACAGTTTGATAAAACAACGGTGTTATTAAATTGTAAGGGTATTTTGACAATACTTCTTGATGGTTCTTTCTTATTGAAAAAAACCATTAAAACGATGAAAATTGTAGCAGATTTTAAACAAACCTTCTTGCTCGCACTAAGCAGTAAAATCATGGCAACGAGTCTACAACTAAAATCCTAGGATTGCGCAGCTTTGTATGTCTAACACGCGCAATAGATTGGTAAGATTAAAAAAAAACAAACCCAACTTAAATTGTTTTCCAGCTTCTCTTTCTTCCCCTCCCTACGCAGACAGGTTTTATTTCAATCCAATATTTTTTTTATGGGCATAAGACGTATGTCGTCTTATACATATTTCATTGATAGAAATAATCAGTGCTCTAGGCATTGCAATGCATTTTAAGTCATTCATTACTCATATTCAATCAGTTTTTGCCCCACGCAATTTCTTTACTGCTTTTATATTACATGGTATTATTATTGATTACATAACACAGGTTCTGTCGTAAACTCTCGCTGCTTGTGTCTTCCTTGTACTTAATTGCGTTTTCCCATTGTCATTTCCTTCGACATTTCCTTTAGCTTACATTCAAACGAAACCTCATGCCTCAAGTCACACTACGTGTCACTTTTTACATCCTACCTCGCACCCGTCTCTGTTTCTTAAGTAACTTACCATCGCTTTCCTACATACAACCCGAAGTCACCCGTGTCTGCACCAAGAGACATTCGCGTGATAGAAGCGAAGACGACAAGAAAACAGGGGATATTTGGGATAAATTAGGCCGGAAGGGACCGGGGAGCCCAGAGTCTTCCAAGCCTCTTCAGTGAAAATTTGAGGGCTTTTAAGCTGACGACCAGCGCGGCTCTAATTTAAACATAAAAAGAGGGGGAGAGGAAAACTTTCAAAACAAGACATGAACTAAGGACAGAATTTAAGTGGAGGTTGAAGGTAGGGGGAGTAATAGATAGTTTGACGTGGTGATGTAAAAAGGATGGCGATGGGAAACAAAATCAATAGGCGACATCATCGACTCTCCTCATCTTTGGAAGATCTATCCCACATTTCTTGTGGAATTACGTCAAGGTAATGCAGTCTTGACAAAGATACATAATGCGATATATATTTCAAGGAAAACTGTTACGCATTCGTAGGGAAAGGTTTCTCTCTCTCTCTCTCTCTCTCTCTCTCTCTCTCTCTCTCCGTTTCTCTCTCTTCCCTTCCTCCTCCCCCTTTTCCCCCCATCTTTTTCTATACACGCTCCAGTAAATTCATAAAGAGTGTCTTCATAAATATAAAACGGAAAGCCCAGCTCTGTGCACGAAGTTAATACTTTTACGAACAAAATCTCAATGTTCTCACAATTTAAACAAAACCGATAAATCACATGTATTAATTTCTAGTTATCTGCCTTTTTTGAAGCGTAGTGGGGCAACGGGCTATGAAATTTCTTCAACCAATCAGAATTATAATATGGGAAAAATGACTGCCACAGTCTCATGCTTCGCAACAGACCCATTCTCTCCTTTAATATGTTCTGCTAATAGACACACACTCGAACGGAACTTCAGAGGTTTGATACGCTTGCCATCGATATATACATTTCCATGTATATATTTTTTGTTTGTTTATTTTTTTAATTTTTTGTGTTTTTATTTTTTTTTCTTTGCTTAAAGACTTTACCTTAATTTTTGTTAGTTCTCCACTGTCCCTAATCCCAACTTCATCCACCGTCTAGCATTCAATTTCTTACGTGTATAATTAGCGTGGGATAGGTCACAAAGCTGTACATAGTCACCATAGTTCGAGGCTGGGAATGTGGGATGTGCCTCCATCACGTCCCGTTAGAGCGGAGGGTATAGTATTTGTTAAAAAGAATAACAAAATGTGCAAATATGAGAAATCCTAACAAACCTTAACTCTTAAAAAAAGTTACGAAATGCAGAGAAACTGTATTAACCCACAATCTACATGTACACACTAATCAATTCTGGTTGATCAAAGAATAGAAAAGGCAGAGGGAGGAAAAAGATAGTGTAGCAATAACAGCCGTATAAAGGTTAGCTGAGAAGAGGTTTGAGTGGAGGATCGCGATAGCTGAAGTCTGCTCCAGACAGGGCACCCTAAAGAAGATTTATGTGTTTATGTACCTTTCCTGTTCGAGAGAGAGAGAGAGAGAGAGAGAGAGAGAGAGAGAGAGAGAGAGAGAGAGAAAGGTAGAAATAGCGGAAGAGAGACAGAGAGAGATAGAGAGCAAAGATTAATTAACAGATTCAGAGAGAGAAAGAGAGAGAGAGAGAGCAAAGATTAATTAACAGATTCAGAGAAAGAGAGAGAGAGGGGAGAGAGAGAGAGAGAAAGAGAGAGAGAGAGCAAAGATTAATTAATAGATTGAGAGAAAAAGAGAGAGAGGGAGAGAGAGAGGGAGAGAGAGAGAGAGAGAGAGAGAGAGAGAGAGAGAGAGAGAGAGAGAGAGAGAGAGAGGTGTGCATGCATTTTAAGATTTATACATAAGTGAAAAGAAAAAAAAATATTGGAAATCGACAAATACGCCGAGCCATTGTTCTTAACTAGCTCGATCTTTCATAGTTAAGACAGGATCATCATTTTGTCATCTCTGCCCCACAGTATAATCTGACACATCCCTTCCCAGCACACTCAATCTGGGCGCTGCGATTGCTGCTGTCAACTGGAGTGGTACCTTTCCTCGCTCATAATCTAATACTGGCCTGTAATGACAATCGTATCTGGGGCTTTCTTGACCTGTAACAACAATGTCTTATAAGGCTTTCAGTGCGTACGTAGTATTGGAAGCTGACACTTGTTTTTGGGTATGAAGGAGACTCGGCCATCCAGCTAGATCGTAACCCAGACACTGGACACGGCTTATAGGGTCTCTGACTCTATAAGAGTCTTTATGCAGATCTGCTCACTGTTCTTTCTCTAGGTAAGACAAAGCACAGTAATACATTGTTAAATCTGGCTGTTGATGCCAACAACCGAAAGCCAATTCATGCAGGGATTATTAGTTTTTATCTTCATAGTTATTTGACATTTTATGTAAAGCGGCATACAAGATCAAGAGGTTTTCTTCTAAGCTGTACAATCCTTATCTACTGTGTGGTAGAAGAGCATCAACATTTTTATATAGCAGGTCCTACATACTACCAGTGCAACCAAAGCGAAGAAAACATAAAAGACACTTAACAGGAAAATGTGTGATATGAACTTAACAATTTTCTCTTAGACCCAGTGTTTATGATTTTTCACCGTTTGACCATGGATATTTTTGGGCCTTAATAACTGTGCCGACAGCGTGAACGAACAACATCTATTTTATTTGTCTTCTGAAAAGTTATATACATCAACCACGTTTGAAAATTTGTAGAAATGCACTTTAGAAAATTAAAAGCTGTAGAAGTAGCACAAATTAGAGCCCTAGTTTTTTTTTTCAATAAAGAATGTTCTTTCTTGATCACTAGAAACGACACCCAGCTACTGCGTGTGCCAATTTATTGAAATAAACCTCAAGGCTAATTTTCTATTGCTTTTTGCAAAGAATATTTGGTTCTGTACATGGTAAACTTTGACTAGTTTCTCTCGGAAAAAAAAAAACAAAGCTTGAGAAATCTGCAAGCATGAATAGCAAAGTAAAAGAGTAAGAAGGGGAGTATTTTTTTTTTTTTACTGTATTTTCCATAATAATATCTCCTGAATATAATTATTTAAAGATGTATATGTGTGGTCAGGGCCATTATCAAAATATTGAAAACAATTGTTCTCTTGATAAAATCAACAGCAGCAAATAAATTAAAAACAAACAAAACCAGCAACAAAACTCTGACTTTACCTTATTTTGTCTGCAAAGAAGCATGAACATATCAATTTTAAAAATATTCAATATTTCTTTTGTCTAAAAATTGCAAAAAAAAAGCTACTTCTGATTTATTAAAAACCATAAAAGATGACAGTATAGTTGTTAAAAATGATATGCTGTTGCATTTACCACTTACCTCAATGTTTAAACCAATCTATATTTCACTGGTAACTTGATGAACAAAAGTATAAAGTCATAACAGCAGCGGAGCAGTCACCTGAGTAGATTACTAAATATAATAACGACTATTCACTTGGTCTTTCAAGGCATTAGAAACATTTCACAATAGACTTTATAAAAGCTCTGAATTTTCTAACTTTGATCTGCATATTTCTTTCTTTTTAAGTCACCATTAATTTCACTTCAATCTGAAGCTAGTTATTGCTACAAATAACGCATTCAAAGAAACGATGACAAACTTGAAATGAAATATGAGTTCATTCGTTTCGTGGCTTAATAACATCATGTATTTGAATCAAAATAATAAATTAGGTCTAATTTCGAAAACATTTGATTCATTATCTTGGAAGCAATCTCACTTACTTTGTTGTCATGCTATTTTCATCTGTACCTCAAACAATCGAACAGTATAATTATACTGTAGCTTGATACATGTGAAGCACTTCGAAAAGACTTAGAAGTCGTAGATCCATCTCAGTAATTCAACTTCAAAGAACTTCAGGCCTTTAATCTTCTTTGAACTTTTATTCTCTGTAAGAGTTGTCCAAACAATCACACAGAAAATCATCCAGCGCCTTGGAATGGAGAAGAAGGTGTTTAGAATGTTAGACAATGTGACCCTGATCTTAGAAGCGACATTTACAAAGGTTAATTTCAACTCAAACGAAGAGTGGGCATCCTCCACACGTTCTCACAATGCATAAAAAAACTGAATATTGCTGTTAAATGACAAAAGTAGAGAAACTAAAGCAAATAATATATATATATATATATATATATATATATACAAAATATATATATATATATATAAAATATATATATACATATGTATATGTATAAATATACATGCATATAATGTTACGTTGGAATATTTTACTAGAAACTTCATGGTACAAATTAATGTTTAATTTGATCATTACACCAGTTTATATTACTAAAAACTACGAATTTTTTTTAGGTTTCTTGATAATTCAGAAGGGCATAATTATAATATGGCAATATGGAAATGAAGACAGCAAGAGAAAACCAACGTCTAACGTGGAAGGATGAGATCAAGAAATAAATCAAGAAGACACTTACGGAATATACCAGAGATGCTAACAGCAGTGACAATAGGCGGCCTCTCTCCTAAAAATGACACGGATGATGATGGTGATGATGATGAGGATGATAATGATGATGATGATGATGATGATGATGATGATGATGATGTCGATGATGATGATGTTAATTCGCTTGATACAACAATGAAGTCTGTTTTGCTTCATTTCCTCGGCTCAAGAAAACATGATTTTAACGAGATGACTGGACTGACTATTGTTAATTCAATTAGAAAAAAAATAAATTTTCCTCTGATTTTCGAGAAACACATAAGGAACCAATTCTGTTTTGCATGATAACTCTTATGTCGGAGAGTAAAGATAGAAATTAATTGATCACAACTCATCCACATGAAAAGACAGCAAAAAAAAAAAAAAACCCCAAAAAAAAAAAAAAAAAAAGAAAATTGAAATACATAGAATGCCTTTGTTACATGGAAATTACAATTTGTAAATAGTCAGCTGCAGATGAACACTTCGTTGCGATCAATATACAGCGCCTTAGATAAATACTTTTTCTAATTCTCTCAATTTAATCAATGTGACTCGTGGTGTCTCGTGAGCTGTCTTCACAGTCACGATTCCTCAAAAGTTTCAAGGTTTTGTCAAAGAACCATAACCTAGAGCTAGTAAAATAGCTCCAGCTACTGTCCCAAAGCCTCAGGTGTGGAAAGCTAGCAAGATATTTGGAATGGCATTTTTTACTACACGTTTGACAATCTGTACAAAGATTTAATGATATATTTGAAATGATTTTCAACTCAGTCCAATTTACTAAGGATTCAGAAAGAATAATGAAATCTTACAAATGAAATAAATCAAGGTTGTAAAGTTCTTAGCGTTTGTAACTGCAAGTCATCAAAAAGCAGATAAATAGGGAGAAATTGAATAACCTCAATTTGGTAAAAGACAAAGGCTGTTTGAGACAGTTCGCATCTTCCATGAAAGGCCATGCCTTTGACCAGGAAAAATAGACTAAGAAATAGATCATAACTTAATCAGAAAAATTGAACAGTTTTACAAAGGAAAAAGATGAAAAATCCGCGCAGAATGAGCAAGGTGATAAGAGTGAGTGGAATGAGAAAAGTGAGCAGATTGAGAATGGTGAGCAGAGTGAGCGAAGTGATCAATGAACAGAAAGAGCAAATTCAGAAGCGTTAGAGAGTAGACAGAATAAGCAAAAGGAGCAGAGTGAGCAGAGAGAACAGAATGAGCAAAATGAACATAAGGAGCAGAATAAGCAAAGTGAGCAGATGAGAGGAGTGATCAGCCTAGCAAAGTGATCAGAGTGATCAGAGTGAGCAGAATGACAAAAGTGCGGAGAGTGAGAGGAGCGAGTAGCAGAATGAGCAGAATGAGCAGAGTGAGCATAGTTAGCAGAGTGAATAGAATGAGGCAAAGAGATCAGAGTGAGCACAGTCAGGATAATTAACAAAATGAGCAACGTGGGCAGAGTGAGAGAATGGAGCGAAATGAGCAAAGTAAGCAGAATGAGCAAATTCAGTAGGGTGATCAGAGTGAATACAATGAGCAAAGAGAGCAGAGAGCACAGTCAGGATAAATAACAGAATGAGCAAAGTGAGCAGAATGAGCAAATTCAGTAGTGTGATCAGAGTGAATACAATGAGCAAAGAGAGCAGAGAGCACAGTCAGGATAAATAACAGAAAGAGCAAAGTGAGCAGAATGAGCAAATTCAGTAGGGTGATCAGAGTGAATACAATGAGCAAAGAGAGCAGAGAGCACAGTCAGGATAAATAACAGAAAGAGCAAAGTGAGCAGAGTGAGAGGAGAGAGCCGAATGATAAGAGTTAGTAGAATGAACAAAACAGCAAAAAAATATCCCTCATATCTGTTTTACATCTATTTTTCAATAAAAAATATTTATATTTATTGTTTGAAAATGATTTAAAAAAAGATTATGAAAACAAATTAACGCAATAACAAAATGAAAAGAAAAAACAAAACAAAACAAAAACACTTGAAATAAAGACGAAGAGAAAAAAATATGAGGCAGCATTTACTTTAAAAAAAAAAAAAGCTATTTTCGATTTTTTGATGTAAAGAAACGCAAAAAGCAACAAAAGAACAGCGAATAGCAAATGATGAAAAGCAAATAAATTATTTAAACGAAGTATTTAGCCCATTTCAATATCAACAACAACAATAACAACAACAACGACAAAATGAAAACCAGTCCGACAGCAAACAAACAAATGTAACCAAATATACATCCTACTTAAATCTATTACGGTAATGGATTTTCATGTCAACAGAGACAGTATTTAACTAAAACGGATTATGAAATGTAATAATATATTGCCTTAGGGAGAATCTGGTAGTTTGCGTAAGCGAAAGAAACCCAAGAGAGATACAGTGAGAGAGTTCCCTACAGATACTCACAGAGAGAACCGAACCAAAACTTATAGCATCCTTGAGGAGTATTTGAATAAAATAAAAAAAAAAAAATCAACAATTTATCTTTAATAAAAACATTAAAAAACCACGTTGGACTAGTATTATGAAATTTATTTTTTCTTGCTTTTTGCGCGATTGTTTTGCAAAGGTATTATGAAAAAAAATCATCTAAAATATTATTCTTAAAAACCTCATGAGTAAAACTAAAATATATTGTACTGTTTTATGGACAAAATATCCTCCAGCATACCTGATGTAAGAATAATCTTTTAAATGTATTATTGCTTTGTGACCTCCCTAATGTTTATATTTACTTCACGAATAGTCCAATTCTGTTCGTACGGATTCAGGTTGTTAATAAATAATATTCTCCCATTTTTTTTCACAAATAAAAAAGAGAAGATGACATTAAAGATGAGGCAAAAAAATTCATCATAAAAGTTCCGTAAAATAGATAAGATGTCATCAACTAATTTGAGAAGTAAAAATTGAAATTAAGAAGACCAATAAGAATTATTAAACACAATTAAAGTAGAGCATCAAGTTTCTTATAGATTTCTTAAAGTGCAAAGTGTAGAATTTTAACATCCTTATCTAGGAGCGACACCAGCGAAGACTTTTCTGTATGAAGAAAAATATGCTATAGTAAAAGGCTGTAATTTTGAAAGGATGACAGAAAGCCCAATTACTTTTGCAGATCATTTTTTGTTCAAATAAATAATAGCACGGCTACTCTCACATTATTTTTTTTTCAAATTCATATATATGTAAAATCCTATCATGATAATAATCATTTTATAAAAGTTGTATTATACGAGCCAAAGAGAGAGCAGATTAAAGATAGATATATGAAAGAGCAGATTCGATATAGAAAGAGAAAGAGATAGAAAGAATGATAAAGAGAGAGTGAAAGAGAGAGAGAGAGAGGGAGAGTGAGAGAGAGAGAAAGAGAGAGAGAGAGAGAGAGAGAGAGAGAGAGAGAGAGACCTTGCCGAGTGGTGCCTACTTGTAATATTTACCTCTACAGTGCATACGAATTCTCGAGACGACTCTCTCTATATATCGACCAAAGGATAAGTCCAAATCAATTTGGAAAACTAAGGGAGTCAGGTGGTTTTTGAAAACCACAATGGCACTGACATATAATTCCGCTGAGGCTACATCTCACCATTATAAACACTCAAGACAATAAACCTTGGCTAGGTTAAGCTTTACCTTGAGTCGAGCTTCCGTTGCCAGTTAGTCCATAATTTTATTATAGATAATGTCCGCTTTAATTTCTGGAGAAATTATGCCGCAGCTTTTCGAGAGCTCAAAACACACCATAAAGGTCTCAATTTGAAAACGGAATAAAGGGGAAGATTCATTTACATACCTCGCTTTTTTAAATAACACTATAAAATTAGTAGAAATTACATTGGACTACCTTTGTGATATAGAGAGCACAGTAATAAATCCTTAGAATAAAGTTAATGTATGCCTATATGTATATACATATACATATATATATATATATATATATATATATATATATATATATGTAAATCTATACACACACACGCATTAAAATTGAATTGCACCTGTGCCAATCGGAATGATTCATCACGAAAAATAATAACAATGTTTTTTTTGTTATACTTTTACTTTTTTTCATTATTGTTTTTGCCATGATAAAAAAAAGGGAAAGCATGTTTTATTTGCATGTCTTGCAACAGGCTGAAGGATCATGAAACAGGCAGTCAAGTGCAGTAATGGGAAAAACAAATGGTAGTCCAAACTTGAGATTTTTTGGGGGGTGGGACTCGCATCTGCTGGATGTGTATTTAATTGAATAAGGTAAACACCCCAGAAATCATTGTCCTTCAATGGACTCTTAGAATGTTTTTAAAATGAATAATCTAGCTTAAGAATATTGGATTATACGTCCAAAAATACGACCACTTCAATTTCTCGTTTTTTAAAGTAAAACATAAGTAAAATATTCAACAATGAAATTAAAACTGGAAAAGACAGAAGACTCTTCCTAATTTTTAAAAAAAATGAAGACATGAGAAAAACACCCAAAAAACATTTTGATTCTAAAATCTCATAGTTTAAAAAGTAAGTCTTTTAGACCTAGAATAATAATAATAATAATAATAATAATAATAATAATAATAATAATAATAATAATAATAATAATAATAATAATAAAAAAAACTAAAATAGGCTGTCTGGTCCGATCTCTGTGACTACTGGCACACTGAGCTCTGAGCGGCCTATGAAACTTATACAAGTCTATGAAAGACATAAAAAATGTCATAGTAGAGCTTGATATTTAGATATATATAAAAAAAGACTCTCTACGTTCCATGTTTTGATTTCGTGGTACCATATAAAGAGCTAGGATTTGATAAATTAAAAGTAGAGAAGCAGAATCAAAGATTAGCGAGTTACAGTCTTTGTTAACACTTTGCAGAATTATGTGTTTTCCTCACTCATACTATTTACATTGGTTCTGTTTCAATTAACATAGGGCCGATTCTCACTCAGGTCTTACAAGTACCTAAAACATACACAAAAGGTATCTTAACCCATTATAAGAACAATACAATGCTAAGCAAATGAACGCCTCTTAAAATCAATTTGTCCCTGTACTTACTTTTTAAACAAATTAACTTTACATAGGATTAACCTGCAATAATATCAATAATACTTTGCGATTCATTCGGTAGCTTTTGTGTTTTTTGATAACGAAGACTGAACAGGTTTCAGCTATCACAAGTTTTCATCCTCGGCCTTCCTTACTGCTTTAATGATGAAGCGGCGCGCACGGAATCTAGCCCGGCACATCTGCCAGGTATAGAAAACTTCAAATCCGCTCACCTGGACCAGCTGTTTGCAGCACACAGACGGAAATAATGGTTTAACGTCGCCTAAGTTGCACTGAAATATCTTTTCAGAATAACAGCAGACCTAAAATAATGTGGTCCGGTGCTAGATTAATATGTCTGCCGCCATTGTGCCAGCCATAGGGGGGTGCCAGTCAGTGAGCAGTAAACAAAGCGCCAGCCTGAATATGGGCCTGCCAATAATGCTGTTAAAATCTGGAGAGTCATACAAACTTATTATTCTTAAATCCCACGTTATTTCTTTTGTAAAATTAATAAAGAGCTGAGGATTTTATAAAGTATATCACCTTAGCGCAAACAACCCGGTAATGAACACAGGTAATTTGATTTTGCACCATGTAAGACCTGGGAACGTTGTATGTAAGGAATTACTTTTGCCCTTAAATAGCCATCCTGTTTCTTGTTCGTCATATTTTAAACTACAAGTTTCAAGTAAGATAGCGCTACAAGGGCAAACCTACAAGTGAGTAACTTAGTAGCTTTCAATTTTTTTCTAGAAGCAAAGGATATGTTGATTGGTTGGTTGGTTAGCTTTTGTATATAGCTTATCCACGACAAGGTAATTTCAGGCTTTCGGGCCCTCCTTCAGGCCAGGGCGCCGTTAGCGGGGCTCGAACCTACGAAAGAGAGTTCCTGCAGATCTCGGGGCGGATTCACTATCCAATGTGCCACCAACACCCTGATATTGAGTGCTCTAATAAATAATTCACGATGTAACTCATAAAGGATACAAAACATGGCAAATCTTTTACCCAAAAAAAATCCAAAAAAAAATTAAGATTCTTTCCAAAATATCTTCTATAATTTCACGCAGTGACGGAATAAGTTAACAGCCAATACTAAACATGCAGACAGGCTCATATTACAAATAAATGTCATGACGGGTATCTTTACTTTATATGAATAGATTCGCAAATAAACATTGCTCTCATTAACAAACCAAACGCTAAGCCATGCAAAATTATTAAATTTGTTGGAATAAAAAACCCCAACAAACCTTATTAGAACAACAGAAGTATAAATCCTTGAAAACGTACCTGGAAAAAATCTTTTATTTTATCAAAAAAGAATATAAACAAAACAACAACAACAATCAATAATGATAATACTAATTATAAAAAGCATTCTCAGAACACAATCACAAGAAAACTCTGAAATGATTAAAAAAAAAAAAATCTTTAAAAAAAATGTCGAGCGAATAAAATCTCCAGCGTATAATTTATTTTTGTTTCAAATTATAACGCACTAGTTACTGTATAACCCGGTCTACGAACGGTTGAGTGGAACCGCAACAACGTGATTCAGAGGAAAGAAGGAGAGAGGGAGAGGAAGAGAAAGAGAGAGAGAGAGAGAGAGAGAGAGAGAGAGAGAGAGAGAGTGAGGGGAGGTAAAGTATAAATAATCCAGATGTCGACATGAGATACCGCTTTAAACATTTAGATCCAAGCGAACCATATAATCTAGATCTAAATAACATGCGCGTCGATTAAAAAAAAAAAAAAAGAAGACATGCGGAGGTATTCCCTTATATATTGTGTACTTTGATTTCCTTCCTAATTAGTTCTTGAATTTAGATCTATATTCAGGCTTATTTAGATCTAGATCTAATGACGCCTTGATTTAGAATCTGGACGTTCACTTCAAATGCAGCCGAAAATGAAAGCCACTGATTAGTGTATCTCTATGGCTCCAACGTAAACAATCATAAACCGGAAATTTGAATAAATTTACATGTTAGCAAGATGGCTGATCGCAAAATTCTGAGTTATTTTGGAGGAAACAGTATGAAAACCAAAATTAGAAGGAGGTAGAATTTGGAATTCTAGATAAAAAATGTGCACCCTTCAGCCCCAATTAATCTTTCATACAAAATTTGGTTCAAGAGCTTTAGGTGACACAAAATTCAAGGTACTCAAAAAGTATAGATTCTTTTTCTTTTTTTTTAAAGCATTTTTTGCGGTTATTCGAAAAACAAACAAGCAAAGAGAAATGAAAAAGAGAGAACAAAAACGTAAATTAGCCATAGGTTCAACTAGCAAACCAAGAATCACAAACTACCAAAACATAAATATCAGACAGGTATTGTCCAATGTAGACAATCAAGTATTAAAAACTTGCAAGTGAATAAACATCATCTAACTGAAAGAATTAGTGAAGGTTGATAGCTTTGACAAATGTCTAATACGCTTAAAATGAAAACTATGTAATAAATACTGGATTAATACTGGTTAAAAAAATCAGTTTCTTTAGCTTCGAACCAGGTAGGTTGTGTGAATATATCTGGAAAAAAAAAACCTCAGCAATTTCGGTAG
>BLXT01007728.1:973804-984482 GCA_019648995.1 Plakobranchus ocellatus
CAACTATAAACTGGAAATTTTAATAAATTTTATATGTTAGCGAGATGGCTGATCGCAAAATTCTGAGTTATTTTGGAGGAAATATATAAACAAAAATAAGAAGGAGATAGAATTCGGAATTCTAGACAAAAACTGTGTACCCTTCAGCCCCAATTAGTCTCTCATACACAATTTGAAGGCATTCTATTCTATGGTTCAGGAGTTTTAGGTGACACAAAGTTCAAAGTATTCAAATATATATAGAAGAGATTCTCTTTCTTTTTTTTTAAAGCAATTTTTTTGCGGTTAATCAAAAAACAACCAAGCAAAAAAAAAAAAAAAAAAAAAAATTAAAAAGAGAGAACAAAAACGTAAATTAGCCATAGATTCAACATGCAAACCAAGAACCACAAACTACCAAAACATAAATTATCAGACAGGTATTGTCCAATGTAGACAATCAAGTATTAAAAACTTGCAAGTTAATGAACATCATCTAGCTGAAAGAATTAGTGAGGCTTGATAGCTTTGACAAATGTCTGATACGCTTAAAATAAAAAAAAAAAACAACTATGCAATAAATACTGGATTAATACTGGTTTAAAAAAATCAGTTTCTTTAGCTTTGAACCAGGTAGGTTGTGTGAATATATCTAGAAAAAAAAAACCTCAGCAATTTCGGTAGTTTTTTCTGAGTTAACCACTCTATCAAATAGTTGTCAGTGCACTAGACCACGGTGAAATCAAGATATGTCTCTATCCCTCTTCCTACTTCTCTCTGTCTCTAAGTCTCTCTTCCCTCCCTCTCTCTCTCTGTCTCTACCCCTCTCTCTCTCCTCTCTCTCTCACTCTCTGTCTGTGGCTCTGTCTGTCTGTCTCCTTCCCTCTCCTTCCACCACTTTCTTTTCCGATTATTCTCCAATAATCTTCCGCAGGATTTCAGTTTAAATGAAGCAGGAATATACATTTCTTGGGTTCTTTCCCTTTTCCACTTAGACGACTTGTTTAGCGAGATATACACTTCGGCTTCCGCTAAAGCAACTCCGCATTCTGTCTCAATGCCTCCTGTTTCCTTTGCACTGATGAATAAAAATAAAAACGGTTGATCCTTGATTTTAACAACGGAGCCCAAAATGAAGAGACATACCTTATTTAAATGAGAATTTCATTTAGTTTAAAGAATAAACCAATACGACCCTTTTACAGCAGTATGCATGCTTTAAAAAAAAAAGGTTCTAATTTTAAAATAACTAATTTTTCCAATTTTCTTTCCTGCCGCATATAATATGGAAGCTCAATTTGAACAAATTTATAATCTGCTTCTAAAGCATGATTAGTTTTTTAGATATCATAATGGAACAATTTTCTCATTTTGCTCGGCACTTCAATTTTTATTGCAATAATCAATAAGTTGAGATTCCAACTTCTCCTCAAAAAGGAATTTACTTAATTGACATTTAACATTTAACATGCAAAACGATGAATCCAGCGGCATAAACGCAACAGATGTTCAACTTAACGACTTATAGCCTTTATTTAAATTGTAAAGTAATTTTTGTATTTTATCAAGCTCTTAGTTTAAATTAGTTTTTAGAAAAAATTTCTTAATGTTTTCAGGTCATTCATCATTTTTTTCACATTTCTTGATGGAATAAAAAAAAACAGAAATGTCGTTGTGATATAATTTATTGTATTGTTGCTGTAAAATGTCACTAAGAAAATAGAAATTGTCACCAACTAGGGGAGCAGCAGAAGAAAAATTAAGATAACAAAGTATAAAAAAAAGTTAAAATTAGTAAACTTGTAGCCTTCTAGAGTAGAGTGAAATGGATGCCGTCGTAAGGGAACGTGCCGAGTATTCGATTTTTCAATTTTCAAATGTTTCATAAAATATTTCATTGTCGTTATTCTAATACATTTTTTTTCTTTTATAACCCGTTTACTTCCTTGCCAAAAACGTTCATCTTTCTCCCTTATAATGGTCCGTCTGCTACCAGTTCGCAGTGTAGGCGGCTCCGCTGATCAAAATAAGTTAGTCACTCTCCCTTAATGCCTTTAGCGAAGACGCTTTTAGTTTTTTTTGCCGAATTTAAATAGTGATGCTTGCAATTTCGAGCCGTTTTGCGGTCAAAGCTGTTTAGATTGCATCGATAAGATTAAATAAAATATTTAGACCAGATGGAAAATTAAAAGAGATGCCATTTTAAAACTACAATTGCACAGGTTGATAAGGTGGCGTAGTTTCCTCATTAATTTTATAGTTTTTTTTCCATAATATCTGCTCAGATTTTGAAGTTTTCAGGCTAGATCAACAGTTACTCCCCAAGCTGGCCAGGTTCATTTTTGACAATGCTCTTGCAAAGTATCAAATTAAGCATTAAAAATATATCCCTTCGCATTAAACCGTGTAATCTCAATCTAGCTTTGGATATCTCGGGGTGAATCACAATTTTTAGAAAGCTATTTCCGAAAAGATACGCTTCATTGTTGTCGCGCCTAGCTTGTGAGTAGACAGAAAATTATATTACTGTCTTCGAGGTTCAATACCCGCAAACGACGTGATGACTTAAAGAGACAATGGACGGCAACAAAGCAATTGACCCACAATGCACGTTGAACGGCGTGATATTGTATAGCGATTGTCAATGGTGGATTGAAGGAAACCGAGAAGAAAACATTCAACAATGCCACGCCATTAATAGTGGTATTCTGTAGATAGAAAATCTTTTATGATTGACGTGTTCAAAGGTGTTTGACAAAGAAAACCCACACATCTTGCTAATCTTCAAAAGGCTCTGCTACTATCTATGGCCGTAAATTACAAGCGCTCTAGTTTTGCAAGTCGCTAGGTATGTTTCCATGAAACACTAGCTCCTAGCAGCTGCGGGAAAAGGGAGTGCAGCTGTTATTTTTACGAAGTGACATCAGGCCGGAAATAGAAATATGTGGCAACTGCTTTTTAAAAGCTTCTTTAGGCTTTGAGAAATGCATCAACAACCACAATTTGGGTAGACAACTGTGCAGCACAAAAATTGGACACTGATCAGTTAGCTTGTTAGATCTGATGACATAATATATGCTCACAAAATCACAATCAAGACTTAAAACTAAGTTATTCCTTTATGTCCTCAGTTTTGAGACCATACTAAGCATGATCTTGACATCGCAAAAATCATAGATCTACCTTGTAACTATGTAATTATTCGACTTTGCATCGGGGTTGAATGACTACAGCTTGAAAAAATCAAAGCACATATATAACATTATGTCCGAGTAACTTTGCTAATTTTTAATTTGAAATATATGCAGAGCAATATTTTTTCAAGGCGCATTAACTTTCTCAAAAAAATCTTACAAGAATTAGTGCAAGATCGCAGTCGAAAGATGTGGCAAAGCAGAACGAAGAAAACTGCACTGATAATTGAGATGCTTGTACCATTGATGCATTCAGCTAGAAGGACTTTCTAGACAGAGCTACCAAAAGCCAGGAAATCTTCTTCAATGAGGATGGCAAATGGAATCTCCACGTACTCTATGATGACTATCCCCTGTCTGCAATAAAAAGGACTAAACAAACAAGAAAAGAATAAGTAGAAGAATCATTGCGTATCCCTTCTTATAATTTCTAATGCTGCCTCTGGTAAATACGTATTTTTTCACTTTAATCTATATTAAAGAGCAAGACAATTATATACTTGTTTTTAAATAGTCTTCAGCATGAAAATATCTCAGGTGGAAAATAATAAGGGTCCATTTGTTTAGAGTCAATGGAAGCATAGAAGATAGTTCTCATCTACATAGTTTAATAAATTTATCAAAGCACCCCTCCCCACCCTCCAAGTTTCTTAAAAGACTAGTGTAAAACAGGATACACAACTTTAACAACTAAGATGCAACATGTATTATCTGTTACAATTCAGTGTACTCGCTTGCAGAATTTTAGTAGTGTGTAGATTGTCCGTGGATATTCAATAATGATTTTGGAATCAATTAAAAGCATAATCTTCATCATAAAAACGAATTTTTGAACAGTTTTGAATTTAAATGAAGGTGCAAAGTAATATTATAAACAACGTTTCTACAAAAAGGACTGCAGCCACCTTTCTGCGCATTCACTAAGAAGAAAGAATGTAAATATCTAATTCATGTTTATCGATTATTAGCGATAAGCAATAATATTTTTGGCAGTAATGCGAGGACTGATCCAGCCATTTTTAACGGGTTTTACAAAACATGAACAAGTTATCAATATGAAAGAAAAAAAAAAGAGGATAAATGCTAAAAATTGTAGCTAAAAAGATAATCAATATTTGTTTGAAAATGATTTTGTGGAATCACTGTTCAGCAAGAGTAACTGGCAGGAGAGTTAACGATTGCTATCTTTTTTTTACCCTATGCTGCATGTCTCAACAAAATTGTCTACGCTCGATAAAAAACACACAAGCAATTAAAGGCAAGCAATGAGGGACACCATTTTTTAAAATTATTTCAGTTTCATAAATTTGAAAAGTTATTTTTCATATCTTGCATTATAATATTGATTACATTTTTTTTCAATATGAAAACAAAACCTTGAAGTTTTCAGAAGAATAATAAACAAAATACTTTTGAAAGTTACTTTTTTAAAATATTGACATTCCACAAATTTAAATTTTGTGTTCATCTTCAGATTAATGAACAGTGAGTCCCACAGAGAACGTGCCTAGGCAGTTCAGAAAAGACGAAGTATTTAAGATAAAATAAAATCTCAACCCGCCTTAGTTCATTTCCGAAATCATTTGTTTTGTATGTTGATGTTGTTAATATGTTAGAACTAGCGCATAGCCTAATCAACATTCTTTTCTCCTCGCTTCTTTAGCTACAGTAATTACCGTTCTCTAAAAGCTAAAAACAAAAAGTTTGCTAACTTGCGAACGTTACATAACTATAGTGAAGCCAAATGAACTCCGCTTTTTTGTCTTAAAATAGCACAGGTGCATATTAAACACACGCAAACATCGTATAGTTTATTTCAAAAGTCAACAGGATCTGCAGGCGTATTCCGTAAGGATTGTTTATCAACAAATCGTGTAAACATCCGAGACATTATTTGTTTAAACAAGAACATGCTTCCGCGATAACAAGCCATACACTTAGATCCTGAATGATTAGTTTTTTGCCCACGCTCCCAATCTTTGTGCTTTATCCTTGTTATGTTTTAAAAAGAATTTACCAGGGTTTATCTTTTTCCGTATCGAGAATAAATAACTGTTCGCTTGAAATTGTTCTCCTTTTATTTGATGTAGAAAAAAAAATACAACCAACAATTTAGAACTCATTTAAACAAACTTGGGCAACAAAGTGTACGTATAAACGTTTCGCCCTAAGGCTTTATCAGAAAAAGTGCAGTATTTGTATACTTTTCTTCTTTTTTTTTATTGATAACTCTTAGTTTTTTTTTAGAAATATTAAACCAATTGCCGACAAGCTTTAGGCTTTTCAAGGAAAAGGTAAGATAATTTTTTCCAGAAACGAAAAGACATCAGCTGGCTTCCTTTGGAAAAATTCAAACGTGAGGTACAAGAAAAATTTAACATGGGAATTTGACTTTATCATATACAAGGTTATTTGCAATGTTTTGAGAAGATCTTAATTCCATGTGGAGAATGCGCTGGTGATATCAATGTTTGGAACTTAATCTAAGCCTGGGGAAAAAAACCTGAACAGTTAATCTGTTTAAGACAATATTTAGAGCAAGGGTATTTTTCAACACTGGTATTCATGACATGAACAAAGATTTTCATTGCCGAGCCTTCTAAATATGTGATCAATAAAAAGTTAGATAAGGGTTTGTCGCAATTTTTGAACATGATCAGTGGTTATGCTGAAAAGCTGCCAAGAAGATTTCTGCAGAAGATTCTGCTCATTATCTGGTCTAACGACAGTTATAATAATAAACTATAACCCTCTCTAGTTACAGATATAGCACTGTACTAAACATGGCCTGGTCACAAAAAGAGATGGATACATGAATGACTGTGTCCGAAGAATGCAGCCAACATCTATTTGGGTAAATAGTGGAGGGGGAGCCTTGAAGACCGAAACAGGCTTTGGTGAAGATCTGCTGAGAGGAATTGGAGATTGGGGACAATTTTGGGCATCATTGAGATCAAAGATTGCGAACACTCCTGGGCATCATTGAGATCAAAGATTGCGAACATCCTGGGCATCATTGAGATCAAAAATTGCGAACACTCCTGGGCATCCTTGAGATCAAAGATTGCGAACACTCCTGGGCATCCTTGACATCAAAGATTACGTACACTCCTGGGCATAACTGAGATCAAGGATTGCGAACACTACTGGGCATTATTGAAAATAAAGATTGCAAACACTTCTGGGCATATTTTAAGATCAAAGATCGCGAACTCCTAAGCATAATTGTTATAAAAATTGCAAACAATTCGGGGCATTATTGAGATCAAAGATTGCGAAAACTCCTGGGCATCACTGAAATAAAAAAAAAAAACAACCTAAAACTAAGAATGAAAGAAACACATAGTTTTTACCCTAGTGTATTGTCATATTAACCCATGAAGTTTGCGTGAAAAGAGTGAAAGTTTGTGAAATACGTCTATTTTTTTTTTTCTTTAAGGCTTTCTCAACTGTCTCTCTTAATTTTTTGTTGTTGTTATATTTTACAGGGAACCTTTCAAATCATAATTGTATGGGTATTAAGAACTTCACAGGTGGAGTCTATATTGCAGTATCAAATTATATTATCACTCGGAATAGAAGACCTAAGACAAGACACAAAATTCAGATAAATTAAAAAAAAAAGCATTACATTAAAACGATTATTCAAGAGGAAAACCTAAGAAAGCGACAACAGAGAAGAGCCGCTAAGATAAAACTGTAAATAAAGTGGTTCCATAATTTTTCCACTACTATCTAAAGTACCATCAGGAGTCGATGGCCAAAGTACATGTCTGAGATTCTGATAGAAGGAAGAAATTAAAATAAGAAAGTATCAATCAATTGACAGATCAATAGAACTTTGCTACTGATGAACTACAAGCTCCAGAAAATCTCTTTTGGACCGAAAGTATCATTAATTTAGATCCTTAAATATGAGTAAAATTTACTCTATAAGGGCGCTTTGATTAGAACACTGATTGGTGCTTTTTCAGATTAGTGATTAATTTTAGAAAACTAATTACCAAGTTGAAATTATCTCGGAGTAATGTAGATGGCTAGAGATAAAATATAAAAAGATAATGAAAAAGCGAAAGAAAATTAAAATAGAATAACAGAAACAGGAGAAGGTTATTTCACTAAGGTGTAGTACAAAAAAAAGAGATAGCACAAAAAAAGATATTGAGAAATGAGGGAAAAAAGAGAGGGATGGAGGGATAAAAAGTTTGGGATAGAAAGAAGGCGAAAATGAAAGAGAGAAAAAGAAATGGAGGTGGCAAGGTAGAGAGAATTAGAGAGAAAGAAAGAAAAAGCGAGAGAGAGAATATCAGAAGGAAAGAGAGAGAAAGAAAGAGAAAGGTGGAAAAAGGGCAATAAAGAGGGAAAGAGCGAGAAAGCGCGCGAGTGAGAAAGATAGATAGATTAAAAAGTCAAACAGATGCACAAAAGTCCAAAAAAATTATATTTATATAAAAAAATAGACAATGCGTTAAAAAAAGCACAAGAGATTAATTATTGTGGTTTCTGTGTATGTTTCGTGCATACTCTTTTATCAGCAAGAATTAAGCAATATAAAAAAGATTACAGTAATAATAATAATAATAATAATAATAATAATAATAATAATAATAATAATAATAATAATAATAATAATAATAATAATAACAACAACAACAACAACAACAACAACAATAATAATAACAACAACAGTAAAAGACTGCAGATTTGACGAACACATCGACGAGACCAAATCAAAAAAAAAAAAAAAAATAGCAATGAAAATCTTTCACTAGTGATTTTAAGTGCGACAAGCAAAAAGGTAAGAAAAGTCTATCCATTTCAAAAGATTTTTCTTTTGCAAATCAAAAGATTCGAAGATATTTTACCCTTTTAAAATTGATAGAAAGGGCAAAGGAACTAAAAAATCTTGCGTCATTTTTTGTACGAAACCTAATGAGGTTATTGGAAGGAGATAACGAGGAATGACAGTCTGCATTGATTTTTTCCGATCATAAGGTCCTAATGTGAGTATAAGATGAAGAGAGCTCACAGAGGCATTTGCCACTGACAGAGTATGGAAAAAAAGGAAATCTATCGATTGAACAGAAGCGACTAAAAGGTGAATAGGTTGGTTCTGCCGCATGTTATTCTAGCCGCATCGATTATGCTGCGAAATGTGTGACCTGAGGAATGTGACTGTCTACTGTCATCTCAAGTTACCTTGTTATGATAGCATGCTGCAAACGCATTGTCTTTTCGCTGTTTTGATTATGGGCTAAACAAAGTTTTTTTGTATTTTAAAAAAAATTTTAGATTTGCGAGATAGGGCAGAATCGCTACAAAGGTAATTGCGGGCTTCTGGAACTGGTAATCTGCAAAAGATGGTCCCGAAAGATTTCATGGTGAATTGTACTAACCTGAAAGTCATAGAAGCCAGAATATTGAAGTTGAAGGTTACATGTTGCTTAAGGATCCCTCAAATTACCGCCTAGACCAGAAAAATCAATCTGCGCAAAGCTGCAGTAGTTACTGAAACATTGAGCCAATAAGATTAAGATGAAATGAAGAACAAGTCTGTTACTACTCGTATTGTAGGACTTACACGGTATGCGACTTTCCACTATATTAGTTCATTTACTGTAACACTCTGATCAACTCACCGCCATAGCTTATGCTGTTACACAAATACGGACATATTGAAATCATTTTCCCTGGATTACATTACAAATAATGACAAACCTAACTTTTTAATACTAGTTATTTTGTCGAATAGATTGAGTGAGAGTGATTATATTCTTTGGCGCCTGTTTTGTTATTCCAAAATGGTGATTCTGCCCTTGCAATGAAACACTTTACAGAATGTCTCTGTTTCTTTTGTTAAGACGTTGCATCACTATGCGCCGCATTGAAGTGATAAGGTGGCTAAATATCTCCCTTTTTTATAAGCTCATGATACTGATAACCATGGTAAGCTGGCAAAATCCTAAGTTTTCCTTGCTATTTGTTTTCAGTGAGAGTCTTGATAATATAGTTTTTGTATCACGCAGTTCACAATTCTATACAAGAACCAAAATGGAAGAGTAGTTTTTTCATCTCTCAGTTGTCTTTTTAGGACCCAAAACCATTTTTGACATCTGTGTTCCAAATTCCTGCGGAGGAAGGGAAGTAAACATAAACAATAGAAATTAGATTTGAAAGGAACGCAGAGTCGGCCGAATCTCCAGTGACGTCTGACAGAATCGGAGAAAATGGGGATGGATTCATAAATTATTAAACAACAATTAGACTGGGCGTGAGATCTTTTATGTATACGTACTTGTGGTAAGTGTGAAATTAGATTTTGAGTTTAAAAAGTTTCCGAACTTGAATTTATTTCATTAGAAAGGGAACTAAACTTAAAAAAAACTTATGTATCCGTATAACCATCTCAAAATACCTTAATAGACGTTAAACTCTTTTGTATAACCGACGCTGAACCATGAATGGTTGCCAGCATTAAATTTTGATATTCAAATTGTTGTTTTTTTTATTATTCGGGTTGTTCCTCTCTCCTCCTATCTCCTCCTTTCAATTCAGCCCTTTTCTTATCTTTTTCTCATCGTCTTTATGTTTCGTACCATGCATGTGTTATCGTAAAGAAAATCCATTTCATTTCGTTTTTTTCTCCCTAACCCCCCTTTTTCTTCCTCGCCCCTCTCTCTTTCTCCTCTATATTTCTCTATTCCTTCACTCCATATTAAAAAATTTTATTCCTTGTTCTTTACCTATCTTATCTCTATGTTTTTATATCATGCTCCACTCTCCCTCTCTCTATAAGCCTTTCTCTCCCATTTATGTTGAATTAAATAGAAAAGCATATTATTGCCGTTTACAAAGCAAACGAGAAAGAAAAAGTTCCTGCTAGCGGTTAAAAAAAAAAGAGTAACCTTCGCCCTTCCACACACACACACACACACGCGCACGAAAATTGTATTGATTTGAAACTGTAATTTAGCTTTCATTGCAAAGCTTCAAGTTGACAGCTATGAACTCTATGGTAATTCACTGTTGCCCAAGCACCCTTAGCGTCCTAGGTTTTACGTTCTTTGAGGTAGATGACTTCGGGAGTGGTGATTTCGGCTTTTATAATTTTCAGTCCAACCCTTTCTTTCTAGTAAACTCTTGAAAACCATTTGATACACAGCGAGGCAATTCTTAATCTATCACATTTTCGCAGTATAGAGCCAATGAATAGCCTATCGTCAACCCTCTGACAAAAAAAAAAACAAAAAAAAACAAAAAACAAAACAACAACAACAACAAAAAACCAAACAATTTTTTATTTATTTTCAACAAAGATATTCTTAAAACTAATCATAATATGCCGACAAGTTGACAACATCTTGTGATAAAAGTGGAGAGGGGCTCAAAAGTATTTGAAAGAGTGATGAACGTAGTTACCATCGAGACGATTTCAAAATCCAAGCCACAGCTCGAAGAGCTTTTTTTCTGTAAAGTAATAAATATATATATTACAGACCCCCCCC